>CAVLEH010000037.1:0-27500 GCA_963662125.1 Diplazon laetatorius | reverse complement strand
GTGTGTGTGTGTGTGTGTGTGTGTGTGTGTGTGTGTGTGTGTGTGTGTGTGGCTATAGATCCTCATATTGATTGGGGGCGTAGCGTAAAATTTTCGAATCTATACATTGATGATGATGATTGGCCGCTACGAGCAATGACTCTATTGAGATCATCGATACCACATTGGCTGTCGCACAGAATCTTTGCGCTAATTGGTTCTCCTCATTAACATTCAAACAAATTGTGAAATTATGGGGGTACGGGGGAATAGTATAAAGGGTTGAGATTTCGGCCGTCTATGCATAATCGTTGCAAAGTTCTCAGCATCAGTTATTATTCAAGATGGAATACGTTGTCGATGTACAAGGCTTCAAGAATCGCGATACGACGCTAATAGTGAAAGAGCTTGCTGTTATTGCTCTGGAAGAAGATTCTGTGCCTTCGGTGTGTATGTTCGAGCCAGCTTATCATTGGAGCTGGTTACCCGAACAATTCAAATGCGTAAATCGATGGCTCGCGAAGAATTTTCATGGAATCGCGTGGTACGGTGAAGACATACCCTACGATGAAGCTAATCAAACTCTTATCATGCTATTACAAAATGCTGATAAGGTTTATATAAAAGGATTGGAGAAGACGCAATGGCTTCGTCAGCATATTCCAAACGCTATTAACATCGAGGACTTGGGTTGTCCATCACTGCAGAAGCTGAGTGAAAACATTGCCCTCCCGTGCAATAATCATCCATACATGTGGTCAACGTTGAATTGTGCGGCTTTCAATGTGCATACGATGAAGGCGTGGTATCTCAACACGTATCGGCCGACGATAGCTATAGCTGTAGCAGCAGCGGCGATGCCCCCGCCCCCATCATACCCACCACCACTACCACCACCATCGGTACCACGACACCTATCCCCACCACCAGCGCCACTACCGCCAGTTGACTATGGGTACGATACAATGGATTTCAACTACAACGCAGATGCAATCATTGGAGCAAATATTTCTAAAAAAAATTATTTTAAGAATTTTTTCGATTTAGATGAATGTGACGGAAACAACGTGTAATTTTGAAATAATTATTTTTTTATAAGAATTTTTTTCGAATGTCCATGAATGTGAGGTGGGGGGAGGAGGAAAAAATGATTTAATAAATGAAAAAACTGATTTAATATTTTTAATCCATTTATTTCATAAAACATTAATCCTTTTGTTGTTGTTCTTGTTGTTGTCGTTGTTGTTGTTGTGATGGTCTAATGTGATTCTCGGCTTCTATCACCGACTTATGGTGTCGTTTCTAGCAGAGTTGCGGAGTCGTTCGAAGGCTTCGAATTCTCACCAGCTCATCCACCAGTGCTTTTTTGTGCACGCTCATTCTCGATGGTATGTAATCGAGTGTCTACGTTGGATATCGCATCAGAATTACGAATGGCTAAATCTTTTATTTCCGCACGATCGACTTTCAGAGTTTTTATAATATTTTGCACTAACTGCTCGAGACCCTGAACCAATAATTGATTACTATCATTGATTTCTCCTCGTAAATTTTTGACGGTACCGTGCAATTTTTTGCGTAAAATATCTTGCATTATTTTTACCGAGACAGCATCATTTTCTGTTACGGGGTCAGCGAAATTGCATAATCTCTTATTCTCCATATCGTATTGCCCATCGATGGAAATTTTGAATCCGTCACCCGGAGGACCACGACTGGCCGACAGCTCTTTTTTGTTCGACAACGATCGACCAAACACATCCACGCTCATGATAAAAATGATAACAATTACTTTATGATGCTTAATATTGTGACAGGAAAGTCAGATCTTCCGTTCCTCGACGTCGACGCGTCGAATTTATTCCTCGAGCGCTACGCGAACATCGAACGTAGAATAGTAAGAATCGTATCGACAACTGTCGTCGTGATCTGTGCGAGGTTACCGACCGCAGATTTCGACAAAGTTTGTCAAAAGAGGGGATATTCGTATCAGCGTACTTCGAGGGTTGACAACGCCGCGATCAATTATTGAAAATCACTTCGCGTCCGACTACCGTCTGTTGTAGGTCGATAGGCCGAAGTCAGCCCTCGAGGAAATATATAGACCGAGCGAAAATTATAATTGTCAAACGTGTGTGAGGCAAAGCGGCTCAGCGCGTTAAGAGTTAAGGATTGAATTTGTCGAATACGAAAGAAGCGGCTCAGCGAATTACCAATCGTATCATTTGTCAAAGGGATTGAAAGATTTTGTACATAATTGAAGGATGAACAACTATCGAATAAACGAGGATTACGAGTAAGTACCTGTCTTTTGGTAAAACTTCCCTCTAATCCTCTGGCTTCCAAAAGGGTCCTCCAACCGAACCCGTTGAATAAATTAAAATATAAGAGTAGATAATTCACCTATTAATTTATTAGTTTTAGAAAAACTAATTGGCGCCCAAATCGTGAATATATTTGTCAAATTTAGAGCCCTGCCAGCCGTTAGACCCCGGCCGCGGCAGGTGAAGGAAAAAATATAAAAAGTCCTGTCTCAATATATATTTCCGAAAAGAGCGAGCCTCTCTGCTCTTCCACAGAAGTGGAACGTTTATGATGTTTGAATTTTTTTTCACAAAAAAAACATGCATATGTCTAGACGAAGGGGAAAACTTTCTTTCTACATTTTCTCATCGATGTTGAAGCGTGTCTGCCAAATGCAGTTTCGATGATTGTGTGTCAGAATGGGTTCGATAATTCGTTCAACGTTTAATATTCGACGATTGAACCGTTCAACATCTCGAGCCATTTCCTCCCAGGGTCCTCGTCGTGCTGCGCGATACGCATAATCCCACTGTATCATTCTATGAATTTCCACTGTGAGATTAAACCGAACCTATAATAATTTTCAAATCAATGAAATGTGATTTGTTTTATCGTGACGGATATTTTTTTTTTTTACATACCGTATTAAATGACTCGATGCTGCTTAATGAGTTGGTCTTTCTACGTGAAATATTACCCACACAAACTCAGAAATATATATTTTTCAATATATTGTGACCTGTCACTTTTTGGTTTGGCAAGGGGGAAGTAGGAGGAAAAGGGGGGGGGGGGGCGAAATGATAGTAAAAAAGGGGAGGGAAAAAAATAAGACTCGAAGACAAAAGAAACAAAAAAAAAGAATCAATGTAATTTATTAATTATTGTTAAACGCGGGGGGGGGGCAAGCAGGCACTCAAAAAAAATTAATGATAATAATAATGATAACAGCGATGATGATGAAAATGTGGGGATCGATAATCCAGATAATAATAATGATAATAGCTCACTCACTCACTCAATCAAACGCGGGGGGGGGATCAATCAATAATTCAAAATAATAGGGTTACACTGGTAATAATAACAGCGACGATGATGATATTATTGATATCGAGAATAGTGGCAATATTGCTAATAATAACTCACCCACTCACTCACTCAACCGCGAGAGGGGAGGTCGGTTCGCGGGGTGGATAGAAAGAAAACGGGGGGGGGGGATTTGGGCGCCAGTTGCTCGGGGGACGGAAGCGACACCGGTAGAAAATGGAAAGAGAAAAAAAACAAAAGAGAAAGAAAAAAAGAGAGAAAAAAAACAGAGGAGAAAAAAAAACGGGAGAAAACAGTAGGACGAAGGGGGGGGGGACTCGTCGACGTGGCTAGCTGTCGGCAAGATGGGACTGACAGGGGGGAGGGACGATACAGCCTTTGGCTCTTAGCGGATGTACCTCGGCACGGCAACTATGACAAAAATAAAAAATATATATCCGGGGGGGGGGGGGGGGGTTTCACGAGACACAAAATTATAAATTAATGGCGCAATTAGCGTAACACGAGATTACCACGCTGCCCACGTGCACGACGCGATTTGAAGTGCCACCGTTACGCGTAATGGCCGACGGGCCACGGTTTATCGCGGGTACACGAAGCCGATGTTGAATAATGGTGTCACTTATGGGTTTCACGGGGGTGGGGGAGATCAGGGGTGTGGAGTTTCGGGACTAATGAAAGTGGGTACTCACTCGTTCTCGTTAATTATCCAAGCGTAATTCGTTCCTCGTCGTCGCACGCCTTCCTTGCTCGCTCTCTCTCTCTCTCTCTCTCTCTCTCTCTCTCTCTCTCTCTCTCTCTCTCTCTCTCTCTCTCTCTCTCTCTCTCTCTCGCTCGCACTCGTTCTCCTTATCTCTCCTCTTTCGTCGTTCGTCTCGGCACTCTCCTCCTCACACTCTCTCTCTCTCTCGCACTCGTTCCCCTTATCTCTCCTCTTCACAAAACAATGGCTATTCAATGATAATCGCTAATTACAAAAAAAAAGAAAATCACGCTCAATTCGCTCAATCAAACTAATCGCACGGGATCTCGGATCGAAGTGACGATTAAATGGCCGTCGTCTTCATCTTCGATGGTCGGGCCTCGGGATTCGCTGGTCGATGGGCCTCGCTGATTGGTCGGGTTGTCGTCTACGGTGCCGGGTGGTTTGAATCGCCGTTTTCTGGGTGCGTGGTAGCTCCGGTGCCAAGTTCGCGCCACGGGCTCGGGGCATCGGCATCGGTCGTCCATTGGACGGGCACCGGGAGGTGGCGTCCTCACCCACGGGTGCGGCGGCCGGTCGAATTAGGCTCGAGCCGGCGTTATACGAGCTCGAGCCGGCGGTTCCGCGCGTCGTTCGTTTCTGACAGCTCGCCTCCCGCCGGTGACCACCTCGTCGGTTTGTTTCGAGATACCGTGACGAGGGGGGTCGGGGGCGAGTCGTCAGGGTCCTCCTCGTGATCGGGGTAGTGTATCGTGTGTGTGGTGCATAGGTGGCCTCGATGGGGTGAACAGTGCGTCGACTCCGGGGGGACGGTTAACCGGTGACGTTTTGAGGTTAAACCCGCGTTTAGCCGCATCCCGTTCTCCCCGGGTCTGTGCGTCGTCCGAGGGGCCTCGGATGTCCCATCCTGGTCGCAAACTCGCCCGTGGCTTCCCTCAGCGCCTCGGCGTCCACGACACCGTCTCCGACGACATCCTGGCTCGACGTGGGTCTTCGCTGGGTCTCGCTGCGGTCGACGACGGCCCATTCATCGTCACTACAGGAGGTGAGGATGGAGTGCTGGTAAGGGGGTTGGGGGGGGGGGGTGGTGTGAAGGGGGTCATTGGGTCTGGTTGATGGGGATCGTGGGCTTAAATTAATTACTTATGTTGTTTTTCAGGTTATCGGGTTTCGGTGGGGCTCGGCGAGTTCGGTTACGAAGGGGCGACGGGGCCTCGGATCGGCACCGAGGGAGGACTGGATGGGGGGGTATGGGTATCTGGGTAAGGATTAAGGAGGGGGGGTTATTCAACCCGTAAGTGATTTCACAGTTGTTCGCTTAATTGTTATACGCAGCTTATAACTAACATTCGTTGTTAACATATGTTTCAGGTGTCGTCGTGGGCAGCGGGGACTCCGATCCGGATCGGGGAGAAGAAAATTGTGGCGTACCACGTCACAACTCCCCCCCACTTGCCGAAGGTTCGCCTCTGGACAACCTGAGCATTCATACTTTCGGGATTACAGGAGATGGGAGGGAACTAGGATGAAATCAGTGACACTATTAGTCCGTACGTTAGGTTTCCCTTCGGGTTTTTTTTTATTCGGCCCTATTGCGGCCCCCAATTCCGTGGCCTCTCGTCACGGCACTCAGCCTCTTTGGCCAAGAAAAACAAAAAAACTTACAATACAAAAAAAATGTATCAGCGCGAATAATGTGTGTACAAAAACAAACCAAAAAGAAAAAAAAATTATAAATCACGCTTTCCACGGTCTCCTCGGACCGCGTCGGCTACCCGGCCAGCAGTGCTCCCTTCTCTTTCATAACCACGAAGTGGGGGGGGTTAACACGGAGGGGATGCGTAAGGCCAGCACAAAGGGGATAGCACACAAGGAAAAAGAAATAAAGGGGGCGGCGACAAAAAGGGAACCAGAAGGGAAGAGAGCAACACAAACAAAACAAAAAAAAACGGGGGTAAATAGGTCTCACGGAGAGGAGAAAAGAAAAAAATGAAGAATCATAGTAAAAAAAGAAAAAAAGAGTCTCGGCGTGGTGTCTTCTCCTTTCAGCGAGGTCCCCCGGCGAGGCGTGTCGGGCATCGTGCGGCGATGTGCTGCCCTTTTCCGCAGTTCCAACACCGGTAAGGTACTTCCGGTATTGGGCTGAGTTGGGGCAGCGGACGGATCGGAAGGTCTAGGAGGGAGGGTATCGGGGCAGGTTGGCGAGGTGGTGGGTGAAGGAGCGGGGGGGGGGTTGGGATTGGGACCGTGGGTGGCATATGGCCGACCGCAGCGGGCAGCGCGCGGACACGTGACCGGTCTGGCCACACTTCCAGCACCGGGGGTCATAGGGTGGAGGTGTGGGGGCGGCGTTATGTGGGGTCGGGATAGTCACCACGGGGGGGTTCGTGGGACGGGTCAGCGATAGTGCCAATAGGGAGGGGATGTGGGGGATCTTGGGATGAGCCTTGGAGGCCCGGGGTGCGGGTTGCGGGGGTAGGGTGCGGGTGTTCTGGGGTTGGTGGGGGGTGCGGGATCGAGGGGCTGCGGAGGGGGGCGAGGGACGCGGGGTGAGGGTCTGGCAGGGGGTGCGGGGTTTGGGGGCAGGCCGTAGTGCCTTGGGTTTGGGGGGGGGGGTGTCGGATGGTCGGGTGCGGAGTGGTACTGATGTGGGTTTTGGGGGGTTCGAGGTTAGGGTAAGTGCGTACAGGTCGGGAGGGGGCAGAGTCTTCGGGGTGGATCGGGAGGCGGGGGTGAGGCGGGAGCGGTGGCGGTAGGAGGTGGGCTGTGATTTCTCCTCGAGCTCTTCTCGCCTTCGCCGGAGGATGGTTTTCGCCCATTCGGGGTGTTCATCTGGGTAGTTCCCGAAGAAGGGTGGCCGGGTCTCCGTTCCGATGTTGGCCCAACGGCCCACCCGCGTCCGTATGCTGCCACGGCACCTCGTCGTTCCTCTTCGCGACATCGTTCCTGGAATATAATGGCTACTGTTAATGGGGGGTGATCATCGGGGGGTGCGAGAGTTGACACGTATCGGGGGGGTTGTTGCGTCAGTGCGGGCCGGCTATCGAGGTCGGAGGTTATACCCCGCTCGGCCCTCTCCCACCGTTCGGGGGGAGGGGTGGTTTCGGCGCCCCTTGGGTCGGCCGCGGGGTCTGCCGCGTGCTACTTTTTCTTGGACGGGGGGGAGTCCCGCGGAGGTACTCGGGGTGGCCCATGATCCATCCGAGCCCACCGATTCACCGAGTGTTTGCTCCTCATCAGGGGGCGTTATGCCCTCAGGGCAACTGAGGTTTTCTCGAGGCGGGGGAGGGGGCTCAATTGCCGGGGGTGGGACCTCTGGGGGTCTGCGGGGGCCTTCGGGGTGACCGGGCCCTGTACAGTCGAGGTCGGGGTTGCTTCGGTCGGGTCATAGGGCTGCCGGTAGGGAACGAGGTCTTTGATGTGGACTTTCTGGGGCTTATTCTTTAGTGGGAGATGGATCTCGTAGACGACGGGGGAGACTCTGCGTGTGATGACGTAGGGACCACGATATCTGGGGGCTAGTTTGGCTGCAAAGTTTTGCGCTGCGGACGACAGGACTCGGTTTTTCCAGCGTACCAAGTCGCCCACTTCGAACTCCCGGTCCACTCTCCCACGATTATAGTAGTGGGCCTGTCGTCTCCCTGCGCTAGCCAGGTTTTTACGGACCCAATCGTGGAGTGGGGGTAGCCGCTTCATACGGTCGTTCCACACTTCTGGGTCTGCCCGGTCTTCAACTTGTGGGGGCGGGAGCTCGTTCAGGATGCTTTTCGCAGGTCTAGGGTTCCTTCCAAAGTTCAGGAACGCGGGGGTCATCTGAGTAGAGGCCTGCACGGCCGTGTTCAGGGCAAAACAGAGCTCGGGGAGGTGGACGTCCCAGCTCTGGTGATCGTCACCGACGTAAGCGATTATCATAGTTTTCAGGGTTCGATTGACGCGTTCCACGCGGTTGGCTTGGGCATGATACGGGGGAATGGTTGTTTGGCGGACTCCATATTGGCTCAGATGGGACGTCATGTATTTGTTTACGAGTTCTGTACCGTTGTCGGTCAGAAGGTACCGGGGGCATCCCCATCGATTAAAGATTAGGGTCTCCAGCGCCCTTACGATAGTGGGTCCAGTAGCGGTTTTCAGGGGGGTGGCTTCCACAAACTTGGTAAACAGGTCTTGGAACACCAGGATGTATCGGTTGTGACCTTTGCTGGGTGGAAACGGGCCCATCACATCGGCGGCGACTACCGTCCAGGGGCCTTCGGTGGTTCTTTCGCGCATGAGGCCTGCCGGAGCCCCCTGTTCCGTCTTGCTCATTTGGCAGGTTTGGCATCCACGCACGAACTTAGCCACATCGTGAAAGATACCGGGCCATGCGAAATCTTGGGTTAGTCTGTGATATGTTTTATCAATCCCCAGATGGCCAGACTGGGGGTGATCATGGGCATCTCGCATGGCTCGCAACCGGGAATCTTGGGGGAGTACGAGTTTCCAGGAGTTAAGATCTGCCAGGGCAGGGTCCACGATTGGGTGTGGGCGGTGGTGGTATATTCGATTATCTTCGATTTTCCAATCGGGGTACTTGGACGGAAAGTCCCGGACATTTTGCAATTGTTCGAGGTACCAGGGGTCCTCGGCTTCGCCAATAGCCGCTAGGGCCTCTTCTGTTCCCTCGAACATTCGGGACAGGGCATCAGGGACGACATTCAGGGCTCCTTTACGATGGATGACCTCCATGTCCAGATCCTGCATCTGCAATGCCCACCGGGCTAGTCGTCCTGTGGGGTCACGGAGGTTCCGCAGCCAGCGTAAGCTGCTGTGATCAGTAATGACTCGAAATGAGGTACCCTCGATATATGGGCGCAGTTTCTTGGCTGCCCATAATACCGCCAGGCACTCTCGTTCGGTCACACTGTACTTTTTCTGGGCTCGGGAAAATACTTTACTACAGCAGACGATTGGGTGGTCTTCCCCATCGTGCTCCTGGGTCAAGACAGCTCCCATGGCATGGTCGCTGGCGTCGGTATGAATGGTGAAGGGCTTCGAAAAATCGGGACGGGCCAACACAGGGGTCGTAACGAGGGCTTGTTTCAGGGCCTCAAACGCGGTAGACTGCTCATCCCCCCAGTGCCACGGTACATCCTTACCGAGTAAGTGCACTCGGGGAATTTTATACTCGGAAATATCGCCTATAAACCGAGCATACCAGCGAACCATGCCCAGGAATCGACGCAGTTGTTTCAAATTTTTCGGGGGAGGGTAGTGTAGGACGGGGGCTATCTTGTCAGGGTCTGCTTCGAGTCCGTTTCGTGTGACGACGTATCCCAGGTACTTCATCTCCGGACAGAAGAACGAGCTTTTCTCCCGGTTGATCTCGAGATTAGCACCTGAGAGTGCCGTCAACACGAGTCGTAGGTACTTGAGATGGTTATCCTCCGTCTCCGTCGCGATGATTACATCATCTAGATATGCGAAGACGTGAGGTTCCCACTCGGGTCGTATCAGTCGGTCCATCAGTCGTTGGAAAGTAGCGGGGGCGTTCGTCAGTCCGAAGGGCATGCGGGTGAATTGAAACAGGCCTCGGCCAGGGACCGCAAAGGCCGTTATGGGTCGGCAGGAGGGTTCAAGGGGTACCTGGAAATATGCTTGGCTTAAGTCAAGCTATGAGATGTGGTGGGCTTGTCGTAAACCATCGAGAATTCGATCGAGGTTCGGGAGCGGGTAAGCATCTTTTCGGGTGACTTTGTTGACGTCTGGATAGTCAATACAAAACCTGTGTTTACCGTTCGGTTTGGGGACTATCACGGGGTTGCTCAACCAGCCACTGCTGGACGGTTCGATGACCTGCTCGTTGATCATCTTGTCAACTTCCGCTTGAGCTATGCGCAGGAGATACGGGGAGATGGTTCGGGGTCTCTGTCGGATAGGGGGGTGGCCACCAACGTCAATCGCGTGTTGGATACTCAGGGTACAGCTCAGGATTCCGGTGGGGTTAGGTTTAATCAGTTGGTCTAGGAGGGCGTTGAGCCGCCGGGTAGTGGAGATGGGGATTTCCACTAATCCTGCAGTCTCGGGTTCGTTTTCAGGACCCGCCGGGAGGGGGTCGGTATCGGAGAACTTCCGAGGTAGGCCGCCAGGGATGCACCACGTGCTGGCCTCATAATCTATCACCAGGTGGAATAGTTGACAGAAGTCCATCCCGAGAACGCCCTCGTAGCTAAGGGGGGCTATTCGCAAGTGCAGGGGTTTGGTCAAATCCTCCAGGGTCAAGGCAAGAGTGACTTCTCCTAGACAACGCCATTGTCCCATGGGGACGATGGCGTTGTTGGCCACTCGAATGCCTCCCACACAGGGTTTCTGATGAAACCTTGTGTGGGAGGCATTCGGCGACTTGATAGTCGCCTCGTGTCTCGACCATAGTCGAGCCCAGGTAGGAGCGGGTGGATCCGGGATCTACGAGGGCCTCAATAATGCGTCCCCGGATCGTCAATCTCAAGAAGTGGCGATTCTCGTCACCACAGGCGTCTACTGCGTGGTAATCCGGGGATAACGGGGGTGTCGGTCGGGGAGGGGGTTTGGGTACGGGGGCAGTCTCCGTTTCCGGCGGGTTACTTGGGTTGGGGGGTGACGCAGGGATCTCTTTGGGGCCGGGGGTTACTTTTCTCATGGGGGATTTGCTAGGGTCGGGGAGTAACGGGCGGTTGTCGGTTGTGTCCGTGCTGGTGCTTCGATTCGGGTCGGGGGAGCTACGCCTCAGTGACCCCCCCCCTTGGGGGTTTCCCTCCCGCATGCTTCGGCACCGGGGGCAGGAAACGGGCTCATAACCTGGGAGGCCGCACACGCGGCAGAAGGTGGTTATGGGTTTTGGGCATTCCCGGTAAATGTGCCCCAACTCCTTACAATTGAAACATTTCACCGTGGTGGATTTGATGCGGAGCGGTGGGGGAACATACGCGGCACTAGGTCTCATCAAGGGGGGGATAGGGGGGTATGTGGTCGGTGCGGGGTTGGGCGTTGGGGTGTTGTTGGGTGGGGCCGCCATTTCGGCTATGGGCTCGGGGAGGTTTTGCGGGTCAGCATCGGGGAAGAGTCGTTCTTTGGTGTCGCTGATGGCGGCCGTTGAACTTTTAATGTGGAGTCGGGTGGGAGGAACGTACGCGGCACTGGGGAGCACTGACTGCGTGGCTGGGGGAGGGGGGCGATAATTCTTTCTCCGGTCGCGCATTGCCTCGATCCGACGACACCGCCACGTGAAATCAGCGAAGTTCGTAATCTCGTCGCGGCGGATGTGCATCGCCAGGTCGGGGTGCAAGTTATGGTAACATCGGTTGAGCTAGGCCTCCAGAGACATGGGGGGGGGGGTGATATGGTAGAAGTAGGTCCTCATTTTGGTCAAGTATTCTCCAATGGTTTCATCGGGTCCTTGGGTCCTCGCTTCGACTTCGCTACGAAGTCTCTCTTGGAGGTCGCTGTGACCGAAGCGGGAGCGAAATTGGTGGAGGAATTCCTCATACGTGGTCCAGGAGTCCCGCTCCACCCGGTGCCACATCAGGGCTTCACCGGAGAACGCCTCGGGGAGGATTCGCAGGAGCTCCTCCTCAGTGTAGTTCCGACTCTCACAATACTCATACAATCGGAGGAGGAACTCCTCACCATCCTCGTTGCGCTTGCCGGTGAACTTCGGACCGAAACGACGAAAGTGGTCGACACCGGCGGTGTCGCGGCTCATAAAGGTGGCCGGGTACGAGCTGTGGGAAGTAGGGTATTCAAAATGGGGGGGCGCTTCGGGTCGAAGTCGGGTGCTGTTTCCACGGGGTAACTGCCGCCTGGGAACTGTGAACGAGTTCGGAGCTTCGTAGGGGCGGGGTGGGGGAGCAGCAGGGGTGACTGGGGGGTAGGAGAGGGGGTGGCAGGGGTCGGGCGGGGGAGCGGTCGGCGGGGGAGGAATTCAGGAGCAAACGTGACGGTGGGAGCTCGGGGGGTAGTCAGGGGGGGAGGGGTGTGCGATGCGGGGGAGAGGTCATGGTGAGACATCAAATCGTCGGTCACATCCAGGGAAATAGGGTCTCGATAGGGTCCACGGGATTGGCTAGTGGAGAGGGGTGGTTGAGGGGCTCGTTCGGGGCGGGTAAAGGTGCTGAGGGCCGTGTCATCGAACTCGGGGCTCAGTTGTGCCGCTGAAAGGCAGAAGGGGGCTTCGTTGTGGCGCTCGTCATCCTCGACGCACCAGTCGACGACGGCTTGGGGGTATAACCGGCGGATTTCATACCGCCAATACCGGTTCACCAGGTCGTCCTGACTGCCTCTCGTGCTCAGGCCGGCGTGGTCGCACAACCTCAGTAGGTCGCGAATGTCGGTCATTCTCGTGAGTTTCGCCCGGATCCCATAGATTGCAGCCTCCAGCTGGAAGCGTTCGGCCACCACGGCGGGAGCCTGGTGGTGGGGGTTGGGGCTCGACGTCCCAGCGTTTACGGCATGGGACGTAGTGTAAGTGGTCGTGGTCGTTACCGTTGTGGTCGGGGCTGTGCGTCCAGTGGTCGTGGTGGCGACCACTGGGGGTAGTACGGGGAGCATGTCGAGGGGGTTCATGACGCGTAAGGGCGCAAAAACCAAGACGGTTACGTTAAAATCGGGGACGAAAGCAAGAAGATTATAAGTGTTCCGACTCGCGGACTTTCGCGATAAGGACGTCAGAGAAATGTCTTAGGTAGGAGGGAAGAAAAGAGAAAAGAGAAAAAAGGAAAAGAAGAAAAATATACATATGCGGTCTGCTAATAAGGCGAACCGGGAGCAGGAAAAAAACGAATGAGAGCAGGGGGCTGGGTATCAATAATAAACCTGAAAGAAAAATAATTAGCCCAGTACCAAGTTCGTATGAGGTCGGAATGTCAGAGACCAACAAAAAAAATCGTGGGTCAGTGGTTGTACCGAATAACGAGACAGGGAGGGGGGATCAATCATGCACAGAAATCGAGGGGTGAAGTATCCGAGTTACCGGAAAGGGGAGGAAATCCGGGGGGTAAGGGAGGGGTCGATAGAGTATACAGTCAATATGGCAGGGTGGAAGCACAAGGGAATAATCATCAAGCATAAAAAAAACAATATGTCCAAAATAAATTAACTGCCAGCCGGAGTGATTTCGGGCAGCGGTGCTCTCGTATTACTTGCGACGCACGGGGGGGTGAATCTAGGTGCCGAGGTGAGCACTTACGAAAAAAAATCTGGGCCCCACGTTGGGCGCCAATTTGTGACCTGTCACTTTTTGGTTTGGCAAGGGGGAAGTAGGAGGAAAAGGGGGGGGGGCGAAATGATAGTAAAAAAGGGGAGGGAAAAAAATAAGACTTGAAGACAAAAGAAACAAAAAAAAAAGAATCAATGTAATTTATTAATTATTGTTAAACGCGGGGGGGGCAAGCAGGCACTCAAAAAAAATTAATGAAAATAATAATGATAACAGCGATGATGATGAAAATGTGGGGATCGATAATCCAGATAATAATAATGATAATAGCTCACTCACTCACTCAATCAAACGCGGGGGGGGGGATCAATCAATAATTCAAAATAATAGGGTTACACTGGTAATAATAACAGCGACGATGATGATATTATTGATATCGAGAATAGTGGCAATATTGCTAATAATAACTCACCCACTCACTCACTCAACCGCGGGGGGGGGGGAAGGTCGGTTCGCGGGGTGGATAGAAAGAAAACGGGGGGGGGGATTTGGGCGCCAGTTGCTCGGGTGACGGGAGCAACACCGGTAGAAAATGGGAAGAGAAAAAAAACAAAAGAGAAAGAAAAAAAAGAGAGAAAAAAAACAGAGGAGAAAAAAAAACGGGAGAAAACAGTAGGACGAAGGGGGGGGGACTCGTCGACGTGGCTAGCTGTCGGCAAGATGGGACTGACAGGGGGGAGGGACGATACAGCCTTTGGCTCTTAGCGGATGTACCTCGGCACGGCAACTATGACAAAAATAAAAAATATATATCCGGGGGGGGGGGGTTTTCACGAGACACAAAATTATAAATTAATGGCGCAATTAGCGTAACACGAGATTACCACGCTGCCCACGTGCACGACGCGATTCGAAGTGCCACCGTTACGCGTAATGGCCGACGGGCCACGGTTTATCGCGGGTACACGAAGCCGATGTTGAATAATGGTGTCACTTATGGGTTTCACGGGGGTGGGGGAGATCAGGGGTGTGGAGTTTCGGGACTAATGAAAGTGGGTACTCACTCGTTCTCGTTAATTATCCAAGCGTAATTCGTTCCTCGTCGTCGCACGCCTTCCTTGCTCGCTCTCTCTCTCTCTCTCTCTCTCTCTCTCTCTCTCTCTCTCGCTCGCTCGCACTCGTTCTCCTTATCTCTCCTCTTTCGTCGTTCGTCTCGGTACTCTCCTCCTCTCACTCTCTCTCTCTCTCGCACTCGTTCCCCTTATCTCTCCTCTTTACAAAACAATGGCTATTCAATGATAATCGCTAATTACAAAAAAAAAGAAAATCACGCTCAATTCGCTCAATCAAACTAATCGCACGGGATCTCGGACCGGAGTGACGATTAAATGGCCGTCGTCTTCTTCTTCGATCGTCGGGCCTCGGGATTTGCTGGTCGATGGGCCTCGCTGATTGGTCGGGTTGTCGTCTACGGTGCCGGGTGGTTTGAATCGCCGTTTTCTGGGTGCGTGGTAGCTCCGGTGCCAAGTTCGCGCCACGGGCTCGGGGCATCGGCATCGGTCGTCCATTGGACGGGCACCGGGAGGTGGCGTCCTCACCCACGGGTGCGGCGGCCGATCGAATTAGGCTCGAGCCGGCGTTATACGAGCTCGAGCCGGCGGTTCCGCGCGTCGTTCGTTTCTGACAGCTCGCCTCCCGCCGGTGACCACCTCGTCGGTTTGTTTCGAGAAACCGTGACGAGGGGGGTCGGGGGCGAGTCGTCAGGGTCCTCCTCGTGATCGGGGTAGTGTATCGTGTGTGTGGTGCATCGGTGGCCTCGATGGGGTGAACAGTGCGTCGACTCCGGGGGGACGGTTAACCGGTGACGTTTTGAGGTTAAACCCGCGTTTAGCCGCATCCCGTTCTCCCCGGGTCTGTGCGTCGTCCGAGGGGCCTCGGATGTCCCATCCTGGTCGCAAACTCGCCCGTGGCTTCCCTCAGCGCCTCGGCGTCCACGACACCGTCTCCGACGACATCCTGGCTCGACGTGGGTCTTCGCTGGGTCTCGCTGCGGTCGACGACGGCCCATTCATCGTCACTACAGGAGGTGAGGATGGAGTGCAGGTAAGGGGGTTGGGGGGGGGGGTGGTGTGAAGGGGGTCATTGGGTCTGGTTGATGGGGATCGTGGGCTTAAATTAATTACTTATGTCGTTTTTCAGGTTATCGGGTTTCGGTGGGGCTCGGCGAGTTCGGTTACGAAGGGACGACGGGGCCTCGGATCGGCACCGAGGGAGGACTGGATGGGGGGGTATGGGTATCTGGGTAAGGATTAAGGAGGGGGGGGGGGTTATTTAACCCTTAAGTGATTTCACAGTTGTTCGCTTAATTGTTATACGCAGCTTATAACTAACATTCGTTGTTAACATATGTTTCAGGTGTCGTCGTGGGCAGCGGGGACTCCGATCCGGATCGGGGAGAAGAAGATTGTGGCGTACCACGTCACAATATATATATACACACATGAAGGCTCGTACACACATGTGCATATACGTGTGCGTGCACGTGTGGAAAAAAATTCGTTGTCTTCGAACGATATGTGATGATTAATCCTCCTGTATGAAAGCCTTCGTTCTATTTTTTTTTCTTTAACGAATTTTGGTGGTTGTGGTGGTGGGGGGTATTAGTATAAATCTCTCGACCGATCGACATTTTATTCAATCTCGAATTTTTGATCGTGCAAGTATTATCCTTCACAATAAAAATCATAATGGAGTGGATAATTGATGTGCGAGGATTTAAGATTCCGCACAATCAGTTTGTGTTGAAAGAATTTGCGGCTATCCCCGTTCGTGAGGATTCATCGCACGTATGGACATTCATCTTGAAACCACCATGTGCTTGGAATAGTTTACCGACAAAGTACAAGTCCATAAATGGATGGCTCACTCGCAACTTTCATGGACTAACGTGGGACTCGGGAAAAATACCATACGAAGTATCGAAAACGATTATTTGTCAAGCCCTTGCGGGAGCTCGCATAATATATGTGAAGGGATTGGAGAAAAAACTATGGATGGAAAATTTAATTGGTGAGACCGAACAACGACGCATTGTCGACCTCGAAGACTTCGATTGTCCATCGCTACATAAGCTGCAGCAAAGTTCCTCCACTCCAACAATACCGCTACATCATAATTCAAAAATAAATTGTGCTGGAGAAAATGTAAAATTATTGAAGAAGTGGATGGCGCAATGTAAAAATTCATAACTGAGAATTATTATGTGGATGTTTTTTTCTTCTGAGAAATATATACTACAGACTAAATAAAAAAATTGTGTTCGAAAGACTGCTCTGTTTTCTCTAGTATAAATACAAGCCATCGATACGGTATTCCTTTCATCCCTCGCTGAATAGTTCTGTCACCGGACTCTTTTCGATAATATGAACGGAGTCGAGAGGCGTCGTACGGGCGAGAAATTTTGTTTATGTCGACATGAATAAAGGAGGCCTCTGATCATACCGCAACTATTCATGACTCATCCTACAGCGAAATAAGACACGAACCCCTCGCACTTTCGCGGTTCGCGTCCAAGCCAACTCGCTAAATCCTAATTAATCCGACTTCTCTACGAAGCATTTAATTTTGTCGCCGAATTTTTTTTTTTTCGATAATGTCAACAGAGTTAAGAAGCGTCATACGGGCGAGGAATTTTGTTTATCTTGACATAAACAAAGAGGGCCTCTGATCACACCGGAATCATTCATTCCTCATCCCACAGCGAAATAAGACACGAACCCCTCGCACCTCGGCAGTTCACGTCCAAGCCAACTCGCTAAATCCTCATCAATCCGACTTCTCTACGGAGCATTTGATTTCAATACCATAGCATCGACTGAGAAAAGAGAGAGAGAGAGATTGATTGATTGATTGATTGATTAAATTTATTATGCCTTAGTCGGACTTTCGGCAATAAAGTAATACATTATAAAATCAGTGATAAAGAAAATAATACAAAAAAAAACAAAAAAATAGAAATAAGATTCGCGAAAACATAAATAAAAACTATGATTAAAGCAAATCATACAGTAAAGCTAAAGATATATTAAAAACTAAATGAAACTAAATAAACTGATAAATGTTATTGAAAATAACGCAAACAAATGTAATAAAATAAAATAGATCAACATAGAATAACGGAAAGCGCTCTCACAGAGACATCATCATATAATAAATCATACAAATTAAGTAACAAATAAAAATAAGAACTAAAGATAAAATAAAAGACTAAATAAAGTGATTAATGATACACGCTCGCTTATTGTAGACGCAGATCGAATTACGCCTGGTGATAGTGTGCTGTATCGGCAGCTAGGAGATAGGAGCGAAGATTTTGTTTGAACAGCTCCAATCGCGAGCTAGAAACAACATTGTTTCGCAGAGAGTTCCAAAGACACACCGCGGCTAAATGAAAAGACTTACGATACGCCTCAGTCCTGTGGCATGTGAACTCAAATGAATAAGAATTGGCACGACGTGCAGAACGTCTGATATCATCCCCTGCTCTAGAGAAAATCTCACAAATGTAGGAGGGAGAAGTGTTATGAAAGATTTTGAAAGCCTCAATTCCAAGGAAGTAAAGCCTCCTGCTTTTGACCGACACCCACCCTAAGCGTAGACGATAGGGTGTGATGTGAACGTCACGTTTCAAGCTGAAGATGAACCGTATCCCACAGTTGATAACTCTTTGGAGTCTGGTGTTAAGCTCGTCTGTTAGGTCGTTGTATACCAAACAACAATAATCAAGTAATGGCCAAATTAAAGCTGTGACAAGTTTATTACGAAGCTCGAAAGATAGCATATTTTTATGGTGTTTAAGTTTGTAAAGAGCTAGGTGTACTTTCCTAATAATACTGGATACATGAGAGTTCCACGAGCAATCGGAGCTGAATATAACACCCAAATTACGTGCTTCGGAGACAAAAGGTAGAGGTATGTCGTTGATCGATAAAGTTGGTAAATCATCGTAATTAATTTGACTCACATTAGCTTTACTGCCAAAGATTAAAATTTTAGACTTAGCAATATTCAACGACAACCCGTTAGTATGTGCGTAATGAGAAATTGCGGTTATATCTTGGGCTATAAGCTGAAGACCACTATTAAGCTGATTCAGCGGGCAACTTAGGTAAATCTGGGTATCATCCGCAAAAATCATATACTCAGAAAAACGTAGGGAAGTACCTATATCATTAATAAAGATAGAGAAAAGAAGAGGTCCAAGAACAACCCTGCGGTACACCTGTAGCGGTTGGTAACCAGTCAGAACAATTGCCATCCGAATCAATGACACTCTGAGTGCGTCCAGTAAGGTAGGAAAATACCCATTTCAGCGCTCTATCCCAGAAACCTATCTTCCTAAGCTTGGTAAGAAGACAACTGTGGGATACGGTGTCAAAAGCTTTACTAAAATCAAATAGCACAAGGATCGTTACCCTCTTGAGATCGATGTTAAGTTTGATGTCATGGCAAATGCGAAGCAGCGCGGTTTGAGTCGAAAAGCCCCTTCGATAGCCCGACTGCCTACTGTCAAGAATGTTGTGAGCATCTAAATAATCAGTGATCTGACCATGAAGAATCCGCTCAAACACCTTGGCAATCTCACAGAGATTAGCAATCGGTCTCGTGTCGGAGGGAGAAACAGGTGTCTTACTCTTGGAAAGAGGTCTAATGAGAGCTCGCTTCCATGGATGCGGAAAGTGAGAAAGATCGAGACAAAGGTTAAATAATTCAGTAAGAAGCTGGCCCATTAGAGGTTGCGCCGAAGAGATAGCATATAATGGAATCATATCTGGCCCAGATGAGAAGGATGTAGAGGATGAAGTTGTTGTAAAAGAAAGTACAGTACTTAGAGAAACCGGGGAGAAATTAAAATGAGATTCAGTAAGAGGGACAGAGTTGATGATGTACATTAGATCGGAGTTTGAACATGGAGAAAGGCGATTAGAAATAGCGGCATAGTGCGAGTTGAGAATATCAGGTGTGAAAAAGTTAAAGGGTGATGGAAGCGAAGAATCAATGAGACCAAGGTTCGAGAGTTCACGCCACAGTTTAGAGGGATCAGTAATGTTCGATAATCTATCCAAACGGAACTGTTCATTGACTCGTCTCAGTTTAAGTGTCAGTTCGTTTCGGAAGAGCCTATAAATTTCAAGGTCAAGTACATTTCTAGATCTACGCGCAACGTTATAGAGTCTATGCTTGTGTCGAATTTTTTCTTTAATTGCAGCAGTAAGCCATGAAGCAGGCGGGTTAGTGATTCGAAACGTACGCATCGGAGCATGGGTATCTAATGACGAAGAAATTGCTTTCGTGACAGAGTCTAGATATACATCGAGATCAGAAACATTATTGCAAGGTCCTAAATACATGGCACTTACTTTATCACTCAGTGTGTTACAATAATCATTTACATTAAAGTTCTTATACGTCTAACGATGACCCGATTTTTGAAGGATGGAACCTGGTACGAATAAGTAAGCTCGATCAGATCATGACCATTAATAAATGGTACATCCGATTTGGCGAACAAGGTCACTTTGCTTAAGCTTTCGACTAGAAATACATCTAACCATGTATCCGAGTGACTAGTGTGATACGTTGGTTCCGACGGAACGATTTGCAGAGAGAGAAGCGACGCTATATCTTTAAGATGGTTAGACTCATAAGAATTAGAGAGTAAATTACTATTTAGATCTCCGGTTACTATAATATTTTTATAATTATGAGCAAATGCTGAAAATATCGAGGCAAAATCCGTTAAATTTTTGCCTTTAGGCCGTCTGTACAGTGTAGCAAGTAGTAGCGGCTGCATATTTATACCGCGAATATCTAAAATTAAAAATTCCGGTGAGTTGGAAAAATTGCTTGGAGATACGGCTAAAATATGCGCAACTATAGGTTCGGGGACATAGCAAGCGACGCCACCTCCTTCCTTGCCCTCTCTATCGACTCTGATTAAATAATAACCCTTGATACGAACCAAATCATCGGATATGTGCGAGTGAAGCCAAGTTTCCAAGATAGCAATTATGTGAAAATCATTGCTATAAATAAATGCTTCAATTTGCTCGAAATGCCCAAGGAGAGAATTTGCATTGAAGTGTGCAATCTTAAGAGATTGAGAGTTTGCAGGGGTTCGAGAGGAGGAGGGCTTTACTTTGTCATTCGAGAGTCACTTGATTTTTTCAAGGTCGGTTTCAGTTGCAATGCGAATTGCGGGATGACCTTCGATTTTTCTAACGAAAATCTGACCATTTTTGTACCATACGTACTTGTACGATCTCTGTTTTGCAATTTCCTTTGCTCTGCGTAAAAGACTATAGGTGGGTGTCGGGAGCATTTCATTGATGTAGATACGGCCACGATTAGAACAAGAGAATACATCTCCAATGATGAGCTCACGTTTTTTACGCATGGTTTTAATTATAAAATCACGCGTTTCTCGAGACTTAAGCGCAACAATAACAGACCTGCGAGCGATAAGCGTTTGACTACCCGTGGCCTGTTGAGAGGCTGCAGTAGAATTTACATCAGATGACTTGGGAACGATGTCGCGGACTTCGAGAATGTCGGACGTAAGTTCAGATATGCCAAGTGCCTGAAAAACTTTTCCAACCAGTGATTCGGATGGATCTGAAATAACACCTAATCCCGCAATAATAATCTCAGACGAAGAAGAAACTGACGAAGTCGGAGTGATATCATTGTTCGAATTCACGAGTGAGCGCAGTTCTGCATGCTGAGCCTCAAGTGCGGAAATTCGATCGCCATGTTCAGAAACAACTTTAACAAGCTCAGGAATTTGATCTAACTTTCTAAGAAAGTCTTTATTAGCTGCATATTGTTGTTCCTTGAACTCCGTTAGCCTCTTTTCGGATTGTTCGATTTTCGCAAGAATATTTTGGAGCAAGGCATTCGTAGTTGAAACATCAGTTTGAACGGAGCTCGTTCCATGAGTGGATAACGATTCGTTAGACATTGTCGCAAAATGAGATGTGCAACACGAGCTTGCACTTTTGTACGAAAGATAAGCTTTGAGACAACCCGGATGAAAAGAACGAGAGCAAACAGGATACGATGACGTAATGCCTGCAATACGAGCTTTGCACTTGGCACAGCTTACGTTCGACATTCAACTCTGTCTTACCGACTGGACATATGAGTATAGTTCACGCTTGCGATCGAGTCTAGTGTTACCATCTGAGTTGAAAGTATATCCGAGACTCCGATCTGTTGTACCGACAAAGCTTGTGTGAGTATGTAACCCGCAGATTGGTTGACAGCAGCGACTCAACCGGCGTGGTAGAAATATGAAGTAGACAATTACATACCGGAGTTATAGATATAGGCACACGTGATAGCGAAGTTCGTTATATCGTAAAATGGCGCAGGGCCAGCAGACGTGATGGACGTTGTTGTGCGCCACCCCCACGACCCGGCTCCAAAAATAAAAATATTAATAATAATAATAACAAATCAATTTTCGAAACATAAAAAGGGGCCTGCCCCGTTTATAGGCACAGCCCTGCCGATCGATCGAGGCTTCGGGAGCCCGGTCTCCGGCACCACGGTGTCCCGAGGGGGCTGAGTTCGCGTCTCAGCCGCTAGGTGGCGAGCCGCGGCCGTCTCGCTCGCAGCCGGGCGAGCACCCCACGGGCTATATAAGAGCAGCCGCTCAGCCGAGTAATCGCCCTCCTTTCCGATCAGGAAAGGTACCGTCCCGACTAGGAACGAGCCCTCCTTTCCGAACAGGAAAAGCCTCCTTTCCGACTAGGAAAGACATACCTTCCGAATAGGAACGGTATCCGTCGTACATACTCCACCGTTCAGGTGGGTTCTCCCCCTATTAAGGGGCAGTCCTACATACTCCACCGCTCAGGTGGATTCTCCCTCTAAAGAGCGAGTCCGAACGAACTACACCGACCAGAGGGAATTACGCACACAATCCAAACCACACCATACCCTCAACACACGCCCTCCCAAAAACATACACACTATTTATACACCCTATCATTCAGTCACACACACATAACCACACACCCACACCCATACTCACCCAGCTATACCAACCTAATCACTTACACGGATACCACACTCAACCTCTTTCCTCACTTCCTTCATCCTATCTCTCCTCCCACTACTCCTCCTCCAGACCAAACAGAGCGCCCACCATCGGCCGACTATGGTGCCGTCGACCGGGAGCTCGAGGAACTGCTAGACCAGACGCCGGCCAAGGAAGAGGCCATACGCATAACCACATCGGTGGTACCAACCACTCCACCACCACGGGCACGTCCAATCATCCGCCGGATCCAGGTCATTCCCGCAGAAGAAGCTGCGTACTTCCAACGTCGTAGTACACGTCCTCGTCGTCCACCAACCAATCCACGGGGACAACAGTCAATACTGCAGAGTCCTTCCAAAAAGACTCCACACACCCCTCCCACCGACCCGTCTCCATAACCCTCCACGCTAAACTTCAATATCATTGTTTTTTTTTTTTTTTTTTTTTTTTTTTGCCCTCTAACGTTACCTTATTTTTATATAGTTTGGGTCCCTCGAATATTTTTGCTTTATTTATTATTTTTTATATTAATACGTTATCACCGACCCTTCTCCATAACCCTCCACGTTATTCTGCGAAATGATTGTTTTTCTTGCCCTCTAACGCGTCCTTATTTTTATATAATTTTGGTCCCTCGAATATTTTTACTTTATTTATTATTTTTTATATTAATACGTTATACCAAAATGTTATATCCTAGGCTAAGTACACCACACACACACACACCCACGCACTTACATCAAATCCACTCAACAAAACAAAAATAATAAATAAACCAACATACATATTCTCTTTACATTTCATCTCCGAAACTTATTCATCACCCACCCCCGAGCGTTCCCCCCTTGACTCGCTCTATCGCGGCGATACACGTTCAAACCAACTCGTCACGGATCAGCAGCATCTCTACACGCCGTTGGAAACGAGGACATCGAATCGTCCGCTTTAGCGTTTTATGTCAATTGGCGCCCAACGTGGGGCATAAAGAAACATTGCCGTTTCAACTGACCCGCCTACCGCTCTACCGATCACACACATGCCAGTCAAGCATTCGCCTCGAGCTCCAGCAAGACAGTCGCTACGGCTCCGAGGATTATCACCACCCGCTGACCAACTACTCGCACTTCTAGGAGTGGATAAAAACCTAGTGGCGCCCAACCAACACCCCGAAGAAAATCCCCCCGAACCCGAAATGGAGGAACACGATCCAGAAGTTCCTCAAGGAGCACGACCGGAACCCAACGTCAACGGTCCACTTGCGAACCTCGAAGCCCTGCTCCAGGCTCTCAACAACGCACCGAGAGTACCCTTGCCCACGTACGGGGGACTCGATCACGAAGACCCCAACCGATTCGTTGTCAGATGCAACGAATATTTTGTCGACCACCGAACACCCGAAAACGTCAAAACGGCCGTTGCGGCTTCTGGTCTCACCGGCGAGGCTGCAAGATGGTGGAGTCTCTACCGACCGTTAGACTTTGATTGGGAGAAATTTCAGGAACTACTCCTCTCTCGATACGATAGTCCGGCGATCATATCCCGACTAAACGGTCAACTTTTTTCACGGAAACAAGGAGAAAAAGAGTCCGCCGGATTATTCTTACAACAAAAATGCTTACTCTATCAACGCATACGACGCGAGGAACCGGAAGCCACCAGGGTCGCGACGCTGCTGGAGCTTTTGCGTCCAGAAATACGAATGACCATCCGGCCATCCAACCCACAAACCGTGTCGGTATTGATGAGCAAAGCCATTGAGGCCGAATACGATCTCGCAGATCGTCTTCCCACACCGAAACAAAAACCCGAAGAAAAAAGAAACGATCGACCGGTAAGACCGACTATCGGCACGTCGCAACCACCACAATGCTGGCATTGTCCAGAAAGACACTTTCATAAAGACTGTCCGGTATTGGCCCGAAAACGAGCTGACCAAGAGACCAGTTCGGGAAACGCCAATCGGGCGACAGAAGGAGCCAGATCTGCCGCCCCTCGCCAGAACTAGGGCTCACCGAAATAACGGAAAGTAACCTGCTCCCCCACATCTGGGTCAGGTTACATGGAAAAGAAATATGTGCAGCCATCGACTGCTTTGCTAGTCACTGCTTTATAAACCCACGTCACGTTCCTTCCCGACAACCGATTACACGCAAACACGCTCGTGCAAACCTCGGAGGGAGGGATGCGCAAATGGAACTTATTGGTGAAACGAACTTCGAAATCGAGATACAAGGCTGTACCTTACCGGTGGAAGCTTGGGTGGCCCCAACACTCCGGGAACCACTAATACTGGGTTATCCGTGGTTAGTAGCTAATCACGCAGTCACGGACTTACACTACGGAATCGTCTATCTCGGAACCACGAAACGATTCTCGGTCCGTCTTATAAATGCCCCCGTACCACACGAAAGCACAGGCACCGTCGATATACACGAAATCCAACACCATTTTCCCCAGGAGTGGATTGGAAAATTCAACGAGTTACTCCAAACACACGCACGGATCTTCAACATCAAGGAAAGACTAGCTCAGACGCAGAGTACGAAACACGAAATTCAACTCACCACGGATCAGACGTTTCGACTAGCTCCATACAAATACTCTAACGAGAAGGAAAAAATTATACAAGAACAGATTACTTCGATGCTCGCAGACGGCATCATTGAACCGTGTACGTCACCATACAGTTCGCCGATCGTAATCGTTACAAAAAAAGACGGTAGCCCAAGGTTCTGCGTGGATTATCGTAGACTCAACGCGATCACCGAAGACGTGATGCAGCCGATACCACGAATTCACGAAGCACTGAAAGAACTCGGGATGGCCAAAATCTTCTCTACAATCGATTTAAAGAGCGGTTATTGGCAAATCCCCATGGACCCTGCATCAAAGAAATTAACGGCATTCACCGCACCTGGTGGCGGCACCTATCAATTTCGGGTTATGCCTTTCGGACTGAAAAACGCTCCAAGCACCTTTCAACGGCTTATGAGCCAGGAAGTACTCGTCGGGTACATCGGTAGTATATGCATCGTATACCTCGATGATATCATAGTTTTTTCCAAGACTTGGGAAGAGCATCTACGCCACCTGACGCTAATCTTCGAACGATTAGCACGACACGGACTCACTTGTGCAAGGGAGAAATGTCACTTCGGTAAGACCGAATTAAAGTACCTTGGACACACCGTTACGGACACAGGGAACGAGGCACAACCAGAGCACGTGGGTGTCATCCTTGATTTCCCAATGCCAAAATCGAAAAAAGACATCCAGAAGCTCATGGGAACGTGCAACTGGCTACGGGAATACGTCCCACAATTCGCAGCGATAACCGCACCAATAACCGACCTTCTCTCGAAGAAGGGAAAATTCCAATGGACCAACGAAGCGAACGAAGCCTTCCACAGTATCAAACGAGAAATTGCGAAGCCGTTGAAGCTCAGCAGACCAGATCCAAGCCTAAGTAGCCTAAGATACGTGTTACAAACCGACGCCAGCCAGATAGGAATGGGAGCCGTCCTATATCAAGAGACACCTGAAAAGGAAAAGAAAATAATCAGCTACGCGAGCGCAAAATTCAACGGTATACAAAAACGTTACCATAGCAACGAACAAGAATGCTTAGCCGTGGTATGGGCCATCAAGAGATACCGTTGTTACTTGGAAGACCATCCGTTTCTATTGAGAACCGACAACCGAGCGCTGGTTTGGTTACGACGAATGAAGAACGAAAAAGCGAAATTAAGCCGATGGACTATTTTATTGGAAGAGCTACAATATACAGTCGAACACGTACCAGAACGAGCCAACGAACTCGCCGATGCCCTTTCCAGACACCCCGTGGATGAAATCGCGCAAAACCTGGAGGATCCCGAGCGACTCTTGCCAGCAGAACACGAAAACACACGAGGAAATACCACCGACCCAGACTTGTTCGCCATCACGACAGGGAGTTTGTTGGACGACATCATCCAAAGTCAGCAGACGGACCCGGAACTCCAAAGATTGGCCACCAACCTGCGAGAAAACGATCCCGAATACCGAATCTCACCAAACGGATTTTGTAGAAAAATACAAGATTCGTTTAAATTGATCGTTCCCGAATCCCAAAAACAACGAGTGCTGTACGAGTACCACGACTCGATTTTAGCTGGACACCCCGGCGCCAAAGAAACTCTACGAGCCATCCGAGAACACTATACGTGGAAAAACCTGCGGCAAGAAGTCAGAGACTACGTGCAAAAATGCCACTCATGCGCCTGTACGAAGGCCACACGACCAACACAAACCGATCAATTACGACCTCATCAACCTACGAAGCCGTGGGAAATCGTAGCCGTTGATTTAATGGGACCTTATCCCCGTTCGACCAAAGGCAAACGATTTATACTGGTCGTTACCGATCTTTTCTCACGATGGACCGAGGCCTTTACCCTTGGCTCCACGGAGACGGCCCACCTCATCAAAATATTGGACAACGAAGTTTTTAGCCGATGGGGTTACCCAAAGGCAATATTGTCCGACAACGGACCACAATTCGTCGGGTCAAAATGGATCGAGGCTTGCGAGAAATGGCAAGCGAGTCACTGGACTACCCCCGTCTATCATCCGCGTGCAAATCCCACCGAGAGACGAAACCAGGAAATCAAGAAGGGTCTACGACTACACCTCAAAGATGAGAATCATCGACACTGGGATACACACTTACCGAAAATACTATTCAACCTACGCACCAGGGAAAATGGAGCAACAGGACTCACGCCGAGCGAGGCACTCCTCGGAAAGACATTGCGACGACCAGGGGATTGGAAATTCCACGAAAACACCCCCACGGGACAGAGCGAAAGAAATCAGTTGATCCGAGAGAACCAGCGAAAATATCAGGACCGATACGCCAAAGTCCAGGAAACTCCCACTCGGTATAATCCAGGGGACTATGTGTATGCAAAAACGCATGCCCAATCAAAAGCAAGTGAAGGGTTTCACGCCGGTTTCGCACCTACCTGGGAAGGACCGTTTGAAATACAACGTAATCTCGGGGGCGAAACATACATCGTAACCAAAGAAAATCGATTGGTAAAGACGCACGGTAACCTGCTCAAGCCATGCCGACGATTTGATACCAGCCCCTATTCTGGGTCTCCACACACAGCCGAACCACCAACGGTTCAAACCACCCAATCCGCGGGAAC
>CAVLEH010000036.1:0-87500 GCA_963662125.1 Diplazon laetatorius | reverse complement strand
ACTAATCGCAGCCACATCCCGATTTATGCGTAAGATGCTCTCACCAACCTCCGCAGGTGGACACGTTAAGTATACTTGTAGGTCATCTGCATAAAAAATATAGCTGCAATTCGATAAAACATCCCCAAAGTCTCTGAGAAAGACCGTGAAGAGTAGTGGCCTAAGTACAGAGCCCTGAGGGACTCCCGACCGAAGTTTACCCCACGATGAACGATTTCCATCCCTGTCGTATACCGATTGTTTGCGATCACACAGATACGACGTAAACCAACGCACCGCATCCCCTGAGAAATTAAGCGCTGCGAGCTTGCACAGTAATTGATCGTGCCGAACACAATCGAAAGCTTTCGAGAAGTCAAAAAGGAGCATGATGGTGACCTTTCTCTTGTCTACAGCTAAACGAACGTCATCTATAATCCGAAGTAGTGCAGTTTGGGTGCTGTGAAATGCCCTGTATGCAGACTGATACCGATCTCGCAAGTCCATCGAATCGAGGTACCTCGTGACCTGTTGCGCGACCAGTCGCTCAAGTACTTTTGATAGCACACATACGAGTGAAATAGGTCGATAATTCACCGGCGATGTAGGTGCCGACACCTTCGGGATAGGACAGATGAGGGCTTGTTTCCACACCGAAGGAAAAACTGTGCAACGTACGGAGTGGTTCAGCACATGTAACACATGGTTGCTTATTGTAGGCATGGATAGCCGTAGCATTCTCGCTGTGATTCCGTCATGTCCTGCCGCATCGGAGGCTATAGCATTCGTTGCTGTCCTGAGCTCATTCAGCACTACGGGTCTGAGATGGAACGCATCCTCAGAGTCCGCAACTTGCACCCGGAAATCACCATCCAACGACGGTGCGTCCTGACCAGCCGAGAGAAAATGCTCATCATCTCAGAGAGAGAGAGAAAGAGAGAGATGGGGAGGGTGACTGAAGCGCCACGCGGCGGTGAAAAAATTCTGCGCGGCGAGAAAAAGGTGTAAGAGAGAGAGAGAGAGAGAGAGAGAGAGAGAGAGAGAGAGAGAGAGAGAGAGAGAGAGAGAGAGACCCAAACACACACCCGATAATGTAGCGCGGGGTTCTTTGGGTTGATTGATAATGTCGAGCGGGACAAAAAAATTATCGACCGGGGAGTGCAGTAAAAAAAAATGGGGATCTGGGATCTATGCGTCAAAATGGCGCAGCGGGAAAAAAAATAACTATCGACCCGAATTATGAATATCTCATGAATGCCAGTGCGGCGGAAAAATAGCGATCCATGCGCCAAAAATGCGCAGCGGGAAAAAAATGATTATCGATCGGAATTATTGATCGAAATTATCAATCTCGCGGCTGATAAAGTAGCGGATCGATCTAGCAGCCGATAAGGTAGCTCTCTACGATACCGACTGTCCCCCACTTACCATCAATGTCGGTCATTCCTCTTCCGGTAAATAATTTAGTCTGGAAGCGGCACAGCCCTCCTACTTTAATCAACAGATAGAAATCAATAAAAAACCGAGATCGACATACGTGATACCTTAAAATGCAAAATTAGGAACAATTCTGCCGACCGTATATCCTCAATTTTCCGTCCCTCGGACTTCGTACAAAAATCAATAAATATGAATTAAAATATACATCACAAAAGTAATAGAGCAGGTTATATCGTATGATAAGAATAGATGTTTGATATAATTCGGCGAAGCGTATTTCGTCCGGTATAATTGAATGATAAGTATCTCATCGGATACTTATCTTTCAATTTCTCCATATCTCGCTCGCTCTTATATGCCTCATCCCTAAACCAGGAAACAAGGGTTTCCGCCCTATATCGTTAGCAAACAACCTCCTTAAAATATTTCAAAGCCTTATCAAAAATCGACGAGAATGGTAGATCGAAAACGATAAATACATCCCGAACTGCCAATTTGGCTTTAGGAAAGGCAAGTCATGCACTGATAACCTATCTATACTAACCACAGATATTCACTTGGCCTTGTCGAAAAAACAATTTCGTAGCGTTGCATGTCTCGATATTAAAAGTGCTTACGATGCGGTTATACCGCAAATTCTTGTTTCGAATCTTAGCTCCCACAGAATAGCTTCGCGTGTCTCCGATATTATCTATAATCTCATTTTTTGCAAGAATTTGAATTTCAGAAGGACATTTAATAGGATCCAGACGAACCTACATTGGTCTCCCTCAGGGATCGGTCTTGAGTCCAATTCTTTTTAACATTCACGTCAGATCTATTGAACATTGTCTTCCGGTCAACACAAAATTTATTCATTACGCGGATGACTGTGTAATATATACATCATCAAAAAGTTTAGAATCGGTCGAATCGATTTTAAACCTAGCCCTCGTCCGGGTCCACCAGTGGCTTGTCCCTTGCGGCAGCTAAAACCCAATTAACTATTTTTTCACCGAAACATTTCAACCCTGAAGAGCATTCACTTAAACTCAACAACCTGATTATACCTTTCTCACGCATCTGCACGCTACTCGAAGTTAAACTAGATTACAAACTTGATTGGGGCGTTCATATAAATTATATCGTGCAGCGCGCTAGACAGGCCCTGAATATTCTCAAGGCCCTATCGTCTCGATCTTGGGTCGCTTCTCCTTCAAGACTCTTAACATTCTATAAAGGTTACGTCGGGGCTATTTTGGACTGGAGTTGCTGGGTCTACGGTAACGTGAGTCAGAACCTTTTAGTTAAATTAGAACGCGTGCAATATGAGGCCATTAGAGTTTACTTGGGTTTACTCCGGTCCACACCTCGCAGTCTCATTTTGGCGGGAGCGGGTTTACATCCGCTGAGTTTCAGACGAATCTGCTTAATTAAGAGATATCTTTGCCGAGTCTTCGCGCTGGATAAGCATCCACTAACCAGCAAGTTGAATCTCTTTGATAATACCCCTACTCGGTCTAATCTAAAGCGTGTTAGATACACCCCCGACTTACTCAAATGCTACCGCAACTTAGCCCCTTTGATGATAGATGTGCACAAAGCAGAGGAACCGGTCTGCTTTCAGTATCCTCTGTCCTCCCAACTAACCGAAATTTCTCCCGATTTTACGGTTGGAATAGCCCTACGAGAAACCAATAGTCCGGAGTTCCTGTTGCAAAACACTATTGCAGCGATGTGGCCGAACTCAAACTTGGTATATACGGATGGCTCCAAATCTGAAAACTTCTGCGGTGCCGCCTTCGTACGAATTTCTCACAATAACATTACAACACAATCTTTTTCCCCAAACACACAGATGTCTCCATTTTCGACGGAAGCGGTAGCGATTTGGCGAGCCATCGTCCATTGTCGTCGCAATAGTATTGAGACTATTACGTTATTTTCAGATTACCGACCCGTTCTATCCGAAATAGCCAAACCCGGCATTTTGAGTCATCGGAATTATCTCATACTCGGAATAAGGTTGCAAATCAGAGTTCTGTTAAACGAAGGTGGCATAATTGAACTCATTTGGATCCCTGCGCACAGGGGAATCATGGGCAATTTTATTGCGGATTTTCTGCTGCAACGAGCTGACGTCCTCCCCCTAAATCTCCGCTTTCCGGTTGAAGATCTAATATCTCTTCATTGCCCTATTGATCAAAATAAGGTTCTCGAATCTCTCCGATCCCTTCAAGTTTCAGTCAGTGCTTTCAATTACTTTGGATCTTTGGACCTCTGGAATGGCAAACCGTGGTGGTTTAAATCCCGGGAAGTTAGAAGACTCATTTGCTCTGTTGCCAGAATCATGACGTCTCACTGTAAAGTGAACTTTTATTTCTACAGATTTAATATGATTGATTCCGCTCAATGTGAGTGTGGCCAGGCTCCACAGGATATTCGCCATATTTTTTGAGATTGCCCACGCAACGCCGTACCTAGGGGTGACCTTTTGCGGTTTCTTCAGAGGCTTGGGGTCCGTGCACGTTACTCAGTCCAAGCTATAATAAGATCAGGCCACAATTACCTGTCTGCTACCATGCGATTCCTTTCAAATCTCGAATCTTTACCATAATATTTATTCACATGTCTTTACCATAATGGTTATTCACATGCCTTATCTCTATCCCTATTTTTAATCTCACAAACCCTAAGATGTGTTCGTCTAACCCCCTGTGATTGTGTTGTCTTTTCCTGCACCCTGTGCATTTTTCCCATAACAGGGTTCGTCTCGGTATCCCGATTTCTGTCCGCTGATCTCGGTCAATGGATCTCGGAGCGCCGCTCAACGACCTCGACCCCACGTCGTTTGAATTCGCCGCTCCTCCACTACCGACTCACGGCAGTGAGACATCTGCAGTGAACGAAGAAAACTTATTTAAAGGAGAGAGTGGCACAGGTCCCCACAGAGGGACAAGCCAAGACTAGGCTAAAAAATTAAAAAAAAAGAAAGGATCTCGAGCCAGCAGCCAGCAGCCAACCAGAAAACCCAAGGTGGAAAACAGAGAGATGAATATTGGGGGTTCGACGACCAACGACGCACGAGCATCACGAGAACGAACGGAGACACGAGAAGCCGAGGGGCCGAGAGATCCACCGGAGCCACACGCATGCCGGACAAAGTCCGAATTTCTCTTATTCGTCTTTTTCAGAGAAGGAACAAAGAAACCGCGGGCAGCGGGAGGGATTTTTCAATCACGGAACGCGACGGTGGAAAGCGAGAAATTCAACACGAAGCCCGATATCGCATCGCGTAGACAGCCACCGGCCACCGACCGCAGTGCTGCCAGATTAAGGGGAAGCGAAGTTTTCGAGGTGCTCTCACCACACGGTTTTCGGAGCAACAGCGTGTGAGGAGAGGCACCCGGCAAAAGGCGCTGCGAAAGTGTCTCGGCCAATCGCTTAACTCTGACGCTCCGCCTCTCTCACTTACGCGGCACTCAATTTGAATTGAAGATTTCGCTTATAAAGCCCGTTGATTTAAGTAACGGATTTAAAATTCTAAAATACATGATCATTACTTCAGAACAATTTTGCTACTTCCATTAGTCGAATTTGTCCGTCGACGCCTCCGGTGAGCCAACAGTTGATAACTGATGTATACAAACATGCCATTGGAGCCGCTGGCGAATGAACGGTGCATTACGTTTCTGTATCGAAAATGATACTCCTATCAAAGAAATAAACTATAATGCTCCATTTTCAAATCGCCAAAACACGAGATAAATAATAAAAGATAAAATTAAAAATACCGTCAATGGTGTTGAAATGGAAATTGAAAAAAAAAAAAAACGAAACAAAAAGAAAATCAGAGACTCTCTGTGCGATGATATTTTCTAATCGCGAAGAACCAAAAATTGCAAGTGTGCGTCCGCGGTCCAGAGACACAATTACAATGTCTGCTGAAATTCTCGTGGTTAATGCAATTTTACATCGCACCGTCATTCAAATATTATTACGTTAATTTATAAAATTACGTATTACGTTAATTTATAAAATGGCGTATTACGTAATTTATAAAATTACGTATTACGTTAATTTATAAAATGACGTATTACGTAATTTATAAAATTACGTATTACGTGATTGTTTAAATATTTTTCTGCAATGTGGAGTTTTCCACCGTTTTGTCGATAATTAATCGCCATGGTACAATGAAACCGGTGTGCTAGTGCTCTCAAACTCAATGATTAAATCATATAACATGTATTGAAATAACGATCTATTAATTTGCAAATAATTGTACATAAATCGTATTTTAACCAGTTTAATCCGAATCATATCTTGGCGCGCAAACGAGACCGGTCGCAAAAGACAAGTCGATTGGCGGATGATCAGAGTAAGCTATTGGCTGCGCCTAGCTGCTGCCGCTGAGTGAAGCTCGAGCGGCCGACGTGGTCTATGGAGAGGGTAACTAAGCTCTGCCCCTGCAGGACAAATCCTGCAAATCTGGCAGCTCTGACCGACCGGTGAAGAATCGAAACGTCGGCACCAAGCTGTCACAGCATTGCCCCGCAGGCGCAGACCGGCGAGAACGAGATTTTATTGTTGCAGAGTCCAGGGCGTCCAAAAAACCCCCAAATCCGCACGATCGACGGGGAAAAACGCGGAGAAACCCCATCAACGGAAAAACACCCGAAAAGAAGGCTAAATCACGAGAAAAACGCAAATTTCCGGTATAGGAGCACGGACGACGAGGATCCGACCCGACGCAGTCCCCGCCATCTTGGCGACTGTTAAATCTGCTCGTCACCAACGGCAGTTACCGCGACCATGGTCTTACATACAGGTCTTGACACTCCCATGGTGGGGGATGTTCAGCTAATTAACATCCCCGGCGCGACTGTGGTCTCAGTGGCGCCCTACTTGCGGCCGCTTCGAGCAGCATAAAAATTTCATTAGGTAAACACCATCACCACCAGAAATCTGGAGGAGTTTCAACATTTTTTTACGTGCTCGAGACCCTATAAAATTAAGTAACAACGAAATAGCGTTACAATATATATACTAGCTGACCCGACGGACTTCGTCCTGTCCGATATTTGGCAAAAAAATTATGAAATCAAGTATTAATTTCATTGAATTCTATTCGTTTTATTGGAATCTAAAAAAAGAATAGAACTTTCGTATGTCCTCGTGTTCATGTCTCGGTCTCGGAGTACTCGTGGCTCTCTTAGGCATGTGCCTCGGACTGACAATGAACGTCGATGGCAAAATTTTGAGTCGACCAACATCTGTAATATTTGCATCACTATTGACCGCATATCGCAAGTCAATATATTCTCCAGATCGCAGCTTAGCCTGATGAATCGAATGTAATTGAATCATCCTGTCTCAACCTTAACGTACATATCAACTGCATATTATTGAAATAATCGGCGATATCTCAGTAGGTGGTTCCCAATGTTTTGGCGAATCAACATCTGATATCCGTAAAAGTTCATTGACCTGATCTTTTTATTTGTCTCGACCCCTAAAATAGTACATTATGACACTAGTACGAAATTTTTTTTTCTGACGAGTGTGAGTTTGCAAAACGAGCCGAAGGCGAGTATTGCAATCACACGAGTCCAGAAAACGTTTTTCGTACAAGTGTCGTACGAATTTTTATGTCACAAGGTGTGTAAATGCGGTTTGAAGCGAACGCAGTAAGCGTAAAACCGCACTTTCACGCACAGCGTGTCATAAAATTACAATTTATGGAGTGACAATCGAAAGTGTTTTTGTTTGTACTAACCATTGGCCGGATTTATCATGTTGTATCTCAAGTGATTTTTCAGTCTTCACCACGGTGGAACAAGCGGATTTTGCAGTGCGTCATACGATCGATGTGTCTCACTTATTCGCTTTAGTGCGTTTCCAGTTCAGCGTTTGATGACTACATCACGCGATTCCAAATTTTCACCACCAACAACAACTGATATTTCACAAACTGTAGGTGGATTGTATTGTCGTTCATGAGTTCCTGCTGGTCAATGGTCCGCTTTAATGACAACCCTAGCGGATTCGGTGCCTAGTGAAATGCCCATTGAATGCCTTTCGATATGCCCATTAAAATGATTAGCTTAATGCCGTGACTCTGATAGGCATTTATACTATGAAATTTATAGTCACTTTGGTAGGCATATTTGGTTCAAAAAGTGCCGGTGAATGCCGATAAAAATGCCGTGACTCTCATAGGCATTCATGGTCACTTTGACAGGCATATTGGTTCAACAAGTGCCGGTGAAGGCCTTTAAAATGCCTCACAGAATGCCTATCGCAATGTTTGCGAAGATGCCGTGGCTCTCTTAGGCGTCCACGTGCTCCATCTATATGAAGAGGTTAAGTAGCGTCTCGAGACGGAATACGTCGAGTAATCGATTATATCGGTTTTTTTTTACTAGAATGAACGCCCATTTACATGCACACAAACGGGAATCATATTGTGTATTGTATATATTTATTATGTATTTATTATTATGCACATATGTTTCAAAATTAAATTAAATCCGCCACCAAAAAACAATCCAAAACTACCGACAACTTGATCACGCAATCACAATCTTTGAGGTTAGATTACCCACACAGCTGCTCGATAGGCGCTCTCGACAGCGCAGGTGGACCACTACACGCAACATGAAACACAACAAGCTTGAACCGAACTTTTGAAGCCAATATGCCTGTCAAAGTAACCATGGATGCCTAAGAGAGTCACGGCATCCTCGCTAGCATTTCAATCGGCATTCTGACAGGCATTTTGAAGACATTCTCGTTGGGCATTTTTACGGCATTCACCGGCACTTTTTAAAACAAATATGCCTACCAAAATGCCTTAGGCATTCTTACAGTCACTTCATAGGCACCCAATCCGCTAGGGAATGCTGTGATCATCGGAAGGCATCCGTTCTAAGGAAGTCGTGAGCAGTTTGATGAGCTCATTGTGTTCGTGTAACATTTGCTGCAATTGCTGGACTATTTCTCTTTCCGTTGGATTGAAGATAGCACAACGCCGATTTACTTCATTATGTGAATCTGCAAGAACCCATATTTGGAGATACTTGTGTTCTTGATCTGGATGCGGCAACAGCGATCCAACAAGATAGAAAACTTGCCCATGAATCTGTATAGTTAGAAAATTCTGCAATTTTTATATTTTGTTAGCCAGATAAGTGTAAGTTGGTGTTGTATCGTGATGTATCGTGTATTGTGTGTGGTGTGTTAGTGTATTTTGTGGTTCAGTGTTTGTGTATTATGTTATGACGTCTGTATGACGAGTAAAAGGATATTACGAGTCAATTGGACGTCGTAAAGTTTGGGATCGTTTGCCGATGAGGGGTTCAACCCGAATGATAACAATACGTTATTTATTTTTTGTTTTTGATTAATTTTTGTTTCAATAATTTAACAAGTTTATTACTTCAGATCAATTATTTTACACTTGATTACTTAAATCTGCTCGAGTACTTCCGAGTAGATTTATCTCGTGTGACCGTCACGCGTAGCGATGTAATTTTAGACTGACTTCGGTACGAAAGCCGAAGTTCTTACATTTTTCTCTTTGTTTACAAATTTACCTTACCTGGTAAATTTCCAAACGCGTTCTTTGAATTAATATTACGAAATCGTCGTACAACGGTCGTCCTCGGACGATCGTTGCTATATTTCTTTATTTTCGATGATTTTACTGACAGCGATTATGAAATCACTGTTCCATTTCTTTTTCAATGCTAACGATTCATACAACAAATTTGTGCAATCGTTCTACATGTGTCGCTCGTGTCGAATCGATTATGAAATCGCTGTTCAATTTCTCAATCGATGTTAACGATTCGTACAACATATTTGTGCAATCGTTTTACATGTGTCGCTCGGGTCGAATCGATGTTAACGATTAATACAACACGTATGTATGTGCAATCGTTGCATCGATCGCTAAATCTTTTATAAAATTCTGGGGCATAACACCCCTCCCCCCTGAAAAGTAAAAATTCGGAAAGAATTTTTACTCTTGCTTATATTACTATTCGCACTGAATTTTACTGAATTTTGATTTCCAAAAAATTCCCTTTTTTTCTTTTTGCGAGCTAGAATTGTAACATAAAACGGATTATTATGTATATATGTATACATATATATATTAGGGTGGTCGTTATTTGGGGTCAAAATTAATTTGACCCCTTCCGCCCCCTCAATCGGTTCGAAATACGTAAAAAGTAACGCTGGAATTTTTTCGGATTTTTAAAAAAATGTTTAACCCACGACCACAGGGGTTGAAGTTTTCCGCTTAAAATACATGGGATTTTTCTACGTTTGCGGTCACTATTTTACTGTGGGCCGAAGTATGTTTGTAAAATCTTGAAATTTTTACACATAAGTCACCAAGCATGTTGCTACATGCAAAAAATTTCCCAAGCCCCTACCCTCAAAATGTTGTGTAACATCACCATAATACCGATGATGGTGTTTTTTATTTTTTTTATTTTTTTTATTTTTTTTTTTTTTTATGTATTTGAAATAGAATACCTTCCTATACGAGATACGAATTCTTAAGTGTCGTCTCTGTTTTTGCGTCCGGATGATTTTTTCTATATTCACTTACAACTTACAAGTGAGTATTTCATTGTTATCGGTGAACAGTGTAAACACATATGAAACACGTGTAAAATCGATTTGAATATATAATTTTTAAATATAGTTCATTTTCATTGTTAAAGTGGATCCTTACTCCTTATAAATCAATTAATGAAGAGGTCTCGAACGTCACTCTTAAAAAAAATTCAGGACCCACTTATGGTACTTGAATGCTGAGGCAGCTGCGATGTCATTTTTTGACGAAAATATGTCATTCGATGTTAAACGCAACATGATTTTGAAATTGAATCCACACAAAAAAATCGATGAATTATTTTCCAAACGGATCCACATCAATTTGAAAGATATTGGTGGTTACCATGACAAAGAAATGGATCATTTCGTAACCCCTCAAACGCTCAACTTTTTCCGAGGGTTGAATTCATCATGATTTTTTGAAGACTGATCCATCTGTTGGGCGTGAAAATGAAAATGATGCAATCCGGTTTGAAAATCACAAAAAAATTAAGAGTGTTTAACGACATCACCGAAAGAGGTGTTCGTCTGTTCACCGATCACAATGAGATACTCACATGAATCGAACAACAAAAACATTTCATTTTACAAGTTGTAAGTGAAGATAGAAAAAATCATCCGGACGCAAAAACAGAGACGTACTTAAGAATGCGTAACTCCTACAGGAAGGTATTCCATTTCAAATACATAAAAAAAAAATAAAAAATAAAAAAACATCATTAGTATTATGGTGATGTTACACAACATTTTGAGGGTAGGGGCTTGGGAAATTTTTTCCATGTAGCAACATTCTTGTTCACTAATGTGTACAAATTTCAAGATTTTACAAACATATTTCGGCTTACAGCAAAATATGGACGGCAAACGCAAAAAAATCCCATGTATTTTAAGCGGAAAACTTCAACCCTCGTGGTCGTGGGTTAAACATTTTTTTGAATATCCGAAAAAATTATTTTGACCCTGTTCACGCCGAAGCGTTCGAGCGGTTTTACACACATATTAGTCGGCGAGTGATATCTGTCCACGATTGACAACGCTATGATACGCACGCAAGTAAAGATGCTATGATTGGCGGAAACAGGTGTGAAACGCCCCACTTCCGCGTCCTTCTTGAATATTTCGCTGCCGGCTCCCGAGTCGCCGTAAATTGTACCAGTTGACCATGGAAAACCCGAGAGCAAAGGTCTCGCTCAATAATAGTACAATTAAAATTACGTAATCATCGCTAAAGTGTTCTTCTTGTTAACGTTATTCCACCTATTCCCGAGGAATCCGAATCATCTTCGCTCACGAGTATCTCGTGGTAAAATAACAAAAAAAAACTGTTGAAAAATAGTTCATCCTAAACAAAAACCTCTTTTCATATTGTTCACGAGGCGAAGGCGCGAACAATTTTTTGGTCCTTCGAGCCGGATAGCTCGGGAAAGATCGCGAATGAATATCGCAGTAGTGCGTGAAACGGTGGGAACACGTTATCGAAACTACCAGAAACGTATACGGTAGTTCGTGGATACGAGTAGAGTCGAAAAGTGTCGGCATAAATTCGGGAAATTCCCCGACAAAATAAAATCCAGCACGACCCACGCGGCTCCTTCGCATTGAAAATAGTGATACTAGAGTGAAAAGGTCTACGTGGTGCCACCATTATGCTCGCACAATTCTCTAACGGCGCGTTCATAGACAACGAGGTGCCAGTAACGATGTATTAGTGGTAACCATTATTCTGTGCGCAGGCATTCCGTACGATCGTTCACGTATCGTACAATAGTTGCGTCATCGCGAACCAGCTTGGCCCGCGTCGTCTCTCGTCAAACGGTGAGAGGAAATGTGTGTATTCGATAACAATAGCGACTAGCTGTGCGGACTATAATTTCGAGGCAACAGTCCAGGTTGTAAATAATCCGTCGACAAAGATACACGGAATAATAAACTCAGTGCGATCATAGTACGTCGAGTGTGACAACCATTCGATTGGAAATAATAAAGTTGAGCCCGATGCTAAAACTGTCGAAATCGATGAATTTCGTTCGCGACAGCTAAACGTGATCTCGATATAGATACTTCGCCGTCGCTGAAACCTTGCGTGAAAGAATAATAAGACCACGATATTATGTAACGCGAGTGAACAAATTCGTCAAGTTCAGTGCTCGAGAAACTCAATACCGACCGGTATAACTCGACGGTACAAGGTAACGAACAATAGACACCTATCTCTAAATAGCTACCGTGAGTGGAAATTAGAAAGACACTATCTCGCTCCAGTTTTACGAAAACCAAGTATAACGGTGACCTTCTGCGTGATTGAAAAAAGTTCCGGGTATTAATTCACAGTTCGTACACTTCTCTATATCGATGGTGTTCCATGGTCAACGTATACAACATTAAAAAAAAAGAGACAGTAATAGATCAATCAATAAAATACATTAAAAATTCTGAACATCGTTCGCACCATCGCTTTGCGAGTTAGAGATTCAGAATCGATTTTCCAATATCGCTTATGCCGTTGCATGGCGGTCTAATAATGTACCAAGTCGCTTAAACATTACATTATCTAACAAAACTTGAAAGGCGGCATTCATAACAAAAAAAACAATTCTGAAAACACTCGCGCCATCGTTTTGCGATTTAACGATTCAGAATACAAATATTAAAATCGTTCGCGCCTTCGCATCGCGAGTCACGATTCCATTCACCACGTCAGCGTCGAGGTCTCTCCGAAAAGCTTTAAGCGAAACCACCTCAGTGGTTACCATCGTGGAGCCCAAACTATTGGGTCCGCGAAGTAAATAGTTATTTATAAAACAATCCTCGATACGGTACCCACGCAGTCGGGACCGTGTATTTTCTACGATGACTGGATTCGACGAGTTGGTTTTCCAGTTTAATGAACTGGTGGACGAGATAACTCGCCTGCTAGTTAACCTGAAGAAAGTCGGCTGCAAGAATTCCACGGTGCATATGCTACAGTCCCGACAGCAAGTACTCCGAGAAACGTGGAATGACTGCAGAGCTCTCAAGTTGCAAATTCACCACGCTGCTGATGCGCCTCAACGAAAAAACCATGCGTTCTTCGTGGAGGACAAATTCCTCACCGCCGAAACGATCTATTGGGACGTAAGCGATTATATCACTAATGCGTTAAACGAAAAAACACCTGCTATCAATGCAAACTCGACGGCAATCGGTAGTGGTATCCTGTCAGACGGGACTCACTCTAACTCAACTCCCTTACCTCGTATAGAATTGCCGAAATTCAATGGAACTTACACAGAATGGATCTCCTTCAGAGACCTATTCGAATCCCTCGTAATTAATAATGAATCTGTTGCTAATGTTCAAAAACTTCATTATTTGAAAAGCAGCGTAACGGGTGAGGCGAGCTCTCTTTTGAAAGGTGTCACGATTGCTGACGCGAATTTTACCACTGCTTGGGATATGCTAAAAGATCGGTATGATAACTCGCGTCATATAATTGATTCGTATCTCACTAAACTGTTCGACATTAACGTAATCGCCACAGAGAGCGTGCGTGATCTCAAACGCTTGCGAGATCAAACGCACGAAGCACTTACAGCTCTAAAGAACATGGAACGATCAGTGGATACGTGGGACGATATTATCGTATTTACAACCGTTCGAAAACTTGACCCGGTGTCTAGACGCGAATGGGAAATGCGTATAGGTGACCAGACCACGTACCCAAAATACAAAGAAATTCACAACTTTCTCGAATACAGAATTCGCGCACTAGAGTCAATTGCCCCTCCGTGGATAAAAAAGTTCAACAGGTCGACAGGTCATGGAATTTCAACGTTAATAAAAACCCACGTATCCACTAGTTCAAAACACTGCGATTGTGACGAATATCATCCAATCTACCGATGCGAACAATTCAAATCAAGGCCAGTGGAACAACGCATACAACTGGTTCGCGAAAATAACCTATGCCCAAACTACCGTGCATAAGGTGCAGCAGTGCCTCAGCAAGTACGTTTGTCATCACTGTAAACAAAAACAATACATTATTACACAATTCTAACCCTCAAAAAGCCGGGAAAAGTGGAAGGTTGACGTTTCCACCCACTGGGTGGACGGTTCCTCATCCAAAAATAAAATTTCTGAGTCGACGATACTTACAGATCCTATCCAGAGTACGAGCACGGCTCCTACCGTGAGTCAACACGTGATTGCAAGCCTCGATGCGCTTCACGCAATTAAAAATCAAGTTTCTCCTGCTACAGTGATGCTCGCGACTGCTCGGGTATTAGTTGTATCCTCACAAGGCCGAACCGCAAAATTACGAGCACTGCTGGATCAAGGTTCTCAGTCATCCTTTATCACGGAATCTGCCGCACAGACCTTCCGAATCCCTCGCATTAAGATACGCGCTCCAGTATCCGGCATAGGTGGCACAAACGTCGGCATTGGCAAGGCAATCGTCAATCTAAAATAAAATTCATGCATCGGTAACGACACATCGGTCCACTGCACAGCAATTGTGTTTGAAAAGTTAACCTCCTACATGCCCCAACGATCATCCCGCTTATCGTCGTGGGGGCATTTAGAAGGCATTGAAATGGCTGACCCTGATCCAAGCAGTAGCGAGCCAATTTAGTTAATTTTAGGAGCAGATGTATACGCGGAAATTCTCCGCGAAGGACTGAAGCGAGGACCCCCAGGGTCTCCGATCGCTCAGCAAACGACATTAGGTTGGATTTTATCTGGTCCAACCACCGAAGGAGTTACGAAACAAAAAACAATTCAATTAAACGCACATCTCGCGTTAGATACTTCAAATTTTGTGAACGAATTACGACGCTTCTGGGAGCTTGAGGAAATTCCGGTTTGCTCTCCTCTTACTGAAGAGGAACTGACTTGCGAAACTCATTCCGCTGCGACCCATAAACGATTGTCGGATGGACGGTATTGTGTGCGACTCCCGTTTAAGGAATCGATCCCCTTAAAACTTAGTTCCTCAAATCACATCGCCGAGAATTGGCTCGCCAGGTTAGAACGAAAGTTTACTCGCGATTTCGAATTATTCACGTCGTAGTCCGAATTCATGGACGAATATATCCGTCTGAAACATATGGTACCTACGCAGTTCGATTCTCCCGATTCCACTCCTGCCGTGTACCTACCACATCATCCAGTCATAAAGGACAGCAGCACAACACGCCTCCGTGTAGTTTTTAATGCGTCAAGTAAAACATCAAACGGTTCGTCGTTAAACGACCATTGAATGGTTGGCCCGAAACTGCAATCTGATTTGCCGACCCCAATCCTACGTTGGCGTCGACACCAGTACGCAATCACGGCTGATATAACGAGAATGTACCGTCAGATTTTAATCGATCCGGAAGACACCCGGTACCAGCAGATTCTCTGGCGACCAGCTCCTGACTCTCCGATCACTTCGTACAAACTACTCACTGTGACCTACGACACTGCTTCGGCGCCATACTTAGCTATGCGCGTACTGAAACAATTAGCTGATGAGGAAGAAGTCAATTTTCCGAACGCCGCGACTCTTGTGCGCGACAACTTCTACGTGGACGACGTATTATTTGAAGCCAACGATGAATTAACTGCTAAAGCACTACGTCATGAATTGGAACAATTGCTTGATCGTGGAGGGTTTCATTTGCGGAAGTGGATGTCGAGTCACGCGTCCCTGTTAAATGGAATTCCGGTCTCAGACCAAGAAGCAACAAAAATACGATCGTTCGACTCGTCGAAAGCGATAAAAATTCTTGGTTTCGGATGGTACCGAGCTCTGACTCGTTCTGTTTCAACGCAACAACTCCTCAGCGTTGAAAAAATCCGAAGCGTTCAGTATTGTCGATCACATCCCAATTGTTCGATCGTTTAGGATGGCTCTCTCCAGTGGTGGTGACTGCAAAATTTATTATGCAGGAACTCTGGATCGCATCCCTTGACTGGGGCGAAGAACTGCCTACTGAACTCGCCGATAAATGGGATGACTATTGCTCACGAATTTCACAGCTTCAGGCAATCGCGATTCCACGGTGGAATCACATCGAGCACACGGAATCGAACCTCGAACTTCACGGATTTGCCGATGCGTCTACACGAGCTTACGCCGCGGTAGTCTATTTACGCATCTCAAACTCAATCAACCAAATTAAAATTAGTCTATTGACTGCGAAATCAAAAGTAGCTCCCATAAAAACGGTAAGTGTACCGCGATTGGAGTTATGCGCGGCAGTTTTACTTGCAAAACTCATTAACTTCGTTAAAACTTCGATGAAACTCGACAACTGTCCTGTGTTCGCATGGACTGACTCCACAGTCGTCCTTGCATGGCTACGACAGCATCCGTCAGAGTGGCCTACGTTTGTGGCGAACCGTGTATCCACAATACAACATCGTTTGCCCAACGTCGCATGGACACACGTACCAACAGCTGAAAATCCAGCTGATTGTGCATCGCGTGGGCTAACTGCTACGGATCTCGTCACCCACTCACTGTGGTGGCAAGGGCCAGCATGGCTGAAAAACGAGCAGGAAAATTGGCCACGTGTCCAAGTACCTACGACGAAACAGGCCGGCATCGAAACTTTCAGCTTAGCTCAAGCCCATGCAGCAGCCATTGGGCCCCCGAAATGGACCTTATACGACGACATCTCGTCATGGAAAAAACTCCTCCGCGTTACGGCTTATTGCAATCGTTTCATCACACGATGTCGTAAGCGCAGTAATGCCAGCACACTCACGATAACAGGCTCCGAAATTTGCGACGCAAGGAATTATTGGATAAAAACCGTCCAAAATGAAGCCTTTCCGAACGAGATCAAGGCACTGCAACAAAAGCAGTCTATACCCCGGAATTCTGTGTTACGCACTCTTAACCCATTCCTAGATGAAAACCATATCCTACGCGTAGGTGGTCGTCTCGAACGATCATCGATATCGTTCGAAGAAAAGCATCCAGCAATTCTACCGAAACATCAAATAAGCATGCTCATCGCTAAAGATGCACATCTGCGGTGCCTCCACGGAGGACCACAGCTTACGATAAGCATCTTACGACACAATTATTGGATTTTGGGTCATCGGCCCTTTGTACGCAATTTAATACACAAGTGCATTCCGTGCGTCCGTCAACGCGCACTGGTGCCGACTCAACTAATGGGAAATCTCCCCGCTGCCCGGGTCAACCAAGCTCGAGCTTTTCTGCACACCGGACTCGACTACGCCGGCCCGTTCTTAGTTCGAACCAGTAAAGGGCGTGGACAGAAATCCCACAAGGCCTATCTGGCCCTGTTCGTTTGTATGTCAACACGCGCTGTACACCTCGAGCTTGTATCCGACTACTCCTCCGACGCATTTCTCGCTGCATATCGACGATTCAGTGGGCGCCGTGGGCTACCATCAGATATGTACAGCGACAATGGGACGACGTTTCAAGGAGCTGACAAAGAACTCCAAGTTGCATACAAAGCAGCCAGCAGCGACACTAATTTCGGAAACCGGCTTGCGAGTGATCAAACCAATTGGCATTTCATCCCGCCTGGGGCTCCTCACTTTGGAGGTCTCTGGGAGGCCGGGGTTAAGTGCGCTAAGCACCATCTAAAACGCGTCCTCGGAGCACGCACGTTGACATACGAGGAATTCAATACTCTGATTATTCAAATAGAAGCATGCCTCAACTCGAGACCGATTGGTCCGAATCTCACCGATCCATGCGAATTCGCAGCATTGACTCCGGGACACTTCCTGATAGGTGCCCCGTTGCTCAGCATACCTGAGCCATCCTTACTGTCTCTCAATGAAAACCGACTCTCGAGGTGGCAGTTAACTCAACAAATCTTGGAAAATGTTTGGAAACAGTGGTCAGCCGAGTATTTCCATTCACTGCAAGTTCGAACAAAATGGACTAAGCAGCGCGAAAACGTTACGGTGGGTGACCTGGTTCTCATCCGTAATAATAACTTACCACCGTCCAAGTGGATGCTCGGTCGAGTACTAAGGTGTCATCCAGGATCTGATTCACGTGTTCGCGTCGTCACAATTCGCACTGCCCAAACAGAATTGAACCGACCAATAACTCAGATCTGTCTTCTGCCTGTTCGTGCTGCTGACCCTGAAATCTCCACGACTCCTCAAAACCTTGAACCCGACCACTGCACCCGAACTATCCCATCGTCATCACACTCCGACTCCGGGTAACTGATATTCCGATGCAATATTGTAAACAAACGTGACGATATACCTTCCCCCGCCAGTGTCCACACTGCGGGCGGTGCCTGTACCCAGCTGTAAATAATAGTTGTTGAGCGTTCTCTGTAAAAAAGAAATAAATGAATAAAGTTAAAATAAAACCTGGAATTCGGCTTTGCAGCCGAAGCGGGCGGAATGTTCACGCCGAAGCGATCGAGCGGTTTTACACACATATTAGTCGGCGAGTGATATCTGTCCGCGATTGACAACGCTATGATACGCACGCAAATAAAGATGCTATGATTGGCTGAAACAGGTGTGAAACGCCCCACTTCCGCGTCCTTCTTGAATATTTCGCTGCCGGCTCCCGAGTTGCCGTAAATTGTACCAGTTGACCATGGAAAACCCGGGAGCAAAGGTCTCGCTCAATAATAATACAAATAAAATTACGTAATCATCGGTAAAGTGTTCTCCTTGTTAACGTTATTTCACCTATTCCCGAGGAATCCGAATCATCTTCGCTCACGAGTATCTCGTGGTAAAATAACAAAAAAAAACTGTTGAAAAATAGTTCATCCTAAACAAAAACCTCTTTTCATATTGTTCACGAGGCGAAGGCGCGAACAGACCCTAATTTTGACCCCAAATTACGACCACCCTAATATATATATATATATATATATATATATATATATATATATATATTGGGGTGGTCGTTATTTGGGGTCAAAATTAATTTGACCCCTTCCGCCCCCTCAATCGGTTCGAAATACGTAAAAAGTAACGCTGTAATTTTTTCGGATTTAAAAAAAAATGTTTAACCCTCGACCACGAGGGTTGAAGTTTTCCGCTTAAAATACATGGGATTTTTCTGCGTTTGCCGTCACTATTTTACTGTGGGCTGAAATATGTTTGTAAAATCTTGAAATTTTCACACATTAGTCAACAAGCTTATTGCTATATGGAAAAAAATTCCCAAGCCCCTACCCTCAAAATGTTGTGTAACGTCACCATAATACTGATGTTTTTTGAAGTGAATACTTCTTAAACGACACAGGATCGGCTCGCCAGCCGGCGCGTTGTAGGACGGGACAAGAGAATGAAGGAATGAAAGAAGAGAGAGAGGGGACGAGAATGATGCGTGAGCTGTGGGTATGCGAGTGAGAGCGGCCGAGTCAATGCAGAGAGGGGGCAGGATCGCGTGCCTCGTCATCGGCAGTATACCTGGAGTATACGTGTGATAGTACGGACAGACCTCGTGCGAGAGAGATAGCGCCATGGGCGCTCGCGGCGGAGCGAGAGGGAACGTGGATCTTAAGAGGATCCCGAACGTTTGGGCCACCTTCTCTCTCGCTCCGCCGCGAGCGCTCATGGCGCTATCTCTCTCGCACTTGTTGCGGACGCGAAACGTTTGGGATCCTATCAAATGGCGGGTAAGGGCTGGAGCGTAAGAAAAAACACTTTTGCGATTTTTTTCATAAATAAATAAATAGAGATAATTCATTCAAACCTTTTACCCATCATTAAGTATCATTTCGATAACATTCTGTGATTGTTTTATGCGAAAATATCGAAGAACAAGCCGGTGACAAAGCTTTTCCAACAATGTCTTTGGATAAAAACTATTTGCGGTAATAACTGTATCTCAGCTGAAAATTATCTCAAATCAACGATCATCTAAATTTAGTCGAAGTATCATCAAATCCTCCCCTTTACGGTCTATGATTTTTTTTTCATTCTTAAATTTTCGGTGGTCATTTAAAGTGAAAATTTCGTGGTCATTCTTCATGAAAAATAGCAGTTATCACTTTCAATGACCACCAACAATTTAAAAATTAAAAAATAATAATCAGAGAGCGTAGGGGGGAGGGTTTCATGATATTTTGACTACATTTAAATGGTCTTTGATTTTAGATAATTTTCAGCTGAGATATAATCAACACTGCAAATCGTTTTTTTTCCAAAGACGTTTTTGGAAAAGCTTGGTCACCGACTTGTTTGTCGATATTTTCTTATTAAAAGATTACAGGATGTTATCGAAATAATACTCAATAATGTTCAAAAGGTTTGGGTAAGATTGCTCTATCCATATTTATAAAAAAAGATGTCTACCCTCCAGCCCTTATGCCCCCCCCCCGTTAATAAATTAAAAACATTTTTAAAAACACAAATATCAACGTGCAGGCTACTTTCGACTTCCTTGTCAATTCATAATTCGATCACTGACTCTTCCTCTCCTCCCCTTCTCTCTCTTTCTCTTTCTCTCTGGAATCATCGGCAGAAATAATTTACCGCGCCAGCGAAATGCAAACAAGTATTCACTTCCATCGTGTGTGATTCCAACACACTCAATTTTTTGAAGTGAATACTTCTTAAACGACACAGGATCGGCTCGCCAGCCAGCGCGTTGTAGGACGGGACAAGAGAATGAAGGAATGAAAGAAGAGAGAGAGGGGAAGAGAATGATGCGTGAGCCGTGGGTATGCGAGTGAGAGCGAGCGAGTCGCCCCCCAGCCAGCCGCGTGTAGACCGGACGAGAGAATGAAGGAATCGGAGAAGAGAGAGAGAATAATACGTGGGCCGTGTGTGTGCGAGTGAGAACAAGCGAGTCAATGCAGAGAGGGGGCAGGATCGCGTGCCTCGTCATCGGCAGTATACCCGAAGTATACGTGTGTTAGTACGGAGAGACCTCGTGATCTGAAGGGGCGGGTAAGGGCGTTCGGGATCTGAAGGGGCGGGTAAGGGCTGGAGCGTAAAAAAAACACTTCTGCGATTTTTTTCATAATTAAATAAATATAAATAATTCATTCAAACCTTTTACCCATCATTACGTATCATTTCGATAATATTCTGTGATTGTTTTATGCGAAAATATCGAAGAACAAGCCGGTGACAAAGCTTTTCCAACAATGTCTTCGGAAAAAAACTATTTGCGGTGTTAATCTCAGCTGAAAATTATCTAAAATCAACGATCATCTAAATTTAGTAGAAGTATCATCAAATCCTCCCCTTTACGGTCTCTGATTTTTTTTCATTCTTACATTTTTGGTGGTCATTTGAAGTGAAAATTTCATGGTCATTATTCATGAAAAATGGCAGTTTTCACTTTCAATGACCACCAACACTTTAAAAATGAAAGAATAATAATCAGAGAACGTAGGGGGGAGGATTTCATGATATTTTGGCTACATTTGAATGGTCTTTGATTTCAGATAATTTTCAGCTGAGATATAGTTAACACTGCAAATCGTTTTTTACCAAAGACGTTCTTGGAAAAGCTTTGTCACCGGCTTGTTTGTCGATATTTACGCATTGAATGATTACAGGATGTCGTCGAAATAATACTTAATGATGTTCAAAAGGTTTGAGTAATTTGCTCCATCCATATTTATAAGAAAAGATGTTTACGCTCCAGCCCTTACGCCCCCCCCCCTTGATAAATAAAAAAATTTTTGGAAAACACAAATATCAACGTGCAGGCTACTTTCGACTTTCTTGCCAATTCATAATTCGATTACTGACTCTTCCTCTCCTCCCCTTCTCGCTCTCTCTCTTTCTCTCTGGAATCATCGGCAGAAATAATTTATCGCGCCAGCGAAATGCATACAAGTATTCACTTCTATCGTGTGTGATTCCACACACTCAAATTTTTTTTTTCACGCTACATCGTATATTTTTGATGAAAATGGTCATTTTTTGAACTCGAAAAATTAAAAAAAAAATGTTTTTACAAAGTTTATGGAAAACTGCAACTTTTTCGTCTGAAACATTTTTCTGTTTAATCGTATGCTTTCAATGTATAACGGTATTTAGAAAATTTTGGAATGTTGAAGAACTCAAAAAAATGCGATCGAAAAAATTTGAAAAAATTCACACTACTCTTTTTCATATAATTGAATAATTTGACCAAAATTCAATTTTTTTGGGAGTGCAAAACTTTTTGACCGTTCGAAATGGGCTGGAATACCTCATATATACATATTAGGGTGGTCGTTATTTGAGGTCAAAATTAATTTGGCCCCTTCCGCCCCCTCAATCGGTTCGAAATACGTAACAAGTAACGCTGTAATTTTTTCGGATTTTTAAAAAAATGTTTAACCCTCGACCACGGGGGTTGAAGTTTTCCGCTTAAAATACATGGGATTTTTCTGCGTTTGCCGTCACTATTTTACGGTGGGCCGAAATATGTTTGTAAAATCTTTAAATTTTCACACATTAGTCAACAAGCATGTTGCTACATGGAAAAAATTTCCCAAGGCCCTACCCTTAAAATGTTGTGTAACATCATCATAATACCGATGATGTGAGTGTTTTTTTTTTTTTTTTTTTTTTTTTTAATGTATTTGAAATACCTTTCTATACGAGTTACGAATTCTTAAGTATCGTCTTCGTTTTTGCGTCCGGATGATTTCTTCTATGTTCACTTACAACTTACAAGTGAGTATTTCATTGTAATCTGTGAACAGTGTGAACACATATGAAACACTTGTAAAATAGATTTGAGTATATAATATTTTTAAATATAGTTCATTTCCATTGTTAAAGTGGATCCTTACTCCTTATAAATCGATTAATGAAGAGGTCTCGAACGTCACTCTTAAAAAAATTCAGGAACCGCTTATGGTACTTGAATGCTGAGGCAGCTGCGATGTCATTTTTTGACGAAAATATGTCATACGATGTTAAGCGCAACATGGTTTTGAAATTGAATCCACACGAAAAAATCGATGAATTATTTTCCGAAGGGATCCAAATCAATTTGAAAGATATTGGTGATTACCATGACAAAGAAAGGATCATTTCGTAACCCCTCAAACGCTCAACTTTTTCCGAAATTTTGGAATTGATCACGAGTTTTTGAAGACTGATCCATCTGTTTGGCGTGAAAATGAAAATTATGCAATCCGCTTTGAAAATCACAAAAGAATCAACAGTGATTAACGACATCACCGAAAGAGGTGTTCGTCTGTTCACCGATCACAATGAGATACTCACATGAATCGAACAACAAAAACATTTCATTTTACAAGTTGTAAGTGAAGATAGAAAAAATCATCCGGACGCAAAAACAGAGACGTACTTAAGAATGCGTAACTCCTACAGGAAGGTATTCCATTTCAAATACATAAAAAAAAATAAAAAATAAAAAAACATCATTAGTATTATGGTGATGTTACACAACATTTTGAGGGTAGGGGCTTGGGAAATTTTTTCCATGTAGCAACATTCTTGTTCACTAATGTGTACAAATTTCAAGATTTTACAAACATATTTCGGCTTACAGCAAAATATGGACGGCAAACGCAAAAAAATCCCATGTATTTTAAGCGGAAAACTTCAACCCTCGTGGTCGTGGGTTAAACATTTTTTTGAATATCCGAAAAAATTATTTTGACCCTGTTCACGCCGAAGCGTTCGAGCGGTTTTACACACATATTAGTCGGCGAGTGATATCTGTCCACGATTGACAACGCTATGATACGCACGCAAGTAAAGATGCTATGATTGGCGGAAACAGGTGTGAAACGCCCCACTTCCGCGTCCTTCTTGAATATTTCGCTGCCGGCTCCCGAGTCGCCGTAAATTGTACCAGTTGACCATGGAAAACCCGAGAGCAAAGGTCTCGCTCAATAATAGTACAATTAAAATTACGTAATCATCGCTAAAGTGTTCTTCTTGTTAACGTTATTCCACCTATTCCCGAGGAATCCGAATCATCTTCGCTCACGAGTATCTCGTGGTAAAATAACAAAAAAAAACTGTTGAAAAATAGTTCATCCTAAACAAAAACCTCTTTTCATATTGTTCACGAGGCGAAGGCGCGAACAATTTTTTGGTCCTTCGAGCCGGATAGCTCGGGAAAGATCGCGAATGAATATCGCAGTAGTGCGTGAAACGGTGGGAACACGTTATCGAAACTACCAGAAACGTATACGGTAGTTCGTGGATACGAGTAGAGTCGAAAAGTGTCGGCATAAATTCGGGAAATTCCCCGACAAAATAAAATCCAGCACGACCCACGCGGCTCCTTCGCATTGAAAATAGTGATACTAGAGTGAAAAGGTCTACGTGGTGCCACCATTATGCTCGCACAATTCTCTAACGGCGCGTTCATAGACAACGAGGTGCCAGTAACGATGTATTAGTGGTAACCATTATTCTGTGCGCAGGCATTCCGTACGATCGTTCACGTATCGTACAATAGTTGCGTCATCGCGAACCAGCTTGGCCCGCGTCGTCTCTCGTCAAACGGTGAGAGGAAATGTGTGTATTCGATAACAATAGCGACTAGCTGTGCGGACTATAATTTCGAGGCAACAGTCCAGGTTGTAAATAATCCGTCGACAAAGATACACGGAATAATAAACTCAGTGCGATCATAGTACGTCGAGTGTGACAACCATTCGATTGGAAATAATAAAGTTGAGCCCGATGCTAAAACTGTCGAAATCGATGAATTTCGTTCGCGACAGCTAAACGTGATCTCGATATAGATACTTCGCCGTCGCTGAAACCTTGCGTGAAAGAATAATAAGACCACGATATTATGTAACGCGAGTGAACAAATTCGTCAAGTTCAGTGCTCGAGAAACTCAATACCGACCGGTATAACTCGACGGTACAAGGTAACGAACAATAGACACCTATCTCTAAATAGCTACCGTGAGTGGAAATTAGAAAGACACTATCTCGCTCCAGTTTTACGAAAACCAAGTATAACGGTGACCTTCTGCGTGATTGAAAAAAGTTCCGGGTATTAATTCACAGTTCGTACACTTCTCTATATCGATGGTGTTCCATGGTCAACGTATACAACATTAAAAAAAAAGAGACAGTAATAGATCAATCAATAAAATACATTAAAAATTCTGAACATCGTTCGCACCATCGCTTTGCGAGTTAGAGATTCAGAATCGATTTTCCAATATCGCTTATGCCGTTGCATGGCGGTCTAATAATGTACCAAGTCGCTTAAACATTACATTATCTAACAAAACTTGAAAGGCGGCATTCATAACAAAAAAAACAATTCTGAAAACACTCGCGCCATCGTTTTGCGATTTAACGATTCAGAATACAAATATTAAAATCGTTCGCGCCTTCGCATCGCGAGTCACGATTCCATTCACCACGTCAGCGTCGAGGTCTCTCCGAAAAGCTTTAAGCGAAACCACCTCAGTGGTTACCATCGTGGAGCCCAAACTATTGGGTCCGCGAAGTAAATAGTTATTTATAAAACAATCCTCGATACGGTACCCACGCAGTCGGGACCGTGTATTTTCTACGATGACTGGATTCGACGAGTTGGTTTTCCAGTTTAATGAACTGGTGGACGAGATAACTCGCCTGCTAGTTAACCTGAAGAAAGTCGGCTGCAAGAATTCCACGGTGCATATGCTACAGTCCCGACAGCAAGTACTCCGAGAAACGTGGAATGACTGCAGAGCTCTCAAGTTGCAAATTCACCACGCTGCTGATGCGCCTCAACGAAAAAACCATGCGTTCTTCGTGGAGGACAAATTCCTCACCGCCGAAACGATCTATTGGGACGTAAGCGATTATATCACTAATGCGTTAAACGAAAAAACACCTGCTATCAATGCAAACTCGACGGCAATCGGTAGTGGTATCCTGTCAGACGGGACTCACTCTAACTCAACTCCCTTACCTCGTATAGAATTGCCGAAATTCAATGGAACTTACACAGAATGGATCTCCTTCAGAGACCTATTCGAATCCCTCGTAATTAATAATGAATCTGTTGCTAATGTTCAAAAACTTCATTATTTGAAAAGCAGCGTAACGGGTGAGGCGAGCTCTCTTTTGAAAGGTGTCACGATTGCTGACGCGAATTTTACCACTGCTTGGGATATGCTAAAAGATCGGTATGATAACTCGCGTCATATAATTGATTCGTATCTCACTAAACTGTTCGACATTAACGTAATCGCCACAGAGAGCGTGCGTGATCTCAAACGCTTGCGAGATCAAACGCACGAAGCACTTACAGCTCTAAAGAACATGGAACGATCAGTGGATACGTGGGACGATATTATCGTATTTACAACCGTTCGAAAACTTGACCCGGTGTCTAGACGCGAATGGGAAATGCGTATAGGTGACCAGACCACGTACCCAAAATACAAAGAAATTCACAACTTTCTCGAATACAGAATTCGCGCACTAGAGTCAATTGCCCCTCCGTGGATAAAAAAGTTCAACAGGTCGACAGGTCATGGAATTTCAACGTTAATAAAAACCCACGTATCCACTAGTTCAAAACACTGCGATTGTGACGAATATCATCCAATCTACCGATGCGAACAATTCAAATCAAGGCCAGTGGAACAACGCATACAACTGGTTCGCGAAAATAACCTATGCCCAAACTACCGTGCATAAGGTGCAGCAGTGCCTCAGCAAGTACGTTTGTCATCACTGTAAACAAAAACAATACATTATTACACAATTCTAACCCTCAAAAAGCCGGGAAAAGTGGAAGGTTGACGTTTCCACCCACTGGGTGGACGGTTCCTCATCCAAAAATAAAATTTCTGAGTCGACGATACTTACAGATCCTATCCAGAGTACGAGCACGGCTCCTACCGTGAGTCAACACGTGATTGCAAGCCTCGATGCGCTTCACGCAATTAAAAATCAAGTTTCTCCTGCTACAGTGATGCTCGCGACTGCTCGGGTATTAGTTGTATCCTCACAAGGCCGAACCGCAAAATTACGAGCACTGCTGGATCAAGGTTCTCAGTCATCCTTTATCACGGAATCTGCCGCACAGACCTTCCGAATCCCTCGCATTAAGATACGCGCTCCAGTATCCGGCATAGGTGGCACAAACGTCGGCATTGGCAAGGCAATCGTCAATCTAAAATAAAATTCATGCATCGGTAACGACACATCGGTCCACTGCACAGCAATTGTGTTTGAAAAGTTAACCTCCTACATGCCCCAACGATCATCCCGCTTATCGTCGTGGGGGCATTTAGAAGGCATTGAAATGGCTGACCCTGATCCAAGCAGTAGCGAGCCAATTTAGTTAATTTTAGGAGCAGATGTATACGCGGAAATTCTCCGCGAAGGACTGAAGCGAGGACCCCCAGGGTCTCCGATCGCTCAGCAAACGACATTAGGTTGGATTTTATCTGGTCCAACCACCGAAGGAGTTACGAAACAAAAAACAATTCAATTAAACGCACATCTCGCGTTAGATACTTCAAATTTTGTGAACGAATTACGACGCTTCTGGGAGCTTGAGGAAATTCCGGTTTGCTCTCCTCTTACTGAAGAGGAACTGACTTGCGAAACTCATTCCGCTGCGACCCATAAACGATTGTCGGATGGACGGTATTGTGTGCGACTCCCGTTTAAGGAATCGATCCCCTTAAAACTTAGTTCCTCAAATCACATCGCCGAGAATTGGCTCGCCAGGTTAGAACGAAAGTTTACTCGCGATTTCGAATTATTCACGTCGTAGTCCGAATTCATGGACGAATATATCCGTCTGAAACATATGGTACCTACGCAGTTCGATTCTCCCGATTCCACTCCTGCCGTGTACCTACCACATCATCCAGTCATAAAGGACAGCAGCACAACACGCCTCCGTGTAGTTTTTAATGCGTCAAGTAAAACATCAAACGGTTCGTCGTTAAACGACCATTGAATGGTTGGCCCGAAACTGCAATCTGATTTGCCGACCCCAATCCTACGTTGGCGTCGACACCAGTACGCAATCACGGCTGATATAACGAGAATGTACCGTCAGATTTTAATCGATCCGGAAGACACCCGGTACCAGCAGATTCTCTGGCGACCAGCTCCTGACTCTCCGATCACTTCGTACAAACTACTCACTGTGACCTACGACACTGCTTCGGCGCCATACTTAGCTATGCGCGTACTGAAACAATTAGCTGATGAGGAAGAAGTCAATTTTCCGAACGCCGCGACTCTTGTGCGCGACAACTTCTACGTGGACGACGTATTATTTGAAGCCAACGATGAATTAACTGCTAAAGCACTACGTCATGAATTGGAACAATTGCTTGATCGTGGAGGGTTTCATTTGCGGAAGTGGATGTCGAGTCACGCGTCCCTGTTAAATGGAATTCCGGTCTCAGACCAAGAAGCAACAAAAATACGATCGTTCGACTCGTCGAAAGCGATAAAAATTCTTGGTTTCGGATGGTACCGAGCTCTGACTCCTTCTGTTTCAACGCAACAACTCCTCAGCGTTGAAAAAATCCGAAGCGTTCAGTATTGTCGATCACATCCCAATTGTTCGATCGTTTAGGATGGCTCTCTCCAGTGGTGGTGACTGCAAAATTTATTATGCAGGAACTCTGGATCGCATCCCTTGACTGGGGCGAAGAACTGCCTACTGAACTCGCCGATAAATGGGATGACTATTGCTCACGAATTTCACAGCTTCAGGCAATCGCGATTCCACGGTGGAATCACATCGAGCACACGGAATCGAACCTCGAACTTCACGGATTTGCCGATGCGTCTACACGAGCTTACGCCGCGGTAGTCTATTTACGCATCTCAAACTCAATCAACCAAATTAAAATTAGTCTATTGACTGCGAAATCAAAAGTAGCTCCCATAAAAACGGTAAGTGTACCGCGATTGGAGTTATGCGCGGCAGTTTTACTTGCAAAACTCATTAACTTCGTTAAAACTTCGATGAAACTCGACAACTGTCCTGTGTTCGCATGGACTGACTCCACAGTCGTCCTTGCATGGCTACGACAGCATCCGTCAGAGTGGCCTACGTTTGTGGCGAACCGTGTATCCACAATACAACATCGTTTGCCCAACGTCGCATGGACACACGTACCAACAGCTGAAAATCCAGCTGATTGTGCATCGCGTGGGCTAACTGCTACGGATCTCGTCACCCACTCACTGTGGTGGCAAGGGCCAGCATGGCTGAAAAACGAGCAGGAAAATTGGCCACGTGTCCAAGTACCTACGACGAAACAGGCCGGCATCGAAACTTTCAGCTTAGCTCAAGCCCATGCAGCAGCCATTGGGCCCCCGAAATGGACCTTATACGACGACATCTCGTCATGGAAAAAACTCCTCCGCGTTACGGCTTATTGCAATCGTTTCATCACACGATGTCGTAAGCGCAGTAATGCCAGCACACTCACGATAACAGGCTCCGAAATTTGCGACGCAAGGAATTATTGGATAAAAACCGTCCAAAATGAAGCCTTTCCGAACGAGATCAAGGCACTGCAACAAAAGCAGTCTATACCCCGGAATTCTGTGTTACGCACTCTTAACCCATTCCTAGATGAAAACCATATCCTACGCGTAGGTGGTCGTCTCGAACGATCATCGATATCGTTCGAAGAAAAGCATCCAGCAATTCTACCGAAACATCAAATAAGCATGCTCATCGCTAAAGATGCACATCTGCGGTGCCTCCACGGAGGACCACAGCTTACGATAAGCATCTTACGACACAATTATTGGATTTTGGGTCATCGGCCCTTTGTACGCAATTTAATACACAAGTGCATTCCGTGCGTCCGTCAACGCGCACTGGTGCCGACTCAACTAATGGGAAATCTCCCCGCTGCCCGGGTCAACCAAGCTCGAGCTTTTCTGCACACCGGACTCGACTACGCCGGCCCGTTCTTAGTTCGAACCAGTAAAGGGCGTGGACAGAAATCCCACAAGGCCTATCTGGCCCTGTTCGTTTGTATGTCAACACGCGCTGTACACCTCGAGCTTGTATCCGACTACTCCTCCGACGCATTTCTCGCTGCATATCGACGATTCAGTGGGCGCCGTGGGCTACCATCAGATATGTACAGCGACAATGGGACGACGTTTCAAGGAGCTGACAAAGAACTCCAAGTTGCATACAAAGCAGCCAGCAGCGACACTAATTTCGGAAACCGGCTTGCGAGTGATCAAACCAATTGGCATTTCATCCCGCCTGGGGCTCCTCACTTTGGAGGTCTCTGGGAGGCCGGGGTTAAGTGCGCTAAGCACCATCTAAAACGCGTCCTCGGAGCACGCACGTTGACATACGAGGAATTCAATACTCTGATTATTCAAATAGAAGCATGCCTCAACTCGAGACCGATTGGTCCGAATCTCACCGATCCATGCGAATTCGCAGCATTGACTCCGGGACACTTCCTGATAGGTGCCCCGTTGCTCAGCATACCTGAGCCATCCTTACTGTCTCTCAATGAAAACCGACTCTCGAGGTGGCAGTTAACTCAACAAATCTTGGAAAATGTTTGGAAACAGTGGTCAGCCGAGTATTTCCATTCACTGCAAGTTCGAACAAAATGGACTAAGCAGCGCGAAAACGTTACGGTGGGTGACCTGGTTCTCATCCGTAATAATAACTTACCACCGTCCAAGTGGATGCTCGGTCGAGTACTAAGGTGTCATCCAGGATCTGATTCACGTGTTCGCGTCGTCACAATTCGCACTGCCCAAACAGAATTGAACCGACCAATAACTCAGATCTGTCTTCTGCCTGTTCGTGCTGCTGACCCTGAAATCTCCACGACTCCTCAAAACCTTGAACCCGACCACTGCACCCGAACTATCCCATCGTCATCACACTCCGACTCCGGGTAACTGATATTCCGATGCAATATTGTAAACAAACGTGACGATATACCTTCCCCCGCCAGTGTCCACACTGCGGGCGGTGCCTGTACCCAGCTGTAAATAATAGTTGTTGAGCGTTCTCTGTAAAAAAGAAATAAATGAATAAAGTTAAAATAAAACCTGGAATTCGGCTTTGCAGCCGAAGCGGGCGGAATGTTCACGCCGAAGCGATCGAGCGGTTTTACACACATATTAGTCGGCGAGTGATATCTGTCCGCGATTGACAACGCTATGATACGCACGCAAATAAAGATGCTATGATTGGCTGAAACAGGTGTGAAACGCCCCACTTCCGCGTCCTTCTTGAATATTTCGCTGCCGGCTCCCGAGTTGCCGTAAATTGTACCAGTTGACCATGGAAAACCCGGGAGCAAAGGTCTCGCTCAATAATAATACAAATAAAATTACGTAATCATCGGTAAAGTGTTCTCCTTGTTAACGTTATTTCACCTATTCCCGAGGAATCCGAATCATCTTCGCTCACGAGTATCTCGTGGTAAAATAACAAAAAAAAACTGTTGAAAAATAGTTCATCCTAAACAAAAACCTCTTTTCATATTGTTCACGAGGCGAAGGCGCGAACAGACCCTAATTTTGACCCCAAATTACGACCACCCTAATATATATATATATATATATATATATATATATATATATATATATATATATTGGGGTGGTCGTTATTTGGGGTCAAAATTAATTTGACCCCTTCCGCCCCCTCAATCGGTTCGAAATACGTAAAAAGTAACGCTGTAATTTTTTCGGATTTAAAAAAAAATGTTTAACCCTCGACCACGAGGGTTGAAGTTTTCCGCTTAAAATACATGGGATTTTTCTGCGTTTGCCGTCACTATTTTACTGTGGGCTGAAATATGTTTGTAAAATCTTGAAATTTTCACACATTAGTCAACAAGCTTATTGCTATATGGAAAAAAATTCCCAAGCCCCTACCCTCAAAATGTTGTGTAACGTCACCATAATACTGATGTTTTTTGAAGTGAATACTTCTTAAACGACACAGGATCGGCTCGCCAGCCGGCGCGTTGTAGGACGGGACAAGAGAATGAAGGAATGAAAGAAGAGAGAGAGGGGACGAGAATGATGCGTGAGCTGTGGGTATGCGAGTGAGAGCGGCCGAGTCAATGCAGAGAGGGGGCAGGATCGCGTGCCTCGTCATCGGCAGTATACCTGGAGTATACGTGTGATAGTACGGACAGACCTCGTGCGAGAGAGATAGCGCCATGGGCGCTCGCGGCGGAGCGAGAGGGAACGTGGATCTTAAGAGGATCCCGAACGTTTGGGCCACCTTCTCTCTCGCTCCGCCGCGAGCGCTCATGGCGCTATCTCTCTCGCACTTGTTGCGGACGCGAAACGTTTGGGATCCTATCAAATGGCGGGTAAGGGCTGGAGCGTAAGAAAAAACACTTTTGCGATTTTTTTCATAAATAAATAAATAGAGATAATTCATTCAAACCTTTTACCCATCATTAAGTATCATTTCGATAACATTCTGTGATTGTTTTATGCGAAAATATCGAAGAACAAGCCGGTGACAAAGCTTTTCCAACAATGTCTTTGGATAAAAACTATTTGCGGTAATAACTGTATCTCAGCTGAAAATTATCTCAAATCAACGATCATCTAAATTTAGTCGAAGTATCATCAAATCCTCCCCTTTACGGTCTATGATTTTTTTTTCATTCTTAAATTTTCGGTGGTCATTTAAAGTGAAAATTTCGTGGTCATTCTTCATGAAAAATAGCAGTTATCACTTTCAATGACCACCAACAATTTAAAAATTAAAAAATAATAATCAGAGAGCGTAGGGGGGAGGGTTTCATGATATTTTGACTACATTTAAATGGTCTTTGATTTTAGATAATTTTCAGCTGAGATATAATCAACACTGCAAATCGTTTTTTTTCCAAAGACGTTTTTGGAAAAGCTTGGTCACCGACTTGTTTGTCGATATTTTCTTATTAAAAGATTACAGGATGTTATCGAAATAATACTCAATAATGTTCAAAAGGTTTGGGTAAGATTGCTCTATCCATATTTATAAAAAAAGATGTCTACCCTCCAGCCCTTATGCCCCCCCCCGTTAATAAATTAAAAACATTTTTAAAAACACAAATATCAACGTGCAGGCTACTTTCGACTTCCTTGTCAATTCATAATTCGATCACTGACTCTTCCTCTCCTCCCCTTCTCTCTCTTTCTCTTTCTCTCTGGAATCATCGGCAGAAATAATTTACCGCGCCAGCGAAATGCAAACAAGTATTCACTTCCATCGTGTGTGATTCCAACACACTCAATTTTTTGAAGTGAATACTTCTTAAACGACACAGGATCGGCTCGCCAGCCAGCGCGTTGTAGGACGGGACAAGAGAATGAAGGAATGAAAGAAGAGAGAGAGGGGAAGAGAATGATGCGTGAGCCGTGGGTATGCGAGTGAGAGCGAGCGAGTCGCCCCCCAGCCAGCCGCGTGTAGACCGGACGAGAGAATGAAGGAATCGGAGAAGAGAGAGAGAATAATACGTGGGCCGTGTGTGTGCGAGTGAGAACAAGCGAGTCAATGCAGAGAGGGGGCAGGATCGCGTGCCTCGTCATCGGCAGTATACCCGAAGTATACGTGTGTTAGTACGGAGAGACCTCGTGATCTGAAGGGGCGGGTAAGGGCGTTCGGGATCTGAAGGGGCGGGTAAGGGCTGGAGCGTAAAAAAAACACTTCTGCGATTTTTTTCATAATTAAATAAATATAAATAATTCATTCAAACCTTTTACCCATCATTACGTATCATTTCGATAATATTCTGTGATTGTTTTATGCGAAAATATCGAAGAACAAGCCGGTGACAAAGCTTTTCCAACAATGTCTTCGGAAAAAAACTATTTGCGGTGTTAATCTCAGCTGAAAATTATCTAAAATCAACGATCATCTAAATTTAGTAGAAGTATCATCAAATCCTCCCCTTTACGGTCTCTGATTTTTTTTCATTCTTACATTTTTGGTGGTCATTTGAAGTGAAAATTTCATGGTCATTTTTCATGAAAAATGGCAGTTTTCACTTTCAATGACCACCAAAACTTTAAAAATGAAAGAATAATAATCAGAGAACGTAGAGGGGAGGATTTCATGATATTTTGGCTACATTTGAATGGTCTTTGATTTCAGATAATTTTCAGCTGAGATATAGTTAACACTGCAAATCGTTTTTTACCAAAGACGTTCTTGGAAAAGCTTTGTCACCGGCTTGTTTGTCGATATTTACGCATTGAATGATTACAGGATGTCGTCGAAATAATACTTAATAATGTTCAAAAGGTTTGAGTAATTTGCTCCATCCATATTCATAAGAAAATATGTTTACGCTCCAGCCCTTACCCCCCCCCCCCCTTGATAAATAAAAAAATTTTTGGAAAACACAAATATCAACGTGCAGGCTACTTTCGACTTTCTTGCCAATTCATAATTCGATTACTGACTCTTCCTCTCCTCCCCTTCTCGCTCTCTCTCTTTCTCTCTGGAATCATCGGCAGAAATAATTTATCGCGCCAGCGAAATGCATACAAGTATTCACTTCTATCGTGTGTGATTCCACACACTCAAATTTTTTTTCTTGTTGACTAATGTGTGAAAATTTCAAAATTTTACAAACATATTTCGGCCCACAGTAAAATAGTGACGGCAATCAAAGTTATACAAAAAAAAGAACACACACAACACTAGCACTCCCGATTGCGGCTACTCGATCCACCGCGGAATAATAATAAATAAATACAATAAAAAGAATAAATGACAATAATCAAAAAGACCAAAAATAAATCCAATAAAAGATGATAGAAAGAAATAAATGATCCGCGGTCACACTCACTCGACACACACGCACACTTTCGGGTCGTCGGCCCTCCCCGCGCAACCTCACGAACGGCCGGGATATCGACGAGTTGGATCCGCGCACACAAATAAATAACTTAGATCGCGTCGAAATCAAATGCAAAATTTCCAAAAGAATAATAAATAAACAAAAATTTTAACGGGAACTTTTACTTCGTCCGATACGGAGATAGTTCACAGTGTGAGTCACAATACAAAAAAATAACTATTTGAGACAGGTACCGGTACCTCGACCTTTTCGGTGACGGTTTACGGTTTGTCTCATATTTTAAAACAACTTTATACGAGACCTTTACCTCGACCTCTACGGTGACGGTTCATGGTTTGTGTCAACGGAAAATTATTCGAATCAAATTTAGCGACTTCGGTTTGATATCGAATATAACGACAGATTGCGCGGATCCAAACCCCTTGGTACAATAAATCCGCGCGTTAACGAAAATATTAAACAAAATACAACAAATAAAACAATGACTGTTCCGCGACGAATCGCAACCGACAAAACCCACGCCGGTACAATAAACAAAGAATCGAATAGTTCGACCTCGTGGCCGAACCGTCGTCGCGGTGACAAAGAAAACGATGACTCGAATAAAACAAATACATGATTACAATGATATTTTGAGTTCGTCCCAAGACGGTAATTAGACACGAGACTCACCGGTACGGAAGCGACGATTACAAATCCCCGGGACTAAGATTCGGATCGGTATTAAATTCAAATATTCCACGGGACTTTTTCTTTCTCTCGGCCCTCTGGTAATCGGAATATTTAGCTTCCGGAACCTCCCGTCACGACGACTTTCGCAGAACAGCCAAGATTTGCGTCGTGACAGGTGGCTCGTGGCCCCCTTACTTTCGCACATTACATCGCCGGAGGGGGCAGGCGACCAACTCTGACCCCTCACCGCACACCTATTTTTCGGGTGTCCACGCTCGCGTTATCTCGCCTTGCGTAATTCGGAAAACGGAGAAGTCCGTGTGGCGTCTTGACGGGGGGTACCCCGCTTCGCTGACATGCGGGGGACTACCCCTCTCGTTTCGCTCTATTGCGTCGCCCAATACGATTCTCCCGGTAATGTTCGCCGTTGCGGTAACGTCTCGCCGCTCGGGACGATTACAAGTGTGAAAAATAAAATAAAACAAAAAGAATTAATTTAAATACGTTCAATTTCCTATCATGACCATGGGCTCGTCGGTGTCGTCGTGACGAGAGTAACCGGAGCGAGTTTCGGATGGACGCGAAAATAATTCGCGTTACAATATATATATATATATTTATATATATATATAATTTTTATTGGTGCCGATAACGTTGGTCTGTCCTTCTTCGCTCATCGCGCCTGTCTCTCGATAGGAGAGGCTCGCCGGGACCTGCTCGTAGTCCTTCCGAGGGAGCGAGAGTTTCGAAATTAATCGCGACAGCTGGTTGTCGCGGCGCGAGTGCCGCTACCGGTGTCGGATTTCGCTTGCGTTTCCAACATTTGACGAGAAGGTAGCAAACGAATGCTATTGGCATGATCGCGCTTAAGGTGTAATTTCCTATTACATGCACATTTACGCTATCTGTAAAACTATTATTTAATTTGTCCTGTAGTTCGTGCACCCGTGTACCGATTTCTTTTAATTCTGCGGGGTTTCGAAGTACACTTATAACGTTAAAATTATTATTTTTTGACACTTGTGTTCCCTTGTCGTCCTCTGAAGTCTCGGACGGTTACTGTACAAACACCTATCAAAGCCGCGTTTTCTAAACTTTCGTGTTGATTTACCCGCCCTTCGCAAGTTATAATAATTAGTTCTTTGTGAGGGGCGACGAATAACCATTTCCCCTGTTGTTTAAGGGGTACGGTGAGCGTCTGACTGAGGTTAGCGACGCGCTTTCCGCAGTGCAGACCAGTGCGGACCTCCGTCGGTGTCCATTTTCGCGAGGATCCGAACTTCGCATGGTGCGTTATCCGTCAGTGGTATTGTGGGATGCACCGCTGGACATATACATCGTTCTTCGATAGTTTTACAATTTTTTAAGTCTTCCCGGCGATCCGTAAATAATCTCTGTTAATCAGATCGACCGCCACGATGACTTCAGTCGTGTCGAGGTAGTAGAAAACGTCACTACCGGCCCTGGTGGGGATGGGGTACACCCTATACAACTGGAATCGTTGTTGACTGGTGATAGGGATGTCCAAAATCACCACCACGGTACCGTTATGAAAATACGCTTGCATCTCGGCCAGCTGCAATAATGTAGGTATGACGTATCGCTCGATTGCCTCGGGAAATTCGCATCTTGGGGGCAAGTGTGGTAGAGCGTCGGTAAGATATTCCGCTAATTGCTTGGATGACAGAACTGCAACGTCTACTCTTTTATTCTGGATGGCGACCACGATTCTAAATAACTCATCCATATCGCTAAGCAATGTCTCAACGAGAATGCTCACGGCGATGAGATTTTCGTCAAACCGTTGTCGTTTCGCCACCGTATCCATTTTTCCGGTCAGAGTATCACTCACCCGCGCGATAAGGCTTTGTAGGGCCTTGTCGTTAGCTGCGGCAGTATATGTCGAGGTCTTAAAAGCGTTGAGCGCGGCCTGCACCACTTGCAGCTGATCCAACATTGTGTTATTGAGCGTGTGCAACGTGTCATATTTTCGGTGATGGGCCTGATGATGGTTCCTAGCCCATCAATCAAACCTCGGCGTTTCCGAAGTGTGTGAGGGCTCAAGAGGTCATAAAACATCTCTATTTTATCTAAGATTTTTTCGAGCATTCGCATGACCTCGTCTCCTAATACAAAACAAAGGTCATTCGCCGTATTTTTCTCGTTACACTTGGCCAACAGTAACCTCAGGTATCTGCTGACTTCAATCCACCCGTTAGATAAGGGTGCTACGTCTATTCGCTATGTGCACGAAGCCACTAGCGCTACTGTGGTAGAAGTCGGCCTTAACGGCGGCGGATTATTATTACGTGTAATGATACCGGAAAGGAAAATCATTTTTTACAAATATCTCATTATTCGGATCATAAATCCATATCCATAGAATCGTTGCGAAAAAAATGTGGGAATCAATGTATAAATTTTATCATTATACAGTCAGTTCCACAAAAAAGGGTACGCGTTTTCTCGAAAACTTTCGAAGAAAACCCCATTTTTCTTTTTTATCACGAAAGTACGCGTCAAACACTAGGGTGGACTCACTTAATAAACCGTCCAATCGCCGTTGTTCTGGATTATGGCCGGGCACTTTCTGGGCATGCTTTCGACCAGTTTTTCCGCATATTCTGAACGTAGAGAGCACCATACCTCCCTAATTCGTCGAGAAAGCTGCTTCAGGGTGAATACACGCCTTTCTGCAAGTTTCCTCTTCACGACGCTCCACACATTTTCAATTGGATTTGCATCAGGAGATTGTGAAAGCTAGTCTAAAGTCGTAATGTCATTCTTCGCTTTCCAGCTCGTGCAGAGGCGACGACTGCGATATTTGGGGTCGTTGTCCTCTTAAAGGATCCAATCCTCATTGTTGGTTCCAAACATCTCTCTGTAGACTTCAGAAGACAACGTTGGTAAATTTTGACCTTTTTTTTGAGCGTTGAGGTTCTCTGTAAAGAGCTCTGCACAGCCAAAACCGCGCTGTGAGAAGCGACCCCAAACATGGATCTTTATGGGGTGTTCAACAGTTCGCTGGAGGAAACGCTCACCAGTGGCAGATCAGGCATGTTGTATAGGAAACCATGCCCGAAAGAAAGCTTCGTCGGAAAAAATTATACCGGACCAAGCATTTAGCAGCAGCTGAGTATGAAAGACGTGGTCCGTGTGCATTGGTGAAAAGAAAAACGTTCAGCGTAGATAGCACTAATTGCTCAATGTTGTGCAATATGCAACACTTCGAACGAGACTCAAACGAATCGGTGGTTCCGACGTAGCCCTTCGAACGTACAATCAGGCCCAAAAAGGAAGGAAACGAAATCTTCAAAACTTCCCGAGAAAACGCGTACCTTTTCTTGTGGAACAGACTGTAGTTATAATATTTGTACATTTTGTCCGGCCGAGCGGCACGTCTTGCGCGATCCGAGAGTCTTTGAATACAGTTTTGAGAAGTGGCACTAAATGATCGACCGTCTGAATTGGAATATTATGTGCTGCAAAAAACGCTGTAATCTAATTTCAGCGGATTTGACATCTTCTTTGTGTTTGTTAAATTCATCTGCAGAAGGCTCGACATGGGCAGATATCGCGAGTGCTGCTTTTTCTTTATGAGACGATCTCTCGGCATGCTTCGTGCAATCGTTTTGACAACTTACCGATATGTTTTTTTTCGCAAAATCTACAAAAACCTTTATCTGAATTACCGGCGACGGGCAGCAACCATCCGGAAAACTCTGGTAGCAGCAGCCAAGAATTATTTAATACTTTAACCCTACGTTTTTTCGGCGGAGCTTCTTGAACGCGATCGTGATTACGCGGGACTGCTACCTGATTCGTCGGGTTGATTTTCGATTTTAGCGCGGGTCACTAATTGATTAATTATAACGAACACTACCGGGTTGACAACGATCAAAGCAAAATTTAACGTGTCCGACGTCCCGCGCGAGTCGACCTAACCGAATGACAAAACCACGATGAGCGCATCTCGCGTTTCCGCACTCGCAATCAGTAGAATCTCAGCATACATTGTAAGTGTGCGCCCGCGATCCGGGCACATACTTACAATGTATGCTGGAATTCTCGAGGCTATAGCAATTTCACATCGCGCCGTCATTTTAATATTATTACATTAATTTATAAAATTATATAATACGTAATTTCTTTATATACTACTAAAATACGGAGTTTTCCACCCATCGTCGATAATTAATCGCAATGACACAATGAAACTCTTGTGATAGTTATCTCGAACTCAATGATCAAATCATACATTTATTGAAATAACGATCCATTTATTTGGGAATAATTATACATAAATCGTATTTTAACAAGTTTAATCCAAATCATATCTTGCCGCACAAACGAAACCGGTCGCGAAAGGCAAGTCGATTGACGGATAATCACGGTGACGCTATTGGCTGCGCCTAGCTGCGGCCGCTGATCGGAGCTCAAGGTCAAGCTGCCTGGCCCGATGTGGCTTGTGGAGAGGGTAGCTAAGCTCCGCCCCTGCAGGCAGAGCTGCCAGATTTGCAGGATTTGTCCTGCAGGGGTGGAGCTTAGCTACCCTCTCCACAGACCACGTCGGGCCAGGCGGCTTGGCCTTGAGCTACGATCAGCGGCCGCAGCTAGACGCAGCCAATAGCGTCACCCTTATTATGCGCCAATCGACTTGCCTTTCGCGACCGGTTTCGTTTGCGCGGCAAGATATGATTTGGATTAAACTTGTGAAAATACGATTTATGTACAATTATTTGCAAATAAGTGGATCGTTACTCCAATAAATGTTGTATGATTTAATCGTTGAGTTCGAGATTACTATCACAGGAGTTTCATTATGTCATGGCAATTAATTTTCGATAAATGGTTAAAAAAACTCCATATTGTAGTGAAATATTTAAAAAATTACGTGTTATATCATTTTATAAATTAACGGAATAATATTAAAATGACGGTGCGATGTGGAATTGCTATGGCCACGACAATTCCAGCATACATTGTAAGTATGTGCCCGGATCGCAGGCGCACACTCACAATATTTGCTGAGATTCTACTGAATACGAGTGCGAAAACGCGAGATGCGCTCATCGCGGCATTATCATTCGGTTAGGTCGGCTTGCGCGAGAAGTCGAAACACGTAAAATTTTGCTTTGATCGTTGTCAACCGGGTAGTGTTCGTTATTATTAATCGATTAGTGACCCGCGGTGAAATCGAAAATGAACCTGACGAAATTAATGGTGCATTACAGTTTATTTCCTTAATATAAGTATCATTTTCTATAGAGAAACGTAATGCACCGTTTATTTGCAAACGGTTGCAATGGTGTGTGGGTATATATCAATCATCATCTCTAGGTTCATGAGACCCGTCCATTCGACAAGGACAAATTTGACTAATGAAAGTAGGAAAATTGTTTTGAAGTAATAGTAAAGTGATCATGCATTTTAGAATTTTAAATCCGTGACTTGTCGAATCAACGGGCTTTTATAAGCGAAATCTTCGATTCAAATTGAGCGCCGCGTACGTGAGAGAGGCGGAGCGTCAGAGTTACGCGATTGGCTAAGACGCTTTCGCAGCGCCTTTTGCCGGGTGCCTCTCCTCACGCTGTTGCGCTGAAAACCGTGTGGAGAGGGCACCTCGAAAACTTCGCTTCCCCTCAATCTGGCAGCACGGCCTGCAGGACAAATCCTGCAAATCTGGCAGCTCTGTTCTTGGGTCCAGCGTAACTCGAACCTCGCTGCGTCCTTTTGAGTTTTGCCTGAGACGACTAGAGACCAGGAGACCGAACATTGTTTCAAATTCTCTTATCATACATTTTAATTACAATTTTATATTACTGTTAACGATCGAAATTCGCGGGCTCGAAAACGAGGGCGTCACGAATAAACGCCGCCGGAAGAGGGTGGCGCGGCAAGCGGTTCGAGAACGGTCGAACCGAACGACGTCGAAGAAGGAGAGCCGAGTAGTCGCAAACGAGCAGGTGTTTGGAGTACGCAAGTGTGTGTACCAAACGTACGTGTGAGAAATCTTTATCGAGCGTGTGTGGTGAAGGCCGGGTGGCCGAGAGACCGGTGGCGTCAAGAGAGAGAGAGAGAGAGAGAGAGAGAGTAAGTGCGTAGTGAGTGGAGGGTCTTAACTCGACGGCGAGTTGAGAGCGGAGGCGCGACGTGGTATGCCACGTGTTCGGACGTTTGGGTTGTTTGTCGAGGCACGTGGGTGCCCGACGGCGGCCATAGTTACGTGCGTGATCCGCACGATTTCGCAAGGATTCAATTACGACGGACAGTCAATTTAATTTCACTTTTACTTTCGTATTACCGGGTTTCCGACGAGTTTAACTTTCTCCAGCTGTCTTCGATAATTCCACGGTCGTACAAGTGACGATCCGTGATACCTGTACACAAAACAAAATATAATCGTAACGATATTCGACGACAAATAAACGCTTCGAGACAGCTCGTTGGAAACACAAAAAAAACTCGACGTCGAGATCCGTGTTATTTATTATCTGATCCTATCCTGAAAAAAAAAAAAAAAAAATTCGTTAACATAAATTAGAAGTGGGATTCGCAAGATTATTAACAAAATTAATCCATCTGTGTGAGTAAACGTAGTGCTGAAACTGAAACATTGTGAACTGGTGACTCGGTGGCGTGAACGTTGGTGCTAAAGGTGAAACGTTACGAACTGGTGAGTGAACACGTGCTCTGCGGCACAAAATGGCGTCACAGGCCGATCACGAGGAGCTCCGACAGCAGGAACAGGAGGATCCAGAGGTCGTGGAGCTCGATGCGAGTCAAGACGACGGCAGACGAGGTAGCGAACTCTACCCAACGGTGAGCATAGGTGACGATAAAACGAGCACTCAACCACCGTCGGATCGTGTCGGCGAGGAGGGCGGGGCGAGTGCGCGTAACGCGAGCGACGGGCACACGGGTGCGCCGTCAAACGGGCAGCCGAAGCACAACGCCGCGAAAACCGGGAACGTAACCGCGGAAATCGAACGGATGCGACGGTTGATGAACACCTACTCGGGGGGGGGGGAGGGCAAAGCTCGCCACTCGCCCCCCAAATAACGGATACCTATCGGGAAGCGTTGCGTTACGGGGCCGACGCGAACGTGGTTCTCCATGAATTATTAGAACGACTCGAGACGCAATTTCCCCCGCGACGCGAATCCCCAATGTATCACGTCATACCGGATTTAAGCCGAAATATATACGTTCTCTGGGAACGGACGTGGGGTTCCTCCCCGAGAATGGATCGAGAACATCGAACAAATGCAGATGATCCACAGTTGGCCGGAAAATTACGCGCTGGAGACGGCACGGATGCATCTCCGCGACGGGGCCAAGGAATGGTATCGCGCGCACTTGCGGGAACTGAGTACTTGGCACGAATTCAAAAGACAATTTCGGGTAACCTTCATTATCCCCGATAGCACCACGGTAAAATGGGAGAGGATGATGGAGCGGGTTCAGCGTCGAGACCAATAAGCGACTACTTCCATGCGAAGACGCGAATGTGCGCGGAATTGAGACTCGATATAAGCGAAACGAAAGAACAGGTTCTCACCGGACTTTGGTCGCGAGAATTGTGCGGAACGCTATTAACACGGTCGCATATGTCGTTAGACGATTTGCTGCACGACTTGGTTGTGAATGATCGAACGTTAGGACGATTTACGTCGAAAGCGCGGAACTCACAAGACTTACCGAAGCCGAGGTCCGATCGGGACGCCGCGGCGGGGTTACGACTCTCGGGGACGACGAGGCGCGAACCAACGGGTACGAACGATCGTAAGACAAACGCGATTAAAACCACGGAGTAGAAGTGCTTTAACTGTCAAAAACTCGGGCATTTAGCTCGCGATTGCCCCGAGCCAAAATAACCGATCTGAAAAGTGGGGCATATCGAACGATTCTGTCCGGAGCGTAACGCTGCCGGATCATCAGCGGATATTAATGCAATTTCGCAACAGTTCGACGTGGACGAACGAAAATATTTGAAGTACGTGAAGTTCAACGGTGAGCGAGTCCGAGCGTTGATCGACACGGGGGCGCGAGTGAGCACCATTAGGGCAACACGCGCAATCGAGGGTGGTCACCACATAATTCGTGCACCATTGGACTTGAAGGGGTGGGGACGGGGTGATAACGTGGTGCGATCGCCTGGAGTGATCGAGGTCGATGCGGACATAGGTGGTGTAACGGTGGCGGGGTTATTTGTGCGGGTAGTGCCCGACGATACACAACCTTACGAGGCAATTATAGGTCGGAACTTTACGGAACTACCATGGGTAAATTACCACAAGAGTGGGGATGAACTTGTGTTCGCGGTGTGTGAAGCGAGGTTGCACGGCGCGACGGTTCCGACGGCAAGTGGAGCGTGTGCGGGAGCAACGTTTACGATGAATGCGACGGTCCCGATGGCCGCCGTAACGTGCGTGCAAGTGGAGGGGGCGACGGGTCGTCACGAGGGACCGTTGTATAATGGGGGGGACACGAGTCGGCAACTGAAAGCGGGATGGTGTAAGCCTGGTCTGTGGGAACGCTGGCTCGGAGAACCGATTGCTCGGGGATTGCCTGGCCCGGAGAACTGCTGGACTGTGGAATCCTGGCCTGGCGATTCTCGCGCAGCTTGGGCCCGCCCACCGATCCCGAGCGAGCCCGACGGCGCGAGGGATCAGTGGGTCTCAATCTTCGCCTCTCCGCCGAAGCTCCTCAGCAAATCCAGAGCGCGTAGTTGGCGCGCTTTTTAAAGCAGCGCGCCCGGACATAATCATTAGAATCAAATGTCTGTTGAATACACACAGACACACACACACACACACACACACACACACACACACACACACACACACACACACACACACACACACACACACACACACACACACACACACACACACACACACACACACACACACACACACACACACACACAAACACACACACACACACAATATATATATATATACCTGAATTTTTAACGAGTTTTTCATTTATTATTTTGCCTACGATTATATAGGGCATTAAGTGACATTTACATTTGATTTATTAACTTCTCAATTTTACTAGTATGTTATCGCTAAATAAAAGTGACACTCACAGTGCTTTTTCATGTGAAATCGTCTCAACTTGCCAAAAAAAATATTGATATTCAGTTTGGAATAACAAAAAAATCTTGAAATCGAGCTTCAATTGTAAAAAGCTATTTTTCGGGTGTTGCCAGCGGATACAATTTTTAAAAAATATTCTTATCAAGAAGCTTAAAAAATTTGACAGGAATGCTGTATTTTTTGAGTTGGGTTCTCCGTAAGTTTTCTTAGAATTAATTCAAGAACAAAAAATCAATATGAAAATTATTTACGCTGATCAAAAAAATATATTGAAAATATTTTTTTCACGTCAATTTTTTTTAATTTTTTGAAAAAACGATCTCTATGAAAATATGTTTTTCGGCATTAATCAATTCTAGTCAATCAAATCAAAGATTCTTCGGTAAAATTACGGAGATCCCGACGCCTGAGAAATAGTTTATTATAATAAAAGCTCGATGTCGAGATCTTTTTGTTATTCCAAACTGAATATCAATATTTTTTTTTGGCAAGTTGAGACGATTTCACATGAAAAAGCACTGTGAGTGTCACTATTATTTAGCGATAACATACTAGTAAAATTGAGAAGTTAATAAATCAAATGTAAATGTCACTTAATGCCCTATATAATCGTAGGCAAAATAATAAATGAAAAATTCGATGGAAATTCAGGTATATATATATATATATATATATATTAGGGTGGTCGTTATTTGGGGTTAAAATTAATTTGACCCCTTCCGCCCCCTCAATCGGTTCGAAATACGTAAAAAGTAACGCTGTAATTTTTTCGGATTTTTGAAAAAATGTTTAACCCTCGACCACGGGGGTTGAAGTTTTCCGCTTAAAATACATGGGATTTTTCTGCGTTTGCCGTCACCATTTTACTGTGGGCCGAAATATGTTTGTAAAATCTTGAAATTTTCAGACATTAGTCAACGAGCATGTTGCTATATGGAAAAAATTTCCCAAGCCCCTACCCTTAAAATGTTGTGTAACATCACCATAATACTAATTCTGTTTTTCGTTTTTTTTTTAAATGTATTTGAAATGGAATACCTTCCTATAGGAGTTACGCATTCTTAAGTACGTCTCTGTTTTTGCGTCCGGATGATTTTTTCTATCTTCACTTACAACTTGGAAAATGACATGTTTTTGTTGTTCGTTTCATGTGAGTATCTCATTGTAATCGGTGAACGGACGAACACCTCTTTCCGTGATGTCGTTAATCACTGTTGATTCTTTTGTGATTTTCAAAGCGGATTGCATAATTTTCATTTTCACGCCAAACAGATGGATCAGTCTTCAAAAACTCGTGATCAATTCCAAAATTTCGGAAAAAGTTGAGCGTTTGAGGGGTTACGAAATGATCCTTTCTTTGTCATGGTAATCACCAATATCTTTCAAATTGATTTGGATCCCTTCGGAAAATAATTCATCGATTTTTTCGTGTGGATTCAATTTCAAAACCATGTTGCGCTTAACATCGTATGACATATTTTCGTCAAAAAATGACATCGCAGCTGCCTCAGCATTCAAGTACCATAAGCGGTTCCTGAATTTTTTTAAGAGTGACGTTCGAGACCTCTTCATTAATCGATTTATAAGGAGTAAGGATCCACTTTAACAATGGAAATGAACTATATTTAAAAATATTATATACTCAAATCTATTTTACAAGTGTTTCATATGTGTTCACACTGTTCACAGATTACAATGAAATACTCACTTGTAAGTTGTAAGTGAACATAGAAGAAATCATCCGGACGCAAAAACGAAGACGATACTTAAGAATTCGTAACTCGTATAGAAAGGTATTTCAAATACATTAAAAAAAAAAAAAAAAAAAAAAAAAACACTCACATCATCGGTATTATGATGATGTTACACAACATTTTAAGGGTAGGGCCTTGGGAAATTTTTTCCATGTAGCAACATGCTTGTTGACTAATGTGTGAAAATTTAAAGATTTTACAAACATATTTCGGCCCACCGTAAAATAGTGACGGCAAACGCAGAAAAATCCCATGTATTTTAAGCGGAAAACTTCAACCCCCGTGGTCGAGGGTTAAACATTTTTTTAAAAATCCGAAAAAATTACAGCGTTACTTGTTACGTATTTCGAACCGATTGAGGGGGCGGAAGGGGCCAAATTAATTTTGACCTCAAATAACGACCACCCTAATATGTATATATGAGGTATTCCAGCCCATTTCGAACGGTCAAAAAGTTTTGCACTCCCAAAAAAATTGAATTTTGGTCAAATTATTCAATTATATGAAAAAGAGTAGTGTGAATTTTTTCAAATTTTTTCGATCGCATTTTTTTGAGTTCTTCAACATTCCAAAATTTTCTAAATACCGTTATACATTGAAAGCATACGATTAAACAGAAAAATGTTTCAGACGAAAAAGTTGCAGTTTTCCATAAACTTTGTAAAAACATTTTTTTTTTAATTTTTCGAGTTCAAAAAATGACCATTTTCATCAAAAATATACGATGTAGCGTGAAAAAAAAAATTTGAGTGTGTGGAATCACACACGATAGAAGTGAATACTTGTATGCATTTCGCTGGCGCGATAAATTATTTCTGCCGATGATTCCAGAGAGAAAGAGAGAGAGCGAGAAGGGGAGGAGAGGAAGAGTCAGTAATCGAATTATGAATTGGCAAGAAAGTCGAAAGTAGCCTGCACGTTGATATTTGTGTTTTCCAAAAATTTTTTTATTTATCAAGGGGGGGGGGCGTAAGGGCTGGAGCGTAAACATCTTTTCTTATAAATATGGATGGAGCAAATTACTCAAACCTTTTGAACATCATTAAGTATTATTTCGACGACATCCTGTAATCTTTCAATGCGTAAATATCGACAAACAAGCCGGTGACAAAGCTTTTCCAAGAACGTCTTTGGTAAAAAACGATTTGCAGTGTTAACTATATCTCAGCTGAAAATTATCTGAAATCAAAGACCATTCAAATGTAGCCAAAATATCATGAAATCCTCCCCCCTACGTTCTCTGATTATTATTCTTTCATTTTTAAAGTGTTGGTGGTCATTGAAAGTGAAAACTGCCATTTTTCATGAATAATGACCATGAAATTTTCACTTCAAATGACCACCAAAAATGTAAGAATGAAAGAAAATCAGAGACCGTAAAGGGGAGGATTTAATGATACTTCTACTAAATTTAGATGATCGTTGATTTTAGATAATTTTCAGCTGAGATTAACACCGCAAATAGTTTTTGTCCAAAGACATTGTTGGAAAAGCTTTGTCACCGGCTTGTTCTTCGATATTTTCGCATAAAACAATCACAGAATGTTATCGAAATGATACGTAATGATGGGTAAAAGGTTTGAATGAATTATTTCTATTTATTTAATTATGAAAAAAATCGCAGAAGTGTTTTTTTTACGCTCCAGCCCTTACCCGCCCCTTCAGATCCCGAACGTTTGGGCCACGTTCTCTCTCGCTCCGCCGCGAGCGCCCATGGCGCTATCTCTCTCGCACGAGGTCTATCCGTACTAACACACGTATACTTCGGGTATACTGCCGATGACGAGGCACGCGATCCTGCCCCCTCTCTGCATTGACTCGCTCGCTCTCACTCGCACACACACGGCCCACGTATTATTCTCTCTATCTTCTCCGATTCCTTCATTCTCTCGTCCGGTCTACACGCGGCTGGCTGGGGGGCGACTCGCTCGCTCTCACTCGCATACCCACGGCTCACGCATCATTCTCTTCCCCTCTCTCTCTTCTTTCATTCCTTCATTCTCTTGTCCCGTCCTACAACGCGCTGGCTGGCGAGCCGATCCTGTGTCGTTTAAGAAGTATTCACTTCAAAAATGCATGCCCCTCGGAAGCTCGTTTTCGCTCCTCTCGACACGACGACGTCGGCAGACCCCTGGTCCATATAAGGAAATTGTATATTCTTCTAATTTATTTTGTTTGTTTTATTTTATTTTCTCGCATTATTGTAATCGTCCCAAGCGGCGAGGCTTTTTCCGAGATGAGAACCCCGGAGTCAAGGACATCGCAACACCGGGCGAAAAGGAGAGTAGCCGGCCGAGGAGTCTTCCGCATGCCGACGTAGCGGGCCCCCCCCCCCCATCAAGGCGCCACGCCGTCTTCCCCGTCTACGGCCCACGTGAGGAGAGATAACGCGAGCAGAAATCCCCGAAAAATAGTCACGCGGGGAGGGGTCAGAGTTGGTCGCCTGTCCCCTCCAGAGTCTTAGGGTAACGAGAGTAGGGGCCAAGGGGCACGAGCTACCGGCGATGGGAAGCTTCGAGGCTGTTCCGGATAAGTCGTGGTATCGAAAGGAGCGAAAAGTAGAGCGAGAAAGAGAAAGATAGAACGAGAAAGAGAAAGATAGAACGAGAAAAGAGAAAGACGAGGAGAGACGATTGATTGAAAGAAGGAAGGAGGGACGAAAGAATCATATCGAATTATCCCGGGTCCATTAACAACTTTACCGGTAAGTCTCGTTGCTACAGCTGTATCTCGGGACGAACTTGAAATTTTATTGTTCTAACTGACGTATTAAATTCATATTTGAATTCTTTTTCTTTTCTTTATACCGTCGACGCGACGACGGTGTGGCCACGCGATCGGTCCTTTGATTTTATTTTTCTTCCCTCGTACCAGTGGGTCTGTGTGACAAAATTTTCCGGGGCAGTCCATAATAAAATTTGCGTTGATAATTGTTGTGAAAATTATTGTTACCGTCTTGATTGTAACTTCTTTGATTTTTTTCCGGTAAATAGTAAGCTCGTCGGTTCGGTTCTCCGTTGCGTCGGGTTCGCGCGCGTTGTTTTTTTGTGTTAGTGTTCGTTTCGTGGCCGAACCTCGAGAGGTAATTTTGGCGCGAATTAACAGGACTTATTCAGTCGAGTAAAAATTAACGCGGTCTTGTTGTGCGAACCCATCGTTACGCCGAGATTCCGACCGATTGCGAAATTGCGCGGGGGAACGGGGCGATCCGTGTGAGGGTGGATGAGTGTTTCGCGGTTCAACATCTTTTATTTTGATAATTTGTTTTTATGTTTTTTTTTATTGCGGTGGACCGAGCAACCGCACCCGTTGAGAGAGTGAGCCGCGAATTCTATTGTGTAATATTTTTGCTCGCGAGTGTACCGGTGTGAGAGAGAAAGAGTGATTGAGGATCGCCACGTTCGGACCGCGAACGAGTGAGCAAAGCGAGGGGTGAGTGTGTGTGTGTTTCGGTGAGTGGATATTTGAACGAACGTAGATTTTCCATACGGATAATTGTATCTTTTTTTTGTTTTATCGAATTCGATTTTCTTTTTTTGTTATATTAAAACGCCTACCGGAAAACGTTATACCGGAGGGAAAATTGAAAATCCGAGAGTAAAGATAATTTTTTTTCTAATTTGGTTCCAGTTATTTAATTTTACAAACGTAAAATATCAAAGTGTTTGGCTCTGCACGGCAGATTAATAACCCTGCCCCTCTACCATCAAACAAGGCTGCGGTTGGTCGGGCAACCAGCTTGATTTTCGTGTGTTTTCCCCGGTGCACATGCACCTGGCGCCCAGAAAAATAAAAGGGGAAGGCACACGAGAATTTTAGCCTTGTACGTGACGAACAATCACGTTACAAAATTGGCGCCCAACGTGGGGCCGTGAAGTTTAAAAAAAAAAAAAAAAAAAATTGCCGTGCAGCAAATTTCGATTTTTTTGTGCTTTTGAATAAAATTTTTTTTTTCTTTTTTCGTGTTTTCAAAATTCATTTTTTCTTTTAAAATTTCGGTTATTAATGTTCGTGCAAAATTTCTTTCAGTTTATTCGATTTGAAAATCAACGTTCGAGTGTGTTTGTGGGAGAGTGTGGTAGTTCGTGCGCGCGGGGGGAAGTAGGCAGCGACCGCGCCAGCCTCACCGTGCCGCGCGGGCTTGTGCCTCGCAGAGTGTTTACATTTTTTTCTTGTGTCCTTTGTTTTTGTTGGGTGTTGTGTTGTCCGTGTTCGTTCGAGAATCCGAGTTTGACATAGTTTAAGACCCGAATTGAATTATCATTGCGAACGAAATATTCTCGACGAAATATTATTTGGTAGAATATTTCACCGAAACGTTTGGTCACCTCGCGTGGTGGGGGGTTGGCGGGGTATCGGTAACAGTTGAGGAGCTTAAAATTTTTTTTTTTTCTTTCTTCCCAGTGACAACCATTTCGAAGTTTTTTTTTCGCATCTCGATTTTTTCTTTTTTCTTTCAGTGGAACATTATAGTCAATTAGTATTATCTCTGTCGGTGTTTTATTTATTTATTTAACTTTTAATTATTGATTGTCCCTCGAAATTTTATTTCATTTACTTGTCCATCTTATTCATTAACAATTAGTTAACTTTTAAAGACTATTACGGATTTTAACTTTCGACATATTATTTTTTTTTATCTTGAACGACTGATTCAAAAAAAAAATAAATAAAAATAAAAAGAATTTTAATTTTTTTTTTTGAACTTCAATTTTTTTTTTCTCTATTTCAAACATATTTGACATTTGGACTCTGGGTTTTTTTTATTATTTTTTTTTACTATTTCAACCTCCGACTCAAGTTAAACTTTCGTTCACTTTTTGGAATTCTTTTTTTTTGTTTTTACATGTTGACAAACGTGATAACGTAACAAAATTTCCATTTGACATTTTGCCTTTTACAAATTGACTATTTTTTTTTTAAGATTTGACCTTCATTCTATTTTTTTATCGAAATCCGACTTTTGTATTTTTGTTTTTTTTTTTTGTATTTTCATTCCACTGATAATTTACAGGTTGTCTATATATTCTTTTTTTTTCTTGTTCCCTTCCCGGTTCAATTACGGGGGAGAATATCGGAACGTCCATCGAATTTGAATGCAATTGAGGCTTCCGTAACGTCGTTTCAAAATTTTGACTTTTTTTTTGTTTAGTTGTTTTTCTTTGGTTTCCGGCGAATACCTCCCGGAGGTGACTATAGCGTCTGATAAAATTCTCACCGATTGGTCGAGAGTGAAAGCAAATGACTTTTAAAATTTTTCCTTGATCATTGATTAATAAATTGAATCGTGATCTCACCAATAGGTCGAGTCACGTATAAAATTTTTGGAGTTTGGGTTGTTTTGGTTATAATAGGCGAGTTTAATATTCGAACCAACGCTCTCACCGATCGGTCGAGAGTGAACTGTGTAACGTTCGTTTTGATCCCGGATTAATTGTTTGAATCAATAAGATAGAATAACGTTCTCACCGATTGGTCGAGAATAGATGGAATAAAATTTGAAATTTTTCTTGGATCGTTAATTAATCAATTGAGTTATAGTCTCACCGATAGGTCGGGTCACGTATAACATTTTTATTTATTTCTTTTTTTTTCTTTCTCGCTCACCAATTGGTCGAGAGTAGATTGATTTCGGCATACCTTACATTACGATTTTTTTTTGTGTTGCGTGATATGTTTTTTTTGTTTAATTTGTTTATTGTTTTAGCATTACGTACTTTATTTATTTTATTGTCGTATTGTATTTAATTGGTGGAACGCATTCGCTTTACCGATTACTACTGATTTTATTATTGACCACCGTCGTAATCCTTACCTTTATTTTATCGTATTCATTGAAAAATTATTACATATGTTATATTTATATTTTAATATTTGTGTCAGGAGTCGTATGGCTTGGCGGGAGAACGGTGATAGGAGAGTCGGGGGGTAATCACGTAAACACGATGTTGATGATTAATAAGAGTAATGAATTGTATTTAAAATGATTGAAGATATTCAGGATAACACTTAGTCTCAAATCGAGCAACAGTGCGGTATTTCAACGTCAATTTATCGCACACTTGTTCACAGGCTACAACCTTGCGAAAACTCTTTGTTCTGGTCCACCGGCTACGACCGCGTCCAGAACCCGAATGCCTCGCGTTCGCACTCATACCGCTCGCAGCGCCCTTGCTCTCACTCATTCATAAGCCTGGGCGGGCTTTTCAAACGCTCGGAATATTTTATTATAACACTCGGCCATTCTTATAATTCACTTGGCCTCTCAAGTGTACATGGTTATATAGATATACGTATATATTTGAAAATGTAAATAAACATAGTATTACACTGTTTTGTTTGTTTTCTTAAATCTAATTTTTGATCAGGCATCTTAAATCTAATACATCAGGTCCCTCTTTTTTTTTTCTAAGGCACGTAATCCTTCAGGTGACTCGGTGCTTTTCGTACTCGCTTCACTCTAGTTTCGGCTTCTACTGGTTCGCTACTAGCTTTCTCGACATTTTCATTCGTCTTTTTCGCATTCTCGTCGCTACTTTCTGCAGCACTCTTCTCATCGCTAGCTTCTGTATCACTATCGCTATGCTCATTGTTCTCGGTTGCATGTGATTCTTTTCTCCATATCTTCAACTGACTAACGTGCGCGGTTGTACGTTGTCGGGTATTTCGCGAGCCTGTCAGTCGATTGACTACGTAGGTGTCGCTTGGAAGAACGTCTACAACCACCATTGGTCCCTTAAATCTACGCTGTAATTTAGCAGACTCACCTGTCGCTATTGGGTTACTTTGTACATACACTATGTCACCCACGTTATATTTTACGTTACGAAACCGATTTTTATCATAACGCGTTTTGTATCTCGTCTGCGCCTGACCTATTTTCGCACGTATTTTCTCGCGTACCTCGGTGGGTGGTTCATAGGTTTCTTCGCTAACTAACTCGCGTTGTAACCCTTCGTTGTAACTGGGTTGGTACCCGTAGAGTGCTTCAAAGGGTGTTTTTCCGGTTGTTTTATTGACAGAGGTATTTAGGTCGCGTTCGACTTCCTTCAGTCGTCGGTCCCAGTCGCGGCCGTCTGCGTCCTGTACATTCGTCATGAGTGCTGGGATTATCGTTTGATTAAGTCGTTCCACTAGGCCATTTGCCTGGGGATGTCGGCTTGAGTTTAACGTCAATTTAATTCCGTGTTTATCGCAGAATTTCTGAAAGTCTGTTGAGGTAAAACAAGTTCCTCTGTCTGATATTATTCGTTTAGGGGCTCCGAATCGCGCCACGAATGTTTCAAACTTTGTTACTGTGGCCCTCGCGGTCGTATTTTTCACTCCCTCTAATTGTGCATATTTCGTCAGATTATCGATTATCCCTAAGATATATTTATTACCGTGTTTCGACGTTACGAAAGGACCGAGGTGGTCCGTATGCACTATCTCGAATGGTCGCTTTCCTGGTTCGATCGGATGAAGTTCACCGACCTGTTTGCCGGCGCGTTTCTTGGCAAGGATGCACTCGAGGCATCTTGCGATGTGATTACGTATGTACTGGGTCATCGCCGGGAAATAATAGCGGCGTCGTACTCGCGCTTCTGTACGCTCGACTCCTCCATGACTGCAGAGATCGTGATTCTTAATGACTATCGCTTTTCGCATATGCGGGGGTACGACATACAGAGATCGCTGCACTCCGTCTTTTCGATCTATTTTATACAGTAGCCCGTGTTGTAATTCGAAATCGTGAATTTCCGCGTTTTCGCGTTTTGTTCGCGCGCTAACCGGTTTTTCCAGCAGCTCAATCTTACGTTTTATATTGTCGTCTGAACGCTGGTACAATAAAATCTCCTCCTCTCTCGTGACGATGCTGAAAATCATTTCTGCATTTTTTTTTTCATCATTCGACTCGTCGATCGGTGCTCGCGATAAAGCGTCAACATGTCTCATCAATTCGCCCTTGCGGTGTTGAATTTCGAATTGATACTCGGCTAAAGCAGTGTACCAACGTACTACTTGCGGATTACTGGTTTTATTCACGTTTAGGTATACCAACGCCTGGCAATCCGTCACTACCGTGAATCTAATCCCGATTAAAAGAACTCGTAATTTCTGAATCGACCAAATTATCGCCATGAGCTCGAGCTTACCGGACGGGTAATGTCGCTCGACGTCCGTCGTTCGCCTACTGACTGCGTAAACTGGGTGTAAATCGTTATTGTTCGTTTCGGGGTCCGCTTGCAGTAATATTCCTGCAATACCATCCGCGCTCGCATCCGTGTGCAATTCCGTTCGCGGAGCTTTTGGATTGTAAGCTCGTAATATCGGATCTGTCGTCAAAACCCGTTTGATCGCGTCGAAGGCTTTCTGTTGGCCTTCGCCCCACTGATACGGCTCTCCCTTTTTCGTTAATCGCGTTAGCGGCGCGGCCATTTCCCCGAATTTGGGTACAAATCGTCTAAAAAATCCAGCTAACCCCATGAATCGTCGCACTTCATGTGCATTAGTGGGTCGCGGATACAACTCGATCGCGGCTACTTTTCGTGGCCCTGGCTCTATCCCTTTTGCGCTGATTTGAAATCCCAAGTATTCAACCTTTTGCATTCCGAATTGGCACTTTTTCAGATTCAACGTTAAACCAGCTACTTTTAGTGCCTCAAATGTCTGTCGCAGTCTGACCATCAATTCGTGCCAATCTGAAGCGAAAATGAAAATGTCATCTAAGTAAAATAACAATATTCGGTTTCGCAATGGCCCTAGGACGGCTTGCATGAGTTTCGAGAAGTAAAAGGGAGCATTCATTAGTCCGAAGGTCGCACGTGTAAATTCACCGGTTTCGTCTTGCGTGATAAACGCTGTTTTGCTACGCGCCTCTTTTTTCAGCGGCATCTGTAGATAACCATTCGCTAGATCCAAAACTGCAAATATCTTAGCACCATACAAAATCTCGGCACATTCGTCAAAATTGGGTAACGGGTAGCTTATCCGCGCCGTCTGCTTATTTAGTTTTCTATAATCGATTACTAAACGCGGTTCTCCGTTTTTTTTTTTTACGATAAGAACTGGACTCGCGTATGGCGAGTTCGTCTCGCGTACGATTCCCTGATTTTTCCAATCTGCAACGATTGTTTTAATTTGCTCGCGTTCTAACGGTGCTGCTCTATACGGTTTGCTACAAACAGGGACACTCTCTAGATTTTCCTGAATGTCCATTTCGATTAGATCGGTCTTACCTAACTCGTTGATACTTTTTGCGAAACAAATTCGGTACTCGTTTACCAATTCGTTAAGTTCTCGGCGTTGCTTCTCGGTCGTTTTTGCATCGACGTTCAATTCGTCTTGAGTTATTCCTTCTCTTCTCGGCGTTTCCAAAGATGCTTCCTCGGTCATCTCGTAAATTCGGTCGATGGTTTCGGTCGTCTTGATAATTCGTGATTCATCGTTGTTCATGTTCAGCAGCGGCAACCATAGTGTCTGCCTCCCCACTTCAGTTTCCACGAAGTTGATCGTTTCTGGTGGCAATTTACATTCGTTCACCACTGTCACTGGAACAGGGACGTCGTTTTTATCCTGAGAGCTGATGCGGAAAGCCAATACGTCGGCGTACGTGAAAGTCAGTTGATCTCCATGTCTGTAATACGACAATCTCGGATCTTCGGTGTAAGAACGTCCTACAAACACGTCGTACGGCTGGACATCATCCGGAACCACCATCAATCGCACCTTTTCGAGTGTGACGTCGTCTACAGTAATCGATGCGTCGATTGCTGCATGCGTTTCGATGACGTTTCCCTCTCGTCCGAAACCTTTTAGTTTTCCAGGTATACGAAGAACCGGAAAATCTTCTCGTAACACGCACGAAGCCTTAATCGTGCACGTCGAACATCCAGGATCGATCATCGCTGTTATTTCTTTGTCGTCGACCTTGATCTGCTTGATGTATTTATTCGCGTTTTGCACGGTCTCTACTTCTACTGCGTTCACGTTGTCTTCTCTCATGGTTCGCGGCCTTTCGCAGTCGTTAGCCGAATGACCTTTTTCACCACATCTTTTACATTGACGTTCCCTTTTGGGCTGAGTACACTTTCGTGCGTAATGTCCCAATTCGTTGCAATTGTAGCACTTGACCGTTGACTTCTCTGCCTTGCTGTATTGCTTGTCGTCGCTATACTCTGGCTTTGTCGATTTAAACGTATATTCCCGCTTAATATCAGGACGTTTGCTCGGTGCTCGATCTTTCGAACTTCCGAACGCCTTTTCAAGACGAGCAAACGAGCACACGTGATTAAACAAATCGTCTTCGTCGACGTAATCGCGTGCGTATACGTGCCGTCCCAACTCTTTCGAGAGAAATTCCCTGGAGACTTCTTCTTTGATATCTGTAATTGGTAATCGTAGTAGTTTGCACAAACGTATTTTGTCCAAGACATACGACTCCATACTCTCGTCCTGCCTCTGCTTCCTCTTTCGCATTCGATCCCACAATTCACCCTGACTGGGCTCTCGGACAAATGTACTTTTGAATGCGATTCGAAAAGCTTCCCAGCTGATGAGAGTTGGTCGCTTCATTTGTAGCCAACTTCTTGCGGCTTTCGTAAGATGACTGCACGCCGTCTCCAGCGTGAAGACGTCGGGCCATCCATTAATCGTAGCTGTCACCTGGAGCTGTTCTAACCAACGTCCAGCTTCTCCTGAGCCCGATTCGCCGTCGAATGTGCCCACACTCTTCGTCAGATCCGGCATAACGTGAAAGTCTCTGGTCGTATTATTCACTGACTGTTGCGATCGCGCACGCAGCTCGTTATTCATATTGACCAGTTCCTGGAAAATCGACGTCATTGTAGTTGCATCAAAATTCACTTGGTACGCACCTGTGTGTTGATTATTATTGTTGACGTTTTTCGAGGCTGTCCCATCCGCTCGATATTTATCTCCGATCTTGTCTCGCACATCCGATTTCACGAATGTCGTACTGCTCGCTTTGTGGTTGGTCGGCAAATCTTCACCGATTTGCACGTTTCCCATGTTTAACCTCGTTTGTGATCGTGTCGTCATTGTAGGAGTTCTCGGTATAGCTCCCGTTTTCGAAAGGAGTGTTTCGAAGTACACACTCTTCGTCCCATCGATTTTCTGTTCGTCGCGATAATCTCGATCGTCGCGCTGCCATTCACGTTTCCTAACCTCATCGTCTGTCAACAAGTTCGTTTTCCGCGCGGAAGCATTGTCTTCTCCTTCGTGGTCCGACATCTTTTTTTTTTTTTTTTTTTTTTTTTTTATTCTCGTGGCAACTGCGCACTTAAGCCACTGCGTCGTTTCGTCCGATCGCCACCAATCGCCACCATAACGTTTTGTCGAATTAATTCTCAGCTTCGTGATTACATCTACGTGTTCATCACTCTATTCATCACTCTGTTCATCACTCTGTTCATCACTCTGTTCATCCCACTTCTGAAATGTTATATTTATATTTTAATATTTGTGTCAGGAGTCGTATGGCTTGGCGGGAGAACGGTGATAGGAGAGTCGGGGGGTAATCACGTAAACACGATGTTGATGATTAATAAGAGTAATGAATTGTATTTAAAATGATTGAAGATATTCAGGATAACACTTAGTCTCAAATCGAGCAACAGTGCGGTATTTCAACGTCAATTTATCGCACACTTGTTCACAGGCTACAACCTTGCGAAAACTCTTTGTTCTGGTCCACCGGCTACGACCGCGTCCAGAACCCGAATGCCTCGCGTTCGCACTCATACCGCTCGCAGCGCCCTTGCTCTCACTCATTCATAAGCCTGGGCGGGCTTTTCAAACGCTCGGAATATTTTATTATAACACATATTTGACTGATGTACGAGATAGTGTGTCAGTTTATTGCGCCAGATTATTGAGCTGCGACGACCACTGACCTTGTTCGAATTATTTGTACTTGTTTCCCTTCATTTCGTTTTGTTTTTTTTTTGGGATCCTCTTTTTTTACCTCCCACTTCGACGAAGGATAACCTTGTACCAACCTGATAGTCGGTCGGCTCGAGATAATACCGGAGATAATACCAGAACTTAAAATATATTCGTGATTTTTTTTTTATATATATTTTTCCCGAAGAAAAAGAAAAGGTAACGTCAACATGGCCCACGAATTGACTTTCAACGAGGTTGCGGCGTTCAACGCCGAACAATTAAAAGCGGAGTTAGTGTCAAGGGGTCTACCGGATGAGGGAGAGGTGAACGCGCTGCGGGAAAGACTTTATGGGTCGGTACATTTTTCGGGTCGCGTTGGACAACCTGAGATTACAGGTGCTATAGGTGGTCCCTCAGTCGTACCTTTACCTGAGCAGACCGCTAACCATTTCGAAGACAATGGTGTTAGGGGTAGTGTAAGGGGGGGAGCCTTTACCGGACCCTTACATAATTCATCCCCACTGGAGAGAGAGCCACGGCGTAGGGCGGCGGTGCTAACCGCGTACGACATATTGCGACGCTGGAACATAAAATTTTCCGGTGCAAAAGGGGAGGAAGTGGAGGTGTTCCTGTCGAGAATTAACGATGGTCGGACTATTGTAGAAGTTTCCGATAACGAGTTATTTAACTGTATTCCACCATTTTTATCGGGAATCGCGTATCATTGGTTTAAGCAGGAGCGTGGCAAGTGGGACACCTGGTCGGCATGTGAAGCCGCTTTTAAATCCCGGTTTGGCGATCCCGATCTACAATTTTTACTTCAAGAAGAGATTCGAGCTAGAGTTCAAGGGCCTGAGGAGTCGGTCGTAGATTATCTAACTTGTATGAAAGGATTAATGGTTCGCGTGGTTCCTCCGATGTCCCTTTCTGACCAACTTGACATGGTACATCGAAATTTACATCCACGTTTGCAAGTCGCAATTTTGCGAACTGAGATCGAGTCGTTGGAGGATTTAGTTAGGGACGGTTCCAGATTGGAGAGGAGTTATCGTGCCGCTGAAACACAAAGGTTACCGCCACTTCTGGAGAAGTCGTTGTTCCCGGAGTTTGCGTATAACGGAGCAAGACCGCGCGTGAGTTTTGGGCAGGGAACAACAGTAAATTCACCGCGATACAACTCTTATCCCGGACGTTCGGTACAAGGGGGGGAGAGACAGTACGGTGGTCGCCCTATCCGAAATTTCCTAAATGCAGATCTCATCGGACGTAATCCAGGGGCTGCGAATCGAGACCCGATGGGCCGTCCACATCAGCGTAGTGAACACCCGTCGACAGGGGGTAACACGACACAATTGGCTAGTCGAACCAACTCAAATAACCCAAACTACCAAATTTGAATAATCGCCCCTTCACACGGAATAATGGGGTTGCAACGACCGGGAATGCCGAGATAAGATGTCGAAATTGTGGGCAACTAGGACACTACGCACGTGGTTGTGCGAAGCCGTTACAGGTCCGTTGTTTCAAGTGTGGTAAGGAAGGGATGACTACCAGAATGCCACACGATTGCCAGGGAAACGCGAGTGGAAGCCACCAGTAGGGACCTTGGAGGCTTCTGGGAAAACATCAGCGTCCCCGGGGAAAAGTTTAAGAGAAGATGTCGTCCACCAGACTCAACGAAAGATTGAAAACCAAGGTCGAGCCCTTCTGGTTCTCTTGCTTAAGGTACGGGAAAGAGCTATACCTGCAGTGGTAGACACCGGGGCTACCTCCACTTTTATCGGTCGCGACGGGTTGTTGATTCTAGCCAGATTAGGATTCCGGAGACGTCGGGTCCCGGGTAGGCCATGTACGATAGGTAACGGAGAAGTCGTTGTTAGTACAGGGGTAATCGAATTTGATGCAAAGTTGCGGAGTCATGATGCTAGATTGGTCGCTAGATTCATACCAGAGCTACCGGTTCCCCTTCTTTTGGGCTTGGACTCACTAGAAGCGTTGAGAATCGGGATAGACGCATCAAGACGTACGTGGTTCTTCAGTGGCGAGGAACGTAGAGAATATGAATTCGAGCGCATCGTAGGACCAGAATATTTGGAGATGTGTACACCACTAGTCGATCTCACGGAGAGCAAGGGTGAACGGCTAGAAGAGTTTTTGGCTGCCGAGCTTCCACGCTTGCGAGAAACCCCGGGACGTACAAATCTCGTGGAACATCGTATAGATGTGGGAGACGCGAAGCCAATAAAACAACGATGGTATCCGTTCACTCCCGTGGTCCGAGAGGCGATGAATTCGGAGGTGGACCGCATGCTCCAAGCAGATGTCATCGAAGAATCCTAGAGCGAGTGGAGTAGTCCCATCGTAATGGTGAAGAAGCCCAATGGTACCTACCGGTTTTGTATAGACTTTCGCAAAGTTGATGCAATTTCAAAGAAAGATGCCTATCCGTTGCCGTACATGTCCCACATTCTAGATTGTCTGAGGTCCGCACGCTACATCACTACACTCGATTTGAGTCAGGCTTTCCATCAGATCCTACTAGAAGAAAGTTCCCGCGAGATCACGGCATTCACTGCACCACATCGAGGGTTGTTCCATTTCAAACGAATGCCGTACGGACTTACTACCGCCCCTGCGACTTTTCAAAGGTTGCTGGACTGAATAATCGGTCCGGAAATGCAACCTACAGTATTTGCATATCTGGATGATATCGTCATAGCCACGGAAACTTTTGAAGAGCATCTAGTATGGGTGAGACGTGTGTTCGACCGCATAATTTCTGCTGGTCTCTCAATTAACCCTGAAAAATGCGAATTTTGCCGGAATGAGTTGAGATATCTAGGGTTCATTATAAACAACGACGGGTTACAGCCGGATCCCGCGAAAGTCGCTCCAATTAATAAGTATCCGCCTCCTACGACCGTGTCTCTAGTTCGTCGCTTTCTCGGTGCCACCTCATGGTACCGGAGGTTTATCCCGGATTATGCTAAGTTAGCAGAACCGATCACCAGGCTCACGAAGAAAAAGCAATTATGGGTTTGGGGAACGGAACAACAAGAAGCCTTTAACAAAATAAAGAGATGTCTGACTGAGCCACCGGTATTGGCTCGTCCAGATTTCGCGAAACCTTTCACGTTACATACGCTAGTTTATCGGGGTTGGGGGCTGTGCTCACGCAGGTACCGGATGGGGCCGAGCACCCAATTGCCTACGCAAGCAGGGCGTTGTCAGACGCAGAACGGAATTATGACGTTAGAGAGTTGGAGTGCTTGGCTATCCTGTGGGCAATAGAAAAGTTTAAAGCGTACCTCACCGGCTATCACTTCACAGTCATCACGGACCACGAGAGCCTGAGGTGGCTGTTTACCCAAAAAGAGCCGAAGGGAAGGATAGCCCGGTGGATTTGGACGCTAACTCACTATGACTTCGATATACTCCATAGAAAAGGCGCGTTGAATCACCTCCCGGATGCCTTGTCTCGGATGTACGAAAAAATTCCGGTGGGAAAGTTGGCCGAACAATCACTCATACCGCTTGAGCTGATGATGGTAACTGGTGATCTCCCTGAGGGAACTGGAGGATCCGGTAAACTACCAGAGGTGGTGGATCCGTGGTACCAGAGTCGGTGGGCGGAGGTACAAGCCAATCCCGGAAAATTTCCGGATTGGAAAATTGTAGAGGATAGGTTGTTCTTGCGTCGACGATTTACCCGAATAGCTACGGCTGGAGACGAAAGCGAATGGAAGTTGGTAGTACCGTTCCCAGCAAGACCATCGGTGCTTAGGGAGAGTCACGATGAACCTCAGGCCGGTCATTTAGGCGTTAATAAGACGTTTCAACGGATTGTCACGTCCTATTACTGGCCGGGGATGTATCGGATGGTTCGAAGGTACGTAACCAACTGCAGCACCTGTCAGAAGATGAAACCGAGTAACGCAGTACCGTTAGGTCTGATGGGGAGACGGGTGATCGAGGAACCATGGGCTGTAGTAGCCATGGACATTACCGGTCCCTTCCCACCTAGCCGAGCGGGTGCGGTATACATTCTTGTGATCCAAGATTTGTTCACGAAATGGATAGAGTGCGTTCCCTTAAAAACAGCAAACGGAAAGAAGATAAGAGAGGCGTTTGAAGAGACGGTCATTTCCCGGTGGGGGACTCCCGAAGTTATCCTAACAGATAATGGAACGGAGTTCGCCAATAAGAGTCTGGGGGAGATGGCGGCCGAGTTTGGTATCTACCACACCACTACTCCTCCGTATCATCCCCAGGCTAATCCTGTGGAAAGGGTTAACCGGGTCCTGAAAACGATGATTATCTCTTATCTTGAGAATGATCACCGTACCTGGGATGTTCACCTCCCTGAGTTCCGCTTCGCGTATAATACAGCTTATCACTCGGCTACCGGTGCGAGTCCCGCGTACCTGAATTTCGGAAGAGTACCTAAACCACACCAGTTTTTTCGTAGGATACCGGGGGAGAAAGAGGTCATCCCGCAAGATCCCACCCAATGGTCATAGAGAATAAAGGGATTAGAACAACTACGGGAGAAAGTCCAACACGATCTCGAAGAGGCTTATCAACGCCAATCCCGGGGTTTTAATCAGCGCCGTTCTCCCGAACAATTTAAAGTCGGAGACCTAGTTTTAAAACGTTTACGTATCTTGTCAAACGCGTCCCAATTTATAGCAGCGAAGTTAGCGCCAAGGTTTCAGGGGCCATATACGATTTCCCGCGTATTATCTCCGGTGGTCTACGAGCTGGCCGACGAGTCTGGAAATATTATCAAAAAGGTTGCGATTGACGATCTAAAACCCTACCGGTCGTCTACTTCGGTTCCAGGAGAATGTCAGGCAGTATCGGACGAGTGAGTGGAGGGGAGGAGACTCCCGTTGTACCGGAAGCGTGCGTGGTGTCGAAGCCCGAAGCGACGTGGCGCCGCATGGTCGAAGTGGACCGGCGAATCCGAGCGGCGGAGGCCCGGATGAAAAGGGAAAAAGAACTCATCTACCGCCTATGTTGCGGCGACTTGTCGAGTGGTACGGAGGACAAGGGGGTCCAGACGGATCCGCCCTCAACTCCTCCGTGCATCGACGCCTCGACGAACACGATCCCGGAGGAGATGCAGGTGGAGCCGCCACAGCGGACACTAGTATTGTCCCGGCCTCGTCCCGTTCAAGGGGGGTGTTATAACTGTGAGAGACCGGGGCACTACTACAGCGAGTGTCCCCAGCCCAGGGCTCGAGAAGGCTTCTGCTTCAATTGTGGAAAAAGCCGAGTGAGTTTGCGGACGTGCCCGAATTGTCGGGATTTTTGGGCTAGCTCGGAGGGGAAGAGGTTGAGGGACCTCAAGAAGAGACAGGGGGAAGGAAGGAAGTTCGATTGAAGAAGAATAAAAAAAAAAAAAAACAAGAGAGAGTAAACTAAAATAAAATAAAAAGAGTTAAAAGAAAGAGAAAAAGAAAAAGAAAAAAAAGTGAGTCCCTTGGGTGTGGGTGAAAATGGAAGAAGGGTGAGAGTGGAAGGAATAAAAGACCGGGGCGCCCACAAGTCCCGGAAAACGAATTCAATGTATGGGACTATAAAGTTTTTTTTTTCTCCCTTTTACCTCTCGCTCCCTATCCCTGATTATCATTCTAGGTTCATCTTGACGCGCATGATTCTCGGTTCTGTTTTTTTTTTGTTTATTTTTTTGTTTGTTTGTTGCTCTTTTGTTTGTTGCTATTGTACGTCTGAGGTTATTGTCCGTCGAGGGGATTGGTTTAGTCCGGAAGCATGAGGAGATCTTGGAACCGGAGGTCGATGGTCCGGGGAACGCCGCGATAAGGGTGGCGCCAATTAAGACGGTAATAATCCCGTCGTGGTATCGATAATCTCTTATAAATATTTTTTTTTACTATTTTTTTATTTGGTCAATTTATTTCCCGAAAGACCATTGTGGCCGCGCCGTTGTCGTCGTGGTTGTGAGTCCCGAGATGGGGTTGGTGAGGCGAGGCTTGCTCGAGCCGGGGCGGTCGAGTCTAAGGGGGGGGACTTTTGTAGCGTGAAAAAAAATGCATGCCCCTCGGAAGCTCGTTTTCGCTCCTCTCGACACGACGACGTCGGCAGACCCCTGGTCCATATAAGGAAATTGTATATTTTTCTAATTTATTTTGTTTGTTTTATTTTATTTTCTCGCATTATTGTAATCGTCCCGAGCGGCGAGGCTTTTTCCGAGATGAGAACCCCGGAGTCAAGGACATCGCAACACCGGGCGAAAAGGAGAGTAGCCGGCCGAGGAGTCTTCCGCATGCCGACGTAGCGGCCCCCCCCCCCATCAAGGCGCCACGCCGTCTTCCCCGTCTACGGCCCACGTGAGGAGAGATAACGCGAGCAGAAATCCCCGAAAAATAGTCACGCGGGGAGAGGTCAGAGTTGGTCGCCTGTCCCCTCCAGAGTCTTAGGGTAACGAGAGTAGGGGCCAAGGGGCACGAGCTACCGGCGATGGGAAGCTTCGAGGCTGTTCCGGATAAGTCGTGGTATCGAAAGGAGCGAAAAGTAGAGCGAGAAAGAGAAAGATAGAACGAGAAAGAGAAAGATAGAACGAGAAAAGAGAAAGACGAGGAGAGACGATTGATTGAAAGAAGGAAGGAGGGACGAAAGAATCATATCGAATTATCCCGGGTCCATTAACAACTTTACCGGTAAGTCTCGTTGCTACAGCTGTATCTCGGGACGAACTTGAAATTTTATTGTTCTAACTGACGTATTAAATTCATATTTGAATTCTTTTTCTTTTCTTTATACCGTCGACGCGACGACGGTGTGGCCACGCGATCGGTCCTTTGATTTTATTTTTCTTCCCTCGTACCAGTGGGTCTGTGTGACAAAATTTTCCGGGGCAGTCCATAATAAAATTTGCGTTGATAATTGTTGTGAAAATTATTGTTACCGTCTTGATTGTAACTTCTTTGATTTTTTTCCGGTAAATAGTAAGCTCGTCGGTTCGGTTCTCCGTTGCGTCGGGTTCGCGCGCGTTGTTTTTTTGTGTTAGTGTTCGTTTCGTGGCCGAACCTCGAGAGGTAATTTTGGCGCGAATTAACAGGACTTATTCAGTCGAGTAAAAATTAACGCGGTCTTGTTGTGCGAACCCATCGTTACGCCGAGATTCCGACCGATTGCGAAATTGCGCGGGGGAACGGGGCGATCCGTGTGAGGGTGGATGAGTGTTTCGCGGTTCAACATCTTTTATTTTGATAATTTGTTTTTATGTTTTTTTTTATTGCGGTGGACCGAGCAACCGCACCCGTTGAGAGAGTGAGCCGCGAATTCTATTGTGTAATATTTTTGCTCGCGAGTGTACCGGTGTGAGAGAGAAAGAGTGATTGAGGATCGCCACGTTCGGACCGCGAACGAGTGAGCAAAGCGAGGGGTGAGTGTGTGTGTGTTTCGGTGAGTGGATATTTGAACGAACGTAGATTTTCCATACGGATAATTGTATCTTTTTTTTGTTTTATCGAATTCGATTTTCTTTTTTTGTTATATTAAAACGCCTACCGGAAAACGTTATACCGGAGGGAAAATTGAAAATCCGAGAGTAAAGATAATTTTTTTTCTAATTTGGTTCCAGTTATTTAATTTTACAAACGTAAAATATCAAAGTGTTTGGCTCTGCACGGCAGATTAATAACCCTGCCCCTCTACCATCAAACAAGGCTGCGGTTGGTCGGGCAACCAGCTTGATTTTCGTGTGTTTTCCCCGGTGCACATGCACCTGGCGCCCAGAAAAATAAAAGGGGAAGGCACACGAGAATTTTAGCCTTGTACGTAACGAACAGTCACGTTACAACGAAAATAATTTTTTTCGGTCGGAATGTCACCTTCGATTTATCTCAAAAAATTCCTGAAAATACTCTGAAATGTGTAAAATAGACACCTATTTTTTTGTTATGGCTCGATTAGTTGTTTCAAAGCTATGCCTTGGTTTATTAATAATATTTATTAAAATTTTTTTAGAAAAATCCATTATTATGGAAAATCATAATCTCCCGAATTTTTTTTCTCAAATTTACAGATGAAAGAACATTTACAATAATAATATTAATGTTTTGGAGCTTATTGGATAATCGATAACGTAGATGGAACTCCATTGAACTCGTTCGAAAGCTACGCTCTATAAACACTCGTTTAAAAAATTCAATGATTAAGTGAATAATTTTCTGTCCTAACATCATATTTTTTTATTATTGTTGTGTAAATGAATCACAATGTAAGAACTGGGAAAAAGTGAAGCATAAACAGATCGTTTCAAGTTATTTATTTTTCCAGACTCGGTGAGTTACGAAGTCCGTGGCGAGCGAATATATTTTGCATTGGAGAATCCCATTCGGTCCTGGTATAATGCAATGGTGTTTTTGGGTCTTCGGTACAGCTTTCACTCGCTTAAATCTCGATTCCATCTACGTTATCGATTATCTATGCTCCAATAAGCTCCAAAACATTAATATTATTATTGTAAATGTTCTTTCATCTGTAAATTTGAGAAAAACAATTCGGGAGATTATGATTTTCCATAATAATGGATTTTCTAGAAAAACTTTAATAAATATTATTAATAAACCAAGGCATAGCTTTAGAACAACTAATCGAGCCATAACAAAAAAAATACGTGTCTATTTTACACATTTCAGAGTATTTTCAGGAATTTTTTGAGATAAATCGAAGGTGACATTCCGACCGAAAAAAATTATTTTCGTATATTTTTGATGAAAATGGTCATTTTTTGAACTCGAAAAATTCCAAGAAAAATGTTTTCACAAAGTTTATGGAAAACTGCAACTTTTTTGTCTGGAACATTTTTCTGTTTTATCGTATGCTTTCAATATATAACGTTATTTAGAAAATTTTGAAATGTTGAAAAACTCAAAAAAATGCGATCCAAAAAATTTGAAAAAATTCACACCACTCTTTTTCATATAATTGAATAATTTGATCAAATTTCAATTTTTTTGGGAGTGCAAAACTTTTTGACCGTTCGAAATGGGGTGGAATACCTCATATATATTGAGACAGAACTTTTTTCTATCGCGGTTCTCAATCACTTTTCCCGCGAAACGCGTTCTACACCTGGCGCGGCCCGGGTCGGTGGCTGCCAGGGCTCAAGGGGTTTATTCAAATATTTCAAATTTTATTGGGCGCCAGCTAGTCAATAATTACTAGCGATATTTCACTAATTGAATTTATCCAGTTTATAAGCAAGAGACAAAAGATTCAAGGGGGGGCTCGATTGGATGACCCTTGCAATACAAGCGAGCGAAGATATATAGACGGCAAAGCAGATCGACACAAAACGAATTCAAAAGTACTTACGGTTTTGACGAGTTTTATTTCGAGGTTTTACAATTCCTTTTATAATGTTCCACGATTCAATCCCTTGACAATCGTTCGAGATAATTTCTTGACAAATTCCTTAATTAACGATACAGTTGGTCGATTGGGCACGAATATGATCCTCTACAATTCTTGACAAAGATTGCTATCCACGTCGAGGATCAAACGACAAGTTGAATAAGATCTCAATTATAACGGCTCTTTGTTCAGATTTTGACTTTTCAAAATGTGAACTATACAGAAAGCGAGCCGGACGACAAGTGACGCGCTCTCGTCGACCCGCGGGGCCCTTCACATGACGTGTTGGGTGGGGAGCGGCCAAAATTTCGGCGCTTGCGCACGCACGGATTGTAGTTCGATCATCGGTCGATAAGTAAATCGACAGAAGGCAACGGCAAAATCGCTATGTCAAAACTATCCGGTCACACCCTCCCCTTTCGAACTTTGACGTGTACTGATGGAGATTTAGCAAAGAAAATCGGGTTTCGGCTTGTGACAGAAAAAGCGTGACAGATTGACAATAAATGTTGCTGTTACCTTGTACCCTTGAATTCGTGGCGCGTCTTGTCGAAGTCTGCTCCTGGATGGAAGAAACAAGTTAGTCATAATATCTCCGCTCGCCTGAACTGCCAATTAAAATAAATACGAGCGATGGTTGTGACGCGACGCACGCAATGCCGGAAGGTAGACATTAATTCGCTTCGACTTAGCGATATTGTTCGTTGTTTATTGAATGTATGAAAGAAAATAATAACGTAACCGTATGTTTGACAAAAGTAGTGATAATAATTAACAAAGTCCTTGTAGAGGCGTGGCAATCTCGGTGGGGCGCTTGGACCTGTCGACGTCGAGTTACTTGCTCACTGGTTTCTTGAATTTCGTTGGTACCAGCACGGTGACCTCTTCGTCGTCCTGGATCTCCGGGCGCTCCTTCATTATTGTGTCAAGCGATTTCTTGACAAGTGGGGCGTACAACGCTCGCACTGCCCGGGCTCGCTTCTCCTCTGACAACTGTTGGGCGTTTTGAGCGTCAGGGTTAGCTGGCAAGTTATCGGCCAGTGCGTTTTCCCTGATAAGGAATTGTCGAATTTTGTTGGGTGCATCGGATGGTGAGTCAAATCTGGCCTTCACCTTCCTCTTCAGAACTTCGACTCCTTCGTTGACGAGGTATTGGTGATCATTTGGAACCATCCATGTCGGCCAGGTCGCGTAGTTTAGGCGCAGCCAGTCGCTGATTCCCTCGTAACGAATGTTACAATCGAGGCACTCCGGACAATAGAGGGAGAGGTCTCTCGAGCAGCCTGTACAACGGCCTAGCATTTGTTCGTGTTCAATGCCGTGCGGGTAGATGCAATCATTGGTGTCAAATTCATCGGCCCCGCAGATTCGACAAAACCCTGGTCGAAACGGTAGTTTGCAACTCTTGAAGTTGTGCTCCGAAGAGCGACAGTTGACGCACCCCGCGACGTGTCGTTTTCCGGCTGAGGACACATAGGTCTGTGTGCCTCGGTCGACTTTGGTCGCCTCCTGGCGCTTGACGAGAATTTCACTCCGCTTCATAATGAGAGCTTTGATTGTAGTTTCGTCGATGAGACGACAGTCAGTCAAATAGGTCACTGGGCCGTCAGTGGTTTTGACAATGCCAACTTCCTTCAGCACCTTGTCAAAGGTCGGCATATGGAAAGGCAGGGGTTCTACCTTTACCGATGGCGCAACTATTGCCTTGGCGTTGTCGACAGTTCTGATCGGCCTACCAGCGATTGCGGACGGCATCTCTGGGTGGTTTGCCGAAGGAATTCTATTCCGAAGAAGGTTCTCCTGATGGATGTCCGCTTGAGTCAATTTCTTCACTTTTCTGAGCTGCAGCTTTGGTAGTTCTCGGTTGCGAATCTCCTCAATTAGGCGCACTGCCTCTGACGACGTTGTCGAATTAACGCCTGCCTCGCGTGGTCGAGTTGCCTTTGGCACAAGGCTGAAGTCCAGCCCTCTCAGCTGAGCTGTCAAATCCGGAATTTCCGGGAGTGCTGAGGCACCCTCCGACTCGTCCTCTGATGACTCCGTGGAGTTGTCACCAATGGTTGACGCCTCGCAGCTTTGGGCCTCCAGTGCTTTTGTCAATTTAAGCACCTTAGCTTCTGCCTCTTCACGAGCTTGGTTGGCAGCCCGCAACAGTTCCGTCAGTTCTTTCGGGTCTAGCTCGAAGTCGACAGATCCCTTATGATTGCTCATCGTGATGACGTTGACAAATCGTTGACTCCAGCAGTCTTCTCTTGTTGGTCAAGGAGTTGACTACGCAAGCTACGTCTAGGAATTTTCAAATCTGTTACATAATATACACCGAGACATTTGTTGGACTTGTCTGCTAATTCGACTACCATTGGATTGTGCTTTTTTGACAATGGCTGGTCCGAGGAATCGGTGACCTAGTTTTGCCGCATAGCCCTGCGCTTTATTGCTTAATTTTTTGTTGGGATAGTAGACCTCAGTTCCCTCCTTTATCTCAACCATCAGAGCTCTATCTGCATTTAATTTCGCCGAGCGCTTTCCGGAATACTTCTTCAAGTTTTGTTCGATTCTATGTCGGAATTCGTCAATTTGTTTCAGTCTCCTAACCCAAAAGTCTACTGTCTCGTCATTTTGCGTCTGGACAGTGTTAGGAGGCTTAGGGATGTGTTTAGCTGTTGCTTTACGCCCGTGGTTTAAATAGAACGGCGAAATTCTACTTCCGGTATGGGGGACGGTATTGTAAGCGAATTGGATTTTAGGCGAATTCACATCCCATTCGTCGTGTTTCTCATCAATGAATGCCGCGATCATGGGCTTGATCGTTCGATTAACACGTTCAACCGGATTGGCTTGGGGGTGCGCTATTGCAGTGGTCAAATGTTCAACACCTCTAGCTAGAAGAAAGGCTTTTACTTCTTTATTGACATACTCGAGCCCGTTGACGGTGATGATTGATCTGGGGGCTCCCCAACGATCAAACAGAGTGTCCAACACTTTGACAACGGTTTTGCCTAACCGATTTCGGACGGGAAATAGCTCGATAAATTTTGTATAAAGGTCTTGAACGACAATAATGCACGTATTTCCCCTTTTGGTACGTGTTTGTGAAACTACAGTATCGATTGACAATTGAGCCCATGGTTGTTGTACGGGCCGTGTCATTAGCGGTCCTTTAATGGGATTTTGATTAAATTTGACTTTAAGACAAATCTCACAGCTCTCGACATACGACTTTATATCCTGTGACATACCAGGCCAGTAATAATTCAGTCTGATTCGGTCAATTGTCTTATCTTTCCCTAGATGACCTGCTTCGGGAATATCGTTGTTCTCGTGGAGTATTGTCAAAACGTCGTCCGATTTGACTACTTTTTTCCACGGGTTTTCATCGTCGATGAGGGCTTTCTCATAATCGGGTCTATGGTAGAAAAGTTCGTTGTTCTCTATCTTCCATTCGGGAAATTTATCTGGCTGAGTTTTAACTAGTTTATATTTTGTCTTGTACCAATTTTGATCCCTAATTGATCTGAGTTGTGGGCGACTACGGACAGTTTCTTCCACTATCTCCTCCCAACCGAAATGATCTTCATCGATGTCAAACATTCTCGACAGAGCGTCAGGGGCTTTATTTGTCGTCCCACGTCTGTGTTCGACAGTTATATCATGTTGATATAGATACATGGCCCATCTGGCTAAGCGACCAGTTGGATTCTTTGAAGAATGGAGCCATTGTATTGCCTGATGGTCAGTAACAATTTTAAACGACATGCCCTCCAGATAGCAACGGAGTTTTTCAACGGACCAGACAACAGCAAGACACTCTTTTTCGGTTGTCGTGTAGTGCAATTCTGCACCTCTCAGAGGTCGACTTAGAACTTCGATAAGATTTTCGTTCTTCGATTCGGGGTCTAACTGGACAAGAATCGCACCGAGACCAAAATCGCTCGCATCGGTGTACAAGACAAAAGGTTGCCCTGGTATTGGGACATAGAGACGAGGAGCTTCGGCTAAGGCCTTTTTAACTTCGTCAAAAGACTTCTGCTCTACCTCAGTCCAGTTCCATGGAACTTTGACGCTCGTAAGCTTCTTCAGAGGACCCTGTACTCGGGCAATGTTCTTCAAATGCCGATGGTACCAATTGACTAATCCATTAAATTGACGAAGCTGAGTTCTATCCCTAGGGACAGGAAAATCGAGAATGGGTTGTATTTTCTCGGGGTTCGGTCTCATACCATGTTCGTCAACAATGTAACCAAAGAATTTGACCTCTTTGCAAGCGAAACTACTCTTTTCACGATTTATTATGAGCTTGGCTCCACGGAAGACCTCGCACACCAAAGACAAAATTGTGATATGCTCGTCGAGGTCTTCACTGACGACGATCCAGTCATCGAGATACGTGAAAACTTGGTCAACCCATTTGTTAGGCAAATTTCGCTGGTGGATTAAATCAGCAAATCGCCTTTTCAAAATGTCCATCAACCGTTGAAATGTCGAAGGCGCTCCGGTAAGACCGTATGGCATTCTCAACCATTCCAATTGACCTAGACCTTCTACAACGAATGCGGTATATTGTCGACTCTCTTTTTGCATGGGAATTTGATGAAAAGCTTCACTCATGTCGAGAGTCGAAATTATTTTTGCGCGATGAAGTTGCGACAAGATGGACCTCATGTTATGCAATGGGTATGCGGGTTTTTTGGATTGGCGATTGACAGGTTTGTAATTTATGCAAAACCTTAAACCTCCGTTCGCCTTCGGGGCTACGACAGGTGAGCAAGCCCATTCACTATTACTCCACGTAACATAACCCTTTTTCAACAATCGGTCGACTTCCTCTTTTATAAATTCACGAACCACTTCGCTTCTCCGATAAGGCTTTTGCTTGTATGGAGTTGGATCGTCAAGTTCAATGACATGCTCGATAAGGTCAGTCTCACCCGTTGATTCTTTGGCAAATTTTTTTAATTCATTGTCAAGAAAGGTTTGTAGTTTGTTCGTATCGTCAACGGTGAGGAGACGAAGTTCCGAAGATGAGACGATAATCTGAGACGAGGGGTATATATGGCGGCTCCCTGGGAGAGTCCATGTTTGAGCAAACGGATCGACTTTCACCTTAAACGACATCCAGAAGTCCATGCCAAGGATAAGATCACTTGACAGGCCAGGGTGTATACTAAACCACTGAGGGCCGTATACGTCGCCAATGTCAATGACGAAACCAGTGCCCCCTTGGGTTTTGACAATTGTCTTATCGCCCAGACTGACACCCTTTCTTGACGAGCTATCTGGCTTAAGATCGTCCAGTTGGTAATTCTTTATGCGTTCATATGCCGAGACGCTTTGAAAAGATCGGTCACTACCGCTGTCGATAATTCCTTTAATCTTTTCGCCAAAGACAGAGATTTCGACGGGGATGCGTATCGCACGCCTAGGTTCTCGTAAATTATCATTGCCGCTGTATATACGACGTTGTGCTAATCGATGTACAGCATGGGCTGGCAGACAAGACGGCTTCCATGTTCTAAAAGAAACCGGGCGAGAGCTGGGTATCATGTTCTCGTCGCGAGCAGGTCCGTCGTTTAGGGTCTCGTCTGTCATCGTCGAAAGGTTTACTTGTAAGCTAGCTAGATTACTTACGTTGTCGTCTGCGTTACTAGAGTAGTTGACGACAAAGTTTTCGAACTCACTTTCTGACATTTCATAATCATCATCTGTGACAGTAAGGACATTGAGCTGGGTACTCGCCTCAGGTGTGACTTGAAGTAAACTTGTATTCTCGCTAGTTTTGTCCAGGTCTTTAGTTTGTCGAACGTTAACGGGGTAGTCAGTCGTCGTGCTGTCGTTTTGTAACGTTGCCTCCTTTACGCCCTTTGGTTCAGTAGCTCGAGGTGAAGTCACTGTGGGCTTTTGGCGTTTCCCTGGTTGCTAGGGCACTCCTGGGTTTGATGGCCTATTTTCTGACGTTTGAAACAAACTAACTGCCGCTCATTGGTACAAAATCGTCCACTGTGGCCCGTCTCACCACAATTTAGACAATGGTATTTACTCCAGTCCAAAGATGGTTTATCCAATCGATGATTGGTAGAAGGGGGCTGGCTATTTTTCGAGTCAGCGTTACCGTGGCTGTCTTTGTGGGTTTCATCGAAACGTTTTAGATTTTTCTCTAGTCGTTGTCTTGTCAGAGATTTTGAGCGTCTGTCGAATTTCGCTGGTGGTCGACTTTGAATAGCATTTAAGTCAGTGGCTTCGTTGTTTCCTACCGTTTTTTCTATGTCAATGTCCGTGTCGTCACTGTCACTACCTGCATCCGATATTTCATGTAATTGTCTTAATTCGGACGTTCTATAGGGTTTACGACGGTTTGACTGAGCTTCATATTGTCGGTACCTATACGTCCTCTGGTTAGCCCAGTGAAGGAATTCGTCGTAGTTCGCGAGGAACTCATACTTGGCCTCGGTCATAAGACGCGGGGGGAATTTCTCAAGAATAAGTCGCAGTTGCTCCTGGAAAGCGGGAGGTCGTTCCATCCGTTCAAAGATGAACCTCGCACGAGTTGCATACTCGGCTAACGTCTCCCCTTTGTCAGCTTTCAGGTCGCGAACCTCGTAGAGAAGGTCTGTGTCTTCCCTCTTGATTCCCCACTCGAAAAGAAAGGCTCGGGCGAAATCTTTCCACGTGCGCCAGGATCTTTTTTTGACGAGGTACCACTTGCGGTGGACACCCTCGAAGACTTTTGCCAAACACGGCACGAATAGGTCTTTCCGGATTCCACTTATGGACAAGAGATCTTTCAGAATCATGAGAAATTCTTCTGGATCCTTCTCTGTCCCCGGAAAGGAGATCTTCCATGAGCTGACAATTTGCCCGATTTTTACCGTCGAGACTTCGTTATTCCTCAATCGAGGCGACAGACTCCCTAATCTACTATGGGGATCCTGTGGCGGCTCGTCGTCACTCGAATCACTGGTGCGCCAAGAAAAACCACCACGCATTGGAGAAGTCGTTGTTCTACTACGGCTCGTACGGCGATTCGATACGCGTTGATTATAATTACCGCGTAATCTTGTCGAATTCTGGTCAAAATGTGGTTGGCTAGCTTCATTTCCGCTAACGGAGCGTGCTTGATTGCTACCGGAATCTATTAATTGTTGAGCTTGCTCTTTAGCTATAATTTGACCTATTATTTGTTGAGCTTGCTCTTGAACTTTCCGATATATTTGGTCCAAATTAGGGACTACGGTGTCGGTGTTGGGCTGGACACTTTGAGAATTGATTGAAGGTTGTCTAAAATGCGCATGTGTGTCTCCGAAGTGCACGCTACGCAATTCTCTTTCGACAAGACCTTGGTCAGCAGATGGTATGACCGAGTTTCCATACGGAATTCCTACCTGCCCGTCGCGTTGACAATTTTCGAACGCATTTTGTTGACAAAAGTTATTGCGTCGATCTATCTCGCGATTTTCCCTATCTAGCTGACGATGTCGCTCAATCTCAAGTAACTCGTCGTGATGACGGGATACGTGGTCATTGATTTCCGAGTTCGGCAGGGACTCTCCCCTTTCAGACCCTTTATTCACGGTCGTTTTCGGAATTGTCCCGGTGCGTGACGTAAGCATAGATCTTACCTCCATCAACTCAATTCTCATAGAATCCATCTCATCTCGCAGTAGACGGTTCTCATTTTCTGACCTGTGGGGTTGGCCTTCCGGTAGGAAATTGGGAGTGGGGATGCGTGGCAAATTATTTATGCCAATGAACGACGTCCTAGGTGGAATTGGGCTTAACGTTGTTCTCCCCCTACCTCTACCTCGCGAGACATTCGCGGACTCACTAACGAAGAGTGGAGAAAGGTTCGTTGGGTCTAAGCCAGTCGCGATTTCCGCGCCCGTATTATCCTCCCGACTCATGCCTCTAGTCAAAACTCTGTCAACTGTCTGGTAGGAATCGTCACTGTTCGGATTGTCAATATTTTGTCTCCTATTGTTTTTGCTAGGGGGCGAATGTAGCATTCTGAAAATGTCTTTTAATCGTCGCTCGATACTAATGAGATGACAAAATAAAATCGTATGACAACCAAAGGAGTTTCCGTTGAATCCAATCTATTGTCTTTAATTACCAACGGCAGTTTCGAAAGTATTTTGACCTATTGCATCTGATGGTTGAGCAGAAAAATATAAAGTCACCAAATTGGTCCGACCATTGACAAAATAAAGAAGTTCGAGAGAATGAAATAAGCGTTCTTATTACCAGACGATAGCCGCAGTGGGCATAGAACCCAACAATTAGTTGAATACCAACATTAACAACAATTAATTTTAAATGAATTTGCAATTGTAATAACAGAATGAATAATAATGAAAATATAATGAATTTAATGAATGGGTGATTGAATAAATAGATAATGAACAATGAATAATTAACAATAGATAATAGATAATGACAATCAATAAATAATGAATGAATGATGAATAAATAACAATTTAAATTAATAAATTATTAACAATAAATAAATTATGAATGAATAAATTATCAAGTAAATAATTAATTGAATAATAAATAAATAAATGAATAATTGAATAATGAATAAATAAATAAATGAATGAATAATTGAGTAATGAATAAATAAGTTATTAACGAATAACACAAAAATTCAACAATAATAAGTCGATTTTAATCACCGTGGCCGAAGCGAGATTCAAACCACGACAATGATTTCCTCTTTTTTTTCCAATATTAATCTGTCAAATATCTGATAACTCGATTCAATCTGCCGTGACCGAAGCAAGATTCATATCACGACAAAATCTCAATCCGCTATATATCGAATATTTTCGACTTTCAAATTTCGATCTCAACATTCAATATTCTCAAATCTCAATTTAATTAATTTTCAAATTAACGATACCAATATTCGTTATATTTGGCAAAATTATTGTCAGCAACGAAGCAAGATTCAATTGCGACAATATGACAATTAATTTATCTCAATTTGGTTCGTCGCGACCGAAGCAAGATTCAAATCACGACGAAATCCCGAAATTACAATTTATTTAATTTGACAATATTAATATTCGTCATATTTGACGAATTTCTTCAAAGCGATGAAGCGAGATTCAATCGCGACAATATAATAATCAAAATCTCTCAACCGTGACCGAAGCAAGATTCGAGTCACAGCAGAGTCTCTCATTCCAATCAATTTACAGAAAACATTCGACTTGTCGTTTGCACCCAATACATCGACGACGACGAAGCAAGATTCAATCGCATCGACGTGACCAATTTTAAATTTTCATTCAAATTTCCAAAAAAAGATTTCAGTCGAACAATTGAAGCAAAATTCAACTGTTCGATCTCTATCCATGGTAAGTTTCAAAATTTATCGAAATAACAGACAGTCCAACCGGCGACAATGTACGGATTGTCGACGACACAAAAGCGGTTACAATTCTACGAAATATTATTAGTACAGGCAAAGCGATGAAATATTATAAGCGTTATAGAAGCAAGCGTTACAGCGAGAGAGAAGAACAAGGTCTTTCAATACACTGTTTGTTTACATTTGGGCCCGCGCTGGCCCTTTGTCCGCGCTCACGGTCACCGAGCGACACGCACGCAGAGACAAAACTATGTTCGAAAATTCTCGACTCGAAATAATATTCGTTTCTTCAAATAATATTTCCAACAGCTTCAACAATTTATATTCAAAACGTCGCTAAACAATTTTGTCAAGAATTTTTTCAAAATTTTCATAATAATTTCACTATGATTTTCCCAGAAATTTAAATAATTAATTTTCAACAATTTTCGATAATAACAATAATTTCAACAATTTCAATACTTTTCAATAATTTCGACAATTTTAAATAATTTTAATAATTTTCAATAACTTTCAATAATTTTTAATAATCTCAATAATTTTCAATAATTAATAAACATTTGAAAATTTTGATTCAACAAATTTCTCAATAAGTTTTACGCTTTCCATTTACAATTTTCCGACGGAATTAACAATTAATTTAGACAATGAATTTAGACAATCAATTTAAACAATTAGTTTGAACAATTATTTTTCCAACGTGCCCCACGTTGGGCGCCAATTGAGACAGAACTTTTTTCTATCGCGGTTCTCAATCACTTTTCCCGCGAAACGCGTTCTACACCTGGCGCGGCCCGGGTCGGTGGCTGCCAGGGCTCAAGGGGTTTATTCAAATATTTCAAATTTTATTGGGCGCCAGCTAGTCAATAATTACTAGCGATATTTCACTAATTGAATTTATCCAGTTTATAAGCAAGAGACAAAAGATTCAAGGGGGGGCTCGATTGGATGACCCTTGCAATACAAGCGAGCGAAGATATATAGACGGCAAAGCAGATCGACACAAAACGAATTCAAAAGTACTTACGGTTTTGACGAGTTTTATTTCGAGGTTTTACAATTCCTTTTATAATGTTCCACGATTCAATCCCTTGACAATCGTTCGAGATAATTTCTTGACAAATTCCTTAATTAACGATACAGTTGGTCGATTGGGCACGAATATGATCCTCTACAATTCTTGACAAAGATTGCCATCCACGTCGAGGATCAAACGACAAGTTGAATAAGATCTTAATTATAACGGCTCTTTGTTCAGATTTTGACTTTTCAAAATGTGAACTATACAGAAAGCGAGCCGGACGACAAGTGACGCGCTCTCGTCGACCCGCGGGGCCCTTCGCATGACGTGTTGGGTGGGGAGCGGCCAAAATTTCGGCGCTTGCGCACGCACGGATTGTAGTTCGATCATCGGTCGATAAGTAAATCGACAGAAGGCAACGGCAAAATCTCTATGTCAAAACTATCCTGTCACAATATATATATATATATATATATATATATATATATATATATATTGTATATATATATATATATATATATATATTGTGACACAGACCCATACTATTCCTCCTTTTTCCCACATTCTTTTCACATTCCATAGATGCATTCCCACGCTAGTTTTCCCGTCAGCCCACCCGTCGGTGGCCACCTGCACCCGCACCCAAATTTATGGTCATCCGGTCCACCACTTTGTGGTTGACCGTCTTCCCGATTTTCCCACCAATTCTCGACGATCCTTTCAAAATTCCAACGCCTTCGCATTCCACGGCCATTATGACTTTCCCGGAATCATTCAGGTCATCTTTTCAAGCATACCCGCCTTTTCCCACACCCTCCTGATTGCACCCCCACCACTCACACCCTCCTGTAGTTATAAGACTCGGTGTAACCTAGGCTAGTTAGTTAGTAGTAACTCTGTAAATCGAGACGAAGCTCCGTCCGACAGCGGACTGTTACAATAAACGTCTTTCGTTGTTGACTTTTGTGTCTACCGCGTCTAACCATCCTACAACCGCGTCTTGTAGCCAGATTGGCACCCTCAGTACATAGACTTTTATCTAATTCGAGTTCGTGACGTAACAAATTGGTGCTAAGTGTGGGGTAGTGCTATTCTTACGTGCTGGAGACCTAGGACCGTTGGACTACACGGAAGGAAACGACAAAGGACACCGCAACAAACTGGATTACCAACAAACGGTGAGTCACTCTTTTACTCATTACCGCACGGCTATATCGATCGCGAGTGACTCCGATACAGACTCTATAACCACAAAAGACATGTCCCTGTCGAGCCTAAACAAAATTATCAAAAACACAGTGAATAAAATGTCCGATCAAACGAACGAAGTGATTGACAATCAGCGAATTGATCCGCCATCGAGAACCGCGAGTGAAACATCGGATGACACATTCGAGCCATTGCAGTCCAAAGAGGCGATAGAACTTAGTAAACCATTTGACGGAAAGAATATCGGTGTAGAAGCTTTCATTAGTTCAATCGAAATAGTGCGGGTAGACGTTTCGCGACAAGACTATTTCCATCGTCTCATTATCGCGAAGAAAATCACTGGCGTTGCCGAACGCGAACTTAATGAATACGATACGGATAGTTATAAACAGCTGTACGATGCCCGTAGAATTTTATACGAAAATTTACAGCCGGTTAGTGTTTTTCAGCATCAACGTTCGCGCACGTTTCAGGGAAGGAACTAAAGTGTTTCTCATTTTACGAACCGATATTTAGAGACGCAGAATCAAATGTTATCCGTGCTCGCGAACTCATTGACGGACGAAACGGAGCGAAGATCGATAATAAAATACGAAAGGCAACAAGGTCTCGAGCAGTATCTACTAGGGCTTCGAAAAGAAATTTCGACGGAAGTACGGGCGCAAAGACCGGACAACATTCGTGCAGCTATCGCGAAGGCTCAAGCAGTGGAGGCATACGACTATACGAGGGAAATGATGACCCGAAGCCTCAACCTCTCTGTCCGCCACCCCGACACGCGCCCTAGACCACCCAATTCCCAAGCCAGGTCACCGAATACCGCAATGTCGAGCCAACGGACCCCGACCAGGTGCAATTACTGCCACAATTTGGGACATCTCGAAGCTGCCTGCCGCAAACAAATGCACAACGCCCAGCAAAGGTCGGAGACCCCAGGACGGCCGACGGGTGTTCGGGAGCGCCAGCAGGTACCTCGGCCTCCCTTCGTCCCACGTGTTCACCATGTGCCGGAAAAAGCGATAGTGCCGAAACAACACGAGGATGCATCCCTCGGATCAATGCCATCGGATCAACCAAACGGGTCGTCAGATTGCCAATGGACGACACTCGCAGACCAGGGAGATTTCTATTAGACACCGGTGCAGCGATCAGCCTGATAAAAAAGGGAATTCTCGATGGAAAAGCAAAAGTTAATATGAACATTAACACCGAATTCAAAATGGGTAACGATCTACATAGATCATTATTCATGACACAGCAGGAGTTTGACGGCGAAAAACACGTATTCCACGTCGTCCCGATGATTTTCCACTCGAAGAAGACGGGCTGATCGGGATTCCCTTCATGGAAAAATACCAAACCTACATTGGCATCGGCAAGAAGAACTCCTTCGAAATTAATGGTAAGCGACTCCAATTCGAGCCCCTTACGGTTACGATCCCGCCACGGGCGATTTATTGGATCACGGTACCGACCAACGTGTCGAATGAACCGGCAGTGACAGCCGAAGAAAACAATCGATCCGTAGTACCCTGTGTATATGAAGCACGGGATTACGAAGCCCGAGTCCCTCTCATAAATGACTCGGAAGACCCAAGACGGGTTACGGTGAATTTGCTGCGTGGGATCCTAGTCGGGAAACTCATCCCTTCACTGTCGGAGAAGCGCCAAGACGCACCGCCAGACGCAGTAGGCATTTACCACATCGAGAACCAAAACTCCGCCGAAAGAATTCAGAGACTGAGGGAAAACGTGCGTTTAGAGCACGTGCCGCCCGAACAAGCTGAACAGGTATGGGACATCGTCTCATCCTACCCCGACGTCTTCGCGCTACCTGGAGACCCGTTGCCAGGTACGAGGTCGGTGAAACACCGGATCATTACTAGCGATGACGTTCCGATAAACGTTAAGCAGTATCGGTACCCCCCGGTACTCAACCCCTCTTTAGGAGATCGACCGGCAGGTCAACGAGATACTTCAATAAAAACTCGTTGAACCAAGTGACTCGCCGTACAACGCCCCGCTGTGGGTAGTCCCCAAAAAATCTGACGCATCCGGGAAGAAGAAGTGGCGTATCGTCATCGACTTTCGGAAGCTGAACGAGAAGACCGCCCACGATGCTTACCCTCTTCCATGTATCGATGAGATACTCGACCAACTCGGGAAAGCCAAATATTTTTCAGCTTTCGACCTGGCTTCCGGGTTCCACCAGATTCCCATGGACGATCGGGACAAGCAAAAGACGGCATTCTCGACACCGTCGGGTCATTACCACTACAACAGAATGCCGTTTGGTCTCAAGAATGCACCGGCTGCGTTCCAACGTATGATGAACAACGCGCCTCGCGGACACATCGGAAACACGTGTTATGTCTATCTTGACGACATAATTATTTACGGCAACACATTGGAGGAACATAATAAAAAACTTGTGGATATTTTAAAACGGTTACGCGAGTCCGACCTCAAGCTCCAGCCGGACAAGTGCGAATTCCTTCGCCCCGAATTAGAATTTCTGGGTCATGTAATTTCAGAAGAAGGGGTTAAGCTGAACCCAAAGAAAATCGAAGCAGTTAAACATTTTCCGGTACCACGCGATCCCAAGCAAATAAAAATTTGAGTGTGTGGAATCACACACGATAGAAGTGAATACTTGTATGCATTTCGCTGGCGCGATAAATTATTTCTGCCGATGATTCCAGAGAGAAAGAGAGAGAGCGAGAAGGGGAGGAGAGGAAGAGTCAGTAATCGAATTATGAATTGGCAAGAAAGTCGAAAGTAGCCTGCACGTTGATATTTGTGTTTTCCAAAAATTTTTTTATTTATCAAGAGGGGGGGGCGTAAGGGCTGGAGCGCAAACATCTTTTCTTATAAATATGGATGGAGCAAATTACTCAAACCTTTTGAACATTATTAAGTATTATTTCGACGACATCCTGTAATCTTTCAATGCGTAAATATCGACAAACAAGCCGGTGACAAAGCTTTTCCAAGAACGTCTTTGGTAAAAAACGATTTGCAGTGTTAACTATATCTCAGCTGAAAATTATCTGAAATCAAAGACCATTCAAATGTAGCCAAAATATCATGAAATCCTCCCCCCTACGTTCTCTGATTATTATTCTTTCATTTTTCAAGTGTTGGTGGTCATTGAAAGTGAAAACTGCCATTTTTCATGAAAAATGACCATGAAATTTTCACTTCAAATGACCACCAAAAATGTAAGAATGAAAAAAAATCAGAGACCGTAAAGGGGAGGATTTAATGATACTTCTACTAAATTTAGATGATCGTTGATTTTAGATAATTTTCAGCTGAGATTAACACCGCAAATAGTTTTTTTCCAAAGACATTGTTGGAAAAGCTTTGTCACCGGCTTGTTCTTCGATATTTTCGCATAAAACAATCACAGAATGTTATCGAAATGATACGTAATGATGGGTAAAAGGTTTGAATGAATTATTTCTATTTATTTAATTATGAAAAAAATCGCAGAAGTGTTTTTTTTACGCTCCAGCCCTTACCCGCCCCTTCAGATCCCGAACGTTTGGGCCACGTTCTCTCTCGCTCCGCCGCGAGCGCCCATGGCGCTATCTCTCTCGCACGAGGTCTCTCCGTACTAACACACGTATACTTCGGGTATACTGCCGATGACGAGGCACGCGATCCTGCCCCCTCTCTGCATTGACTCGCTCGCGCTCACTCGCACACACACGGCCCACGTATTATTCTCTCTCTCTTCTCCGATTCCTTCATTCTCTCGTCCGGTCTACACGCGGCTGGCTGGGGGGCGACTCGCTCGCTCTCACTCGCATACCCACGGCTCACGCATCATTCTCTTCCCCTCTCTCTCTTCTTTCATTCCTTCATTCTCTTGTCCCGTCCTCCAACGCGCTGGCTGGCGAGCCGATCCTGTGTCGTTTAAGAAGTATTCACTTCAAAAACAGTTCTGTGGTCTCGCAGGATACTATCGCAAATTCATTAAGGATTTTAGTAAAATCGCTAAACCTTTAACAGAATTATTGAAAAAGGAAACCGATTGGACCTGGACAGAAAAGCAAGCGCAGGCATTCCAGCTGTTACGTACCGCCTTAACAACCACGCCTGTGTTGCAGTATCCGGATTTTGCGCAAGAATTTGTGTTGACCACCGACGCCAGTAACCACGCGGTTGGTGCAGTTTTATCGCAGGGACCGATCGGCAAGGACCGACCGGTTGCCTATGCGTCACGCACCCTCAATAAAGCGGAACAAAGGTACTCCACCACCGAACGAGAAATGCTGGCAATAGCATGGGCGACAAAACATTTCCGTCAATATTTGTACGGGAAACAGTTTAAAATCGTTACCGACCACAAACCGCTAATCTGGATATTAAAGGCCACGGACCCTCCAACCAACAGCCGGCTCATGCGACTTCGAATGAAATTAGAAGAGTACGAGTATGAGCCTATCTACAATAAAGGTTCACTTAATACTAACGCCGATGCACTATCTCGTATCTATGCGGTGACCACCCGCGGACAAACCGGGCGGCATCAGGATACACCGCAAGCCGAAGAAATAGTACAAGAGGATGAAGGGGACGAAGAACAAGAAGAACATCGGAACGCCGTAGACTCACCCATTTACATGGAATTCGAGCTTACGGAAGAAGATCCATGCGTTCCGGAAATACGCGAGCAGACACCGCCGAGGAATACAAAAGAATTAAAAATATTAAAAATAACGGACCATCCGTCAGACCATGACCATCATTTGCACATAGACTTTTCGAAAGACGAGATGGACTGGTTCAATCGCCTCGCAGACGCACTAACGAGAGTTGATGAACCAACAAAGATTAATCTGGGTTGTGAGCACTTGAGTATTCACCCGTCGATCAAATCTCGATTGAAGCAAATGATTAACTTCATCTGGTCGAAAAGGGACAACCGATCGCCGCTATACTTTTACGACAGGGATCTCTACGAGCCAGGTACCGAGGAGGATCGCCAACGGATTATAAAGGAACACCATGGCACCCAAGCTACCGGACACTTCGGCGTGGCAAAAACCCTCGACCGCATTAGGGCTGTCGCTACCTGGACCAACATGCAGAGAGACATCGAAGACCATATCCGTCGATGCGACACCTGTCAAAACGTTAAGCTGGTCCGTGTTCGTCCACAAGCAGACGCAGTAATCACCGACACACCGGTACGGCCGAACGATAAAATCGCTCTCGATCTCATAGGTTTTTTTCCCATTCCCGAATCTGTTGACGGGTACAAATACATCTTATCGGTGCAAGATCAGTTAACAAAATTCATCACACTCATCCCATTTAAAACTCAAGATGCCAGGGCTACAGTCGACGCTCTGGTAGAGCATTACATCTATATCCACGGTGCACCAAAGAAGATTCTAACAGATGGAGGTCGTAATTTTATCAGTCAGACATTCAAACACATGGAAAAATTATTCAAAATCTCCCACATGACGACGACATCGTTCCATCCTCAAAGTAATGGAAGCCTTGAGAGAGCTCATGGACCGATCAAGGAGCAAATAAAGGCGCTCATCCATGATCGACGAGAGGACTGGGATGAGAAACTGAAATTTGTTTCCATGGCATACAACACAGCAAGGCAAGAAGGCATCGGACTCACACCTTTTGAAATGCAGTTCGGACGGAAACCAAACATTCCGAACAGCATCCCCGTTCATTGCACCAACGCCACGATTGACGAGTACTTCGAGGGACTTCGTACGGATCACGATCGGATACTCAAGAAGGGGCGCGACCACCTTATTGCAGCGAAAGAACGTTCAAAAATCAACCAGGACGCTCACGTTCAGCGTAGTGCACCGATCTTCAGTGAAGGAGACGAGGTTCTCGTGGCCCAAGAACGAGATAAATCCCGACTTGCTCCAAAGTGGGAAGGGCCAGCATTGATTCTCGATAGAACGTCCGAAGTCAACTACGAAATATTATTGCGAAATAGAAAAAAATTAATCCATGTCAATAAACTGAAACCTTATTATCGAAACTAACCATTATTTATGTGCAGGGCAAGATGCTTCTTTACCTACTGCTGCTTGTGTCGAGCTATACAGGGGCCGATGTAATCGAGGTCGAGCCAATCACTGGGCCTATTTACATGGAACATTTGGGAGACGTGGTAATGTACCACAAAACCTGGACCGTCGTCAACTACGTCGACTTGAGAGAGATCGACGTGCAACACATCCAACTCTTCAGCATCGTTCACAGTTTGGAGACCGTATGTAATTCAACAACCGCCTCATTTACAGAATTTGTAAGGATCAAAACCGTGTCAGAACGACTAGCACGTATCGAAGATCGCAGGCGCCGACTAATAAACATAATTAATTATTCTCCACGAAACAAGAGAGGAGTATTCAATTTTATCGGTGACATTAGTAAAATCTTGTTCGGCACTTTATCAGATTCAGATGCAGATTACTATAATGATGAGATAGATGAAACTCACAAAGATAACTCGCGGTTGAGTCAACTCGTTCAAAATAAGACAACCATCGTAAAAGCAACAATCTCTACGTTCACTGATGCGATCAAGAATTTGAAAAAAGACACTGAGCATTTTTATGGCGCCGTATTTAGCGTAGGACAACACGTACAAAACAACACACAAAACATTATAATTAGTTCCCAGTTGGCACTCTTAGAAACCCTCATAGACGAATACAGCGAAAATCTGAACAATGTGTTGAACGCGGTCAATGATGGGAAACAGGGAATTGTACACCCTCAAGTTCTCAGCCCCGCTGATTTGATTAAAGCCCTTCTCACAATACGTTCACAAATGATTTCCAGTGATGCACCGCCCGTATTTTTAGAAGAATCGGCATTTGCTACTATTATAGACATTAGCGATGTAAGCGTTATGATAACTAACAATCGATTTTTGTACGTTATTAAAGTTCCAGTAGTTGAAAATAGTGTATTACAAGCCTATAAACTGATTCCAGTGCTCCAACAAAAATCTTCCGCTAATACCTTTTATTATCTTAATCCACTCGACACGGTGATCATTACGAATGGTATGAGAACTTTGTTCACCCCGACTAATGAGAATGACCTTGCTCAATGTAACGCTATGCAATCAAAGTTTCTTTGCAAGCGACAAAACCCCGATTTCACAATAAATAATCCCGATAGTTGCGAAGCCGTTATACTTCAAAGACCCAACGATATTTCCGACTCTCAATGCCAAGTTTTATTTATCAATTTAAAAAAGTCATTATGGATTCAACTAAAGAACGGAAAGTCCTGGATTGTAACCTCTCCTGTATCCGAGACGCTCCACCTCGCATTCGACGACCACAAGATCCGTCAAGTAACGCTCTACGGTACCAACAAAGTGACAATCTCCGGAGATTGCATCGGGCAAACCGATCATATAATAGTTAGACCCAGAACCGACAAGAAATTCACGCAAACCACAGACATTATGCTAAATAAAACTCTTAAGACTCAAACACTCGATTACCTTCTAGCCAATCACTCAGTAAAGTTAGAAGATTTACAATTAACCACGCTAATGAGACCAACTCATATTGACTTCCCGAGTAAAAATGATTGTATATAATTAGATACAAGTATATAAAAATGATATACAATCATATATATTTATATATAGGGTTATATATCATTGTATATAACTCTATAGATTTGTATACATGATCCGATATCAATGTACTTCCATTAAATTTGATTTGATATCATTATATATAGTTCTATATATAATGATATATGGAGATACCGTTTTTATAGGGAGTTCATATAATTAGATATAATATCATATAAAGTTATATAATTTAATATCGTCTTGTATATGATTATATATAATGTATACGAAACTTGTGCGAAAAACATTTACTTGATTCGTGTGATTGCAACACTCGCCTTTTGCTCGTGCTGCAAACTCACACTCTTTAGAAATTTTTATTTCGTAGTAGTGTACGTGTCATAAATGTACTTAAGTACATTACAATTGTATACGTTTATATACAAATATATAGAATTATATCGAGCCAATATCTGTATACAATTGTATATGATCAATTACTATACAATTATATTTGTCATGCATAGATGAATCCGTACATAATATGGTAGATATTAAAATCACATGAACAAATTAATGAATTCCAGTTGGTGCATGTTTCTATTGAAAATTTTTCTAATGCACTAAGTTACATAGATTCGACAAATATCTTAATACAAATATCACTGTGTAAGTACAGTCCGACTTCCCAATAACAGACTCGGCTATAACACACTGTTGTGCGCCACCCCCACAAC
>CAVLEH010000034.1:0-36348 GCA_963662125.1 Diplazon laetatorius | reverse complement strand
GACAACGACAACGACAACGACAACGACAACGACAACGACAACGACAACGACAACGACAACGACAACGACAACGACAACGACAACGACAACGACAACGACAACGACAACGACAACGACAACGACAACGACAACGACAACGACAACGACAACGACAACGACAACGACAACGACAACGACAACGACAACGACAACGACAACGACAACGACAACGACAACGACAACGACAACGACAACGACAACGACAACGACAACGACAACGACAACGACAACGACAACGACAACGACAACGACAACGACAACGACAACGACAACGACAACGACAACGACAACGACAACGACAACGACAACGACAACGACAACGACAACGACAACGACAACGACAACGACAACAACAACAACAACAACAACAACAACAACAACAACAACAACAACAACAACAACAACAACAACAACAACAACAACAACAACAACAACAACAACAACAACAACAACAACAACAACAACAACAACAACAACAACAACAACAACAACAACAACAACAACAACAACAACAACAACAACAACAACAACAACAACAACAACAACAACAACAACAACAACAACAACAACAACAACAACAACAACAACAACAACAACAACAACAACAACAACAACAACAACAACAACAACAACAACAACAACAACAACAACAACAACAACAACAACAACAACAACAACAACAACAACAACAACAACAACAACAACAACAACAACAACAACAACAACAACAACAACAACAACAACAACAACAACAACAACAACAACAACAACAACAACAACAACAACAACAACAACAACAACAACAACAACAACAACAACAACAACAACAACAACAACAACAACAACAACAACAACAACAACAACAACAACAACAACAACAACAACAACAACAACAACAACAACAACAACAACAACAACAACAACAACAACAACAACAACAACAACAACAACAACAACAACAACAACAACAACAACAACAACAACAACAACAACAACAACAACAACAACAACAACAACAACAACAACAACAACAACAACAACAACAACAACAACAACAACAACAACAACAACAACAACAACAACAACAACAACAACAACAACAACAACAACAACAACAACAACAACAACAACAACAACAACAACAACAACAACAACAACAACAACAACAACAACAACAACAACAACAACAACAACAACAACAACAACAACAACAACAACAACAACAACAACAACAACAACAACAACAACAACAACAACAACAACAACAACAACAACAACAACAACAACAACAACAACAACAACAACAACAACAACAACAACAACAACAACAACAACAACAACAACAACAACAACAACAACAACAACAACAACAACAACAACAACAACAACAACAACAACAACAACAACAACAACAACAACAACAACAACAACAACAACAACAACAACAACAACAACAACAACAACAACAACAACAACAACAACAACAACAACAACAACAACAACAACAACAACAACAACAACAACAACAACAACAACAACAACAACAACAACAACAACAACAACAACAACAACAACAACAACAACAACAACAACAACAACAACAACAACAACAACAACAACAACAACAACAACAACAACAACAACAACAACAACAACAACAACAACAACAACAACAACAACAACAACAACAACAACAACAACAACAACAACAACAACAACAACAACAACAACAACAACAACAACAACAACAACAACAACAACAACAACAACAACAACAACAACAACAACAACAACAACAACAACAACAACAACAACAACAACAACAACAACAACAACAACAACAACAACAACAACAACAACAACAACAACAACAACAACAACAACAACAACAACAACAACAACAACAACAACAACAACAACAACAACAACAACAACAACAACAACAACAACAACAACAACAACAACAACAACAACAACAACAACAACAACAACAACAACAACAACAACAACAACAACAACAACAACAACAACAACAACAACAACAACAACAACAACAACAACAACAACAACAACAACAACAACAACAACAACAACAACAACAACAACAACAACAACAACAACAACAACAACAACAACAACAACAACAACAACAACAACAACAACAACAACAACAACAACAACAACAACAACAACAACAACAACAACAACAACAACAACAACAACAACAACAACAACAACAACAACAACAACAACAACAACAACAACAACAACAACAACAACAACAACAACAACAACAACAACAACAACAACAACAACAACAACAACAACAACAACAACAACAACAACAACAACAACAACAACAACAACAACAACAACAACAACAACAACAACAACAACAACAACAACAACAACAACAACAACAACAACAACAACAACAACAACAACAACAACAACAACAACAACAACAACAACAACAACAACAACAACAACAACAACAACAACAACAACAACAACAACAACAACAACAACAACAACAACAACAACAACAACAACAACAACAACAACAACAACAACAACAACAACAACAACAACAACAACAACAACAACAACAACAACAACAACAACAACAACAACAACAACAACAACAACAACAACAACAACAACAACAACAACAACAACAACAACAACAACAACAACAACAACAACAACAACAACAACAACAACAACAACAACAACAACAACAACAACAACAACAACAACAACAACAACAACAACAACAACAACAACAACAACAACAACAACAACAACAACAACAACAACAACAACAACAACAACAACAACAACAACAACAACAACAACAACAACAACAACAACAACAACAACAACAACAACAACAACAACAACAACAACAACAACAACAACAACAACAACAACAACAACAACAACAACAACAACAACAACAACAACAACAACAACAACAACAACAACAACAACAACAACAACAACAACAACAACAACAACAACAACAACAACAACAACAACAACAACAACAACAACAACAACAACAACAACAACAACAACAACAACAACAACAACAACAACAACAACAACAACAACAACAACAACAACAACAACAACAACAACAACAACAACAACAACAACAACAACAACAACAACAACAACAACAACAACAACAACAACAACAACAACAACAACAACAACAACAACAACAACAACAACAACAACAACAACAACAACAACAACAACAACAACAACAACAACAACAACAACAACAACAACAACAACAACAACAACAACAACAACAACAACAACAACAACAACAACAACAACAACAACAACAACAACAACAACAACAACAACAACAACAACAACAACAACAACAACAACAACAACAACAACAACAACAACAACAACAACAACAACAACAACAACAACAACAACAACAACAACAACAACAACAACAACAACAACAACAACAACAACAACAACAACAACAACAACAACAACAACAACAACAACAACAACAACAACAACAACAACAACAACAACAACAACAACAACAACAACAACAACAACAACAACAACAACAACAACAACAACAACAACAACAACAACAACAACAACAACAACAACAACAACAACAACAACAACAACAACAACAACAACAACAACAACAACAACAACAACAACAACAACAACAACAACAACAACAACAACAACAACAACAACAACAACAACAACAACAACAACAACAACAACAACAACAACAACAACAACAACAACAACAACAACAACAACAACAACAACAACAACAACAACAACAACAACAACAACAACAACAACAACAACAACAACAACAACAACAACAACAACAACAACAACAACAACAACAACAACAACAACAACAACAACAACAACAACAACAACAACAACAACAACAACAACAACAACAACAACAACAACAACAACAACAACAACAACAACAACAACAACAACAACAACAACAACAACAACAACAACAACAACAACAACAACAACAACAACAACAACAACAACAACAACAACAACAACAACAACAACAACAACAACAACAACAACAACAACAACAACAACAACAACAACAACAACAACAACAACAACAACAACAACAACAACAACAACAACAACAACAACAACAACAACAACAACAACAACAACAACAACAACAACAACAACAACAACAACAACAACAACAACAACAACAACAACAACAACAACAACAACAACAACAACAACAACAACAACAACAACAACAACAACAACAACAACAACAACAACAACAACAACAACAACAACAACAACAACAACAACAACAACAACAACAACAACAACAACAACAACAACAACAACAACAACAACAACAACAACAACAACAACAACAACAACAACAACAACAACAACAACAACAACAACAACAACAACAACAACAACAACAACAACAACAACAACAACAACAACAACAACAACAACAACAACAACAACAACAACAACAACAACAACAACAACAACAACAACAACAACAACAACAACAACAACAACAACAACAACAACAACAACAACAACAACAACAACAACAACAACAACAACAACAACAACAACAACAACAACAACAACAACAACAACAACAACAACAACAACAACAACAACAACAACAACAACAACAACAACAACAACAACAACAACAACAACAACAACAACAACAACAACAACAACAACAACAACAACAACAACAACAACAACAACAACAACAACAACAACAACAACAACAACAACAACAACAACAACAACAACAACAACAACAACAACAACAACAACAACAACAACAACAACAACAACAACAACAACAACAACAACAACAACAACAACAACAACAACAACAACAACAACAACAACAACAACAACAACAACAACAACAACAACAACAACAACAACAACAACAACAACAACAACAACAACAACAACAACAACAACAACAACAACAACAACAACAACAACAACAACAACAACAACAACAACAACAACAACAACAACAACAACAACAACAACAACAACAACAACAACAACAACAACAACAACAACAACAACAACAACAACAACAACAACAACAACAACAACAACAACAACAACAACAACAACAACAACAACAACAACAACAACAACAACAACAACAACAACAACAACAACAACAACAACAACAACAACAACAACAACAACAACAACAACAACAACAACAACAACAACAACAACAACAACAACAACAACAACAACAACAACAACAACAACAACAACAACAACAACAACAACAACAACAACAACAACAACAACAACAACAACAACAACAACAACAACAACAACAACAACAACAACAACAACAACAACAACAACAACAACAACAACAACAACAACAACAACAACAACAACAACAACAACAACAACAACAACAACAACAACAACAACAACAACAACAACAACAACAACAACAACAACAACAACAACAACAACAACAACAACAACAACAACAACAACAACAACAACAACAACAACAACAACAACAACAACAACAACAACAACAACAACAACAACAACAACAACAACAACAACAACAACAACAACAACAACAACAACAACAACAACAACAACAACAACAACAACAACAACAACAACAACAACAACAACAACAACAACAACAACAACAACAACAACAACAACAACAACAACAACAACAACAACAACAACAACAACAACAACAACAACAACAACAACAACAACAACAACAACAACAACAACAACAACAACAACAACAACAACAACAACAACAACAACAACAACAACAACAACAACAACAACAACAACAACAACAACAACAACAACAACAACAACAACAACAACAACAACAACAACAACAACAACAACAACAACAACAACAACAACAACAACAACAACAACAACAACAACAACAACAACAACAACAACAACAACAACAACAACAACAACAACAACAACAACAACAACAACAACAACAACAACAACAACAACAACAACAACAACAACAACAACAACAACAACAACAACAACAACAACAACAACAACAACAACAACAACAACAACAACAACAACAACAACAACAACAACAACAACAACAACAACAACAACAACAACAACAACAACAACAACAACAACAACAACAACAACAACAACAACAACAACAACAACAACAACAACAACAACAACAACAACAACAACAACAACAACAACAACAACAACAACAACAACAACAACAACAACAACAACAACAACAACAACAACAACAACAACAACAACAACAACAACAACAACAACAACAACAACAACAACAACAACAACAACAACAACAACAACAACAACAACAACAACAACAACAACAACAACAACAACAACAACAACAACAACAACAACAACAACAACAACAACAACAACAACAACAACAACAACAACAACAACAACAACAACAACAACAACAACAACAACAACAACAACAACAACAACAACAACAACAACAACAACAACAACAACAACAACAACAACAACAACAACAACAACAACAACAACAACAACAACAACAACAACAACAACAACAACAACAACAACAACAACAACAACAACAACAACAACAACAACAACAACAACAACAACAACAACAACAACAACAACAACAACAACAACAACAACAACAACAACAACAACAACAACAACAACAACAACAACAACAACAACAACAACAACAACAACAACAACAACAACAACAACAACAACAACAACAACAACAACAACAACAACAACAACAACAACAACAACAACAACAACAACAACAACAACAACAACAACAACAACAACAACAACAACAACAACAACAACAACAACAACAACAACAACAACAACAACAACAACAACAACAACAACAACAACAACAACAACAACAACAACAACAACAACAACAACAACAACAACAACAACAACAACAACAACAACAACAACAACAACAACAACAACAACAACAACAACAACAACAACAACAACAACAACAACAACAACAACAACAACAACAACAACAACAACAACAACAACAACAACAACAACAACAACAACAACAACAACAACAACAACAACAACAACAACAACAACAACAACAACAACAACAACAACAACAACAACAACAACAACAACAACAACAACAACAACAACAACAACAACAACAACAACAACAACAACAACAACAACAACAACAACAACAACAACAACAACAACAACAACAACAACAACAACAACAACAACAACAACAACAACAACAACAACAACAACAACAACAACAACAACAACAACAACAACAACAACAACAACAACAACAACAACAACAACAACAACAACAACAACAACAACAACAACAACAACAACAACAACAACAACAACAACAACAACAACAACAACAACAACAACAACAACAACAACAACAACAACAACAACAACAACAACAACAACAACAACAACAACAACAACAACAACAACAACAACAACAACAACAACAACAACAACAACAACAACAACAACAACAACAACAACAACAACAACAACAACAACAACAACAACAACAACAACAACAACAACAACAACAACAACAACAACAACAACAACAACAACAACAACAACAACAACAACAACAACAACAACAACAACAACAACAACAACAACAACAACAACAACAACAACAACAACAACAACAACAACAACAACAACAACAACAACAACAACAACAACAACAACAACAACAACAACAACAACAACAACAACAACAACAACAACAACAACAACAACAACAACAACAACAACAACAACAACAACAACAACAACAACAACAACAACAACAACAACAACAACAACAACAACAACAACAACAACAACAACAACAACAACAACAACAACAACAACAACAACAACAACAACAACAACAACAACAACAACAACAACAACAACAACAACAACAACAACAACAACAACAACAACAACAACAACAACAACAACAACAACAACAACAACAACAACAACAACAACAACAACAACAACAACAACAACAACAACAACAACAACAACAACAACAACAACAACAACAACAACAACAACAACAACAACAACAACAACAACAACAACAACAACAACAACAACAACAACAACAACAACAACAACAACAACAACAACAACAACAACAACAACAACAACAACAACAACAACAACAACAACAACAACAACAACAACAACAACAACAACAACAACAACAACAACAACAACAACAACAACAACAACAACAACAACAACAACAACAACAACAACAACAACAACAACAACAACAACAACAACAACAACAACAACAACAACAACAACAACAACAACAACAACAACAACAACAACAACAACAACAACAACAACAACAACAACAACAACAACAACAACAACAACAACAACAACAACAACAACAACAACAACAACAACAACAACAACAACAACAACAACAACAACAACAACAACAACAACAACAACAACAACAACAACAACAACAACAACAACAACAACAACAACAACAACAACAACAACAACAACAACAACAACAACAACAACAACAACAACAACAACAACAACAACAACAACAACAACAACAACAACAACAACAACAACAACAACAACAACAACAACAACAACAACAACAACAACAACAACAACAACAACAACAACAACAACAACAACAACAACAACAACAACAACAACAACAACAACAACAACAACAACAACAACAACAACAACAACAACAACAACAACAACAACAACAACAACAACAACAACAACAACAACAACAACAACAACAACAACAACAACAACAACAACAACAACAACAACAACAACAACAACAACAACAACAACAACAACAACAACAACAACAACAACAACAACAACAACAACAACAACAACAACAACAACAACAACAACAACAACAACAACAACAACAACAACAACAACAACAACAACAACAACAACAACAACAACAACAACAACAACAACAACAACAACAACAACAACAACAACAACAACAACAACAACAACAACAACAACAACAACAACAACAACAACAACAACAACAACAACAACAACAACAACAACAACAACAACAACAACAACAACAACAACAACAACAACAACAACAACAACAACAACAACAACAACAACAACAACAACAACAACAACAACAACAACAACAACAACAACAACAACAACAACAACAACAACAACAACAACAACAACAACAACAACAACAACAACAACAACAACAACAACAACAACAACAACAACAACAACAACAACAACAACAACAACAACAACAACAACAACAACAACAACAACAACAACAACAACAACAACAACAACAACAACAACAACAACAACAACAACAACAACAACAACAACAACAACAACAACAACAACAACAACAACAACAACAACAACAACAACAACAACAACAACAACAACAACAACAACAACAACAACAACAACAACAACAACAACAACAACAACAACAACAACAACAACAACAACAACAACAACAACAACAACAACAACAACAACAACAACAACAACAACAACAACAACAACAACAACAACAACAACAACAACAACAACAACAACAACAACAACAACAACAACAACAACAACAACAACAACAACAACAACAACAACAACAACAACAACAACAACAACAACAACAACAACAACAACAACAACAACAACAACAACAACAACAACAACAACAACAACAACAACAACAACAACAACAACAACAACAACAACAACAACAACAACAACAACAACAACAACAACAACAACAACAACAACAACAACAACAACAACAACAACAACAACAACAACAACAACAACAACAACAACAACAACAACAACAACAACAACAACAACAACAACAACAACAACAACAACAACAACAACAACAACAACAACAACAACAACAACAACAACAACAACAACAACAACAACAACAACAACAACAACAACAACAACAACAACAACAACAACAACAACAACAACAACAACAACAACAACAACAACAACAACAACAACAACAACAACAACAACAACAACAACAACAACAACAACAACAACAACAACAACAACAACAACAACAACAACAACAACAACAACAACAACAACAACAACAACAACAACAACAACAACAACAACAACAACAACAACAACAACAACAACAACAACAACAACAACAACAACAACAACAACAACAACAACAACAACAACAACAACAACAACAACAACAACAACAACAACAACAACAACAACAACAACAACAACAACAACAACAACAACAACAACAACAACAACAACAACAACAACAACAACAACAACAACAACAACAACAACAACAACAACAACAACAACAACAACAACAACAACAACAACAACAACAACAACAACAACAACAACAACAACAACAACAACAACAACAACAACAACAACAACAACAACAACAACAACAACAACAACAACAACAACAACAACAACAACAACAACAACAACAACAACAACAACAACAACAACAACAACAACAACAACAACAACAACAACAACAACAACAACAACAACAACAACAACAACAACAACAACAACAACAACAACAACAACAACAACAACAACAACAACAACAACAACAACAACAACAACAACAACAACAACAACAACAACAACAACAATGTGACGGTCGTTTAACGCGTCAACCGGGGGTTTGGGTTCGTTGAATGAATACTCGATCGTTTATTGAATTGTTCTCGTGTTATTTATTTGTTTGTCAAATTTGTTCTGTAAGACCGTGAGAGTGTGAGTGTGTGAATGAGATGATGTGTGTGTAAATGTGTGAATAAGAGTTATGTTGTAAGTGAAGAGAAATCGCGTGGGTGTTACTCGGTTGCCGTCGGATGGTCAAGTGAAGTGTATCGATTGAAGTTAGAGGAAAGACTTGAAGAGTAAAAGGGGTAGTGTTTGAGAGATGTGACTAGGGTGAATCTGGTACGAAGACTGACTGAAGTTGAAGTGGCTGCAAGACGCTCGTGGGCCCCGAGCGTCTTCGTTCGCCAGGGGGTGATAGCGCCGCCACTTCGGACCCTTGGTCCAGCGCGACGCAGTACCTCTGTCGTGGGACTGCTAACGTCAGCGTTCCCAAGACAATGGATGCTGGCCCGAATGTATGTGTGTGTGTATGTGTGGAATGTGTGATAAGGGCGACCGTTGGGAAAAGTTCCGATGGCTCGCTCTTGCCGTGAGAATGATGATGTAAGTGTTTTGTGTGGGAAAGATGAAATATATGGGCCGTTACAAAGTTGGAATATATATAGGACGTTACACTCCCACGGTTGGAAAAAACAATGCTCCTGCATTGGAAATAAATACAATATAAGCGTTTTGTGTGCGATTCTATACATTGAAAAATGGAGTGTCCATGCTCCTTATTTTGGTGTTTGTGTTGCATTTTCTTACAATCGGTATTTGTGTATGTGTATCTCTATATAATGATAACGGAGTGCCCATGCTCCGGGTTTGTGTTAGTGTTTATTTAATGTGTTTTTTTTTTTGGTGGTTGTAGTCGGTTGGCTCTTCCTCGATTGTTTCCTGGGAATGTTTGGTTAGATCTTCCTTCTGATAAGGTTTTTGGTTTTACTCGTTTTTTTTTTTTAATTGGGTATAACCCGTTTCACTGTAAAGAAAAGAATCTGAAACATAGCTGGTCCTTGTTCCCGGTTCTTCTTCGTTGTGGAGGAGTAGATTTCTTATTTTTTGTTGCTCCCGGGATAGTGTTATTATCCTCAATCCTTTATTGTTCGGTTCCGTAATCATTATTAGATAAGCTCCAACGAGGAGGCATTATTTCGTACTCATCTGTTCGTTCCTTGACTAACTGAAACCATTCTAAACTTGATTAAATCGGGGGGGGGGGGGGTTAGTGGTAGGTAGGTTATCATGGATGGGGTACGGTTGGTTTTCTAGTTACAGGAGTAGGTTTTTCTTAGAAGGAAGTAGGAGTCCGTAATTTCATGAAGGATTTTTTTTTCAAGTTTTATTTTAAAAAAAGGTATTATATTTATGTAATCGTTTCAATATATTAATAAAGAGGATGTCCGTGTGTGAGTGAGTTCCTAACTTATCGTGTTGATAGGGTCTTTATATTTAGGTTGTATGAATGTATGTATGAATATATATGTATGAATAATTAAGTGATTATAGTAATGAGATTATAATAGTAGGGTTTATGTATTGGAATATGAATATTTGTAGTTCTCCTAGTTGGGCTTCAAGAAGGAAAAGAGGGGGTCCGTGGGTGGGCTTGGGGGGCGGTTTCTTCCCCTTTTCGTAAACAAGAACCTTTATTTTTTTATTCATCGATTTATTTATTATTTAAAAAATTGTTTATTTTTATTAGGAAATGATATGTATGAGGAAAAGACAAGGTGGTGATATTTATGTGTGTCTGTGGTTGTCATGTTAGAGTGTATATTTAGTTAATTTCTTATTACAATAGGGGTTAGATATGTATGATTAGTGGTATTCGAACTTAAACGTAGTATGTTAGTATATATATTTTTTTTATTGATATTTTTTTTTTGAAATATTCGGCCTATCATCGGGAATTTCTACGCGATTGCTGCGAGTATCCCGCTAGATCCTAGGCTGATTCCGCCGTATTCAAATAAGTTTTTATGACGCCTTTGTGTCCTCCGACTGCTGGTGAGTGGAGTTCTTTCATATCCGTTCTTTTTGTTGGTTGTGGGACCATGACGAGTCCTTCGCAAGATGTTAGTGAAAATAATCGTATGTATGTCCTAATGTTCATCCATAGCAATGTGTCGATGATTTCTGGGTTTTTAGACAGCGTGAATGATTCGAATTTTTCTTTCTTTAAAAATTTCACGAGCGTGTCTAAATACTTTTTCACCATGTGGACGGTAGTCGTGTCCGATGACGTCTGCTTACAGATCATTGTCATGTAGCATTCGTCTCGGTTTCGCACGGTGAGTATGCCTCCTGATTTTGGGCTTTGTTTAAGAAATTTTTCGATGTTGGTTTTACGTTTTTCGACGAGTACCTTTACGATTGTAGTGTTCACTTCGCAATCGGCTGCTAGGAAGTGTGCGATGTTGTCATGTTTTAATGGATTTGTGCGTCTTTGTGTCCCTTGGTTTCTCGCTTTTCTCCTTTTCTTCACTTTTCTTGCCTCATTCGGTTTCGGGGGAGGTCTGCGAGCTGGGTGCGCAACCGGAGATGGCAGCATCTTGCTGCCGATGTTGTCGAGTTGTGCTGGATTTGTGCGAGTTTCTGTCCATTGGTTTCTCGCTTCTTTCCTTTTCTCTATTTTCCTCGCCTCGTTCGGTTTCGGAGGAGGTCTGCGAGCTGGCTGCACGACCGGAGGTGGCAGCATCTTGCTGCCCGTAGGTTTGTCGAGTTGGGCGAGTTCTCCAACTATATTTGGCGAGGGTTGAGGTTCCCAGTGATTCGAAGTCATCTTGGGTGATAAGTAGCTCGGATCATCTGTTATTTCTCCAGGTGCGGATTCCGTTGAGTTATGGCTTCTTTCCGCTTCGATTTCTTGATTATCGGCTGTTTGCGACGAATTTTTGCTTTCTTGTAATTTTAGTAAGTCCCTTCTAGTTTCGCGATTCTCGTTTTGCCGCGATAGATTTATTTTTTCTTTTTGTTGCCTCGATGGGCTAACTTCTTCTTTTCTTTGCCTCGATGGGCTAATTTCTTCTTCGCTTTGCCTCGATGGGCTAATTTCTTCTTCGCTTTGCCTCGATGGGCCAATTTTTTCTTTACTTTGCCTCGTTGGGCTAATTTCTTCTTTTCTTTGCCTCGTTGGGCTAATTTCTTCTTCTCTTTGCCTCGTTGGGCGTTTTTTACTTTTTTTATTTTTTGATCGTGACTCACTGCGTTTACTTTCTTCGTCTGCCGATTCTGTTCCTGGATTTTCGTCGTCGATGGTCGGGTCGACGTGCTGTTCTGCTTTGCTTTCGCTTTCCGATGATCGATCCTCTGAACTGTCTTTTTGTTTACTTGAAGGTGATTCGAAAGGTCGGAGTTTTTCCTTTCGAGCCGAGTTTCCGGATGTGTCACCGGTCGTTCGGTGCCCACTCGTGTTTGTGGGAGGCTGGTACGTTGTTGTGGTCTGTTCCACGACGCGTTGTTCCGGGAAGCAGCAGCTTGATTTTTCTTTGATAATTTTCTCGAGAAGCTTTATGACCACGCTTTCATCGAGGCTGAAACCTACGCTTTTATTTTGCCATGCGTTCGATGGCTCCTGTGATTGGTTGTTTTCTGACGAGTTCCTGTCCCGGAAGTTGTCGCGGCTATTTCCGCACGAATTATTTCGATTTCCACCCCAGTTTGATGGGCCGTGTATGTTTGTGGAGTATTGTGAATTTTGAACAAATCCGCGTTGGTAATTTTGATTTTGGTATGGTCGGTTTTGTTGACCTTGCCAGTTTTGATTGTAATTTAGCGAGTCTGAATAATCCCGTGCATTTTGCTTGAAGTTTCCGCAATTGTTGTACCGGTTTGGCAGATTTTGGAAGTTTCGTCTGTCGTCGCGGAAGTTTCGTCGGTTTTGTTCGAAATTTCGGGGATTATTCGTGTGATTTTGGCGAGAGTTATTTTGGTGGTGACGATTAAATTTGTTTGCACGCAATTGTTGCACCGTAAAACATTCCGAGGTGTCATGTGTGTTATTTTGGTGAAGTTCACAATATTTTGACGCGAGTGACCTGGTTTCGGCAAATTGCACTTTGGCTACAATTGGTATAGCTGTATCTAGTGTATTTGCTGTGGATTTTCTCCTATTTTGGTGCACTGTTCGCCTTATCTCTAACTCGTTTTCGATTGACGTAGCCGCGTCGATTACCTCGTCAAGTGTTTCCGGGTTAAAATGTGCTAACCATAACTGTATTGGTTCCAAAAGGCCGCGGGTGAATGCTTTTATAATAAGTTGTTCTTCCTCGTTTTTTCTTTTTGTTAAATAAGCTCGGTCTTTCTCGGCGCTATAAAGTTCGTTTAAGCTATCGATTATCTGTCTTTGTATGACCCTGATTCTTATTGAATAGTGTAAAACAGACTCATCGTGATTTTGGCACATCGTCCTGAGTTTGAGAGTGAGGTCTGCTAATTCTAATGGTTTTCCGAAGGTTTTCTTTAGATCGTCCAAAAGTGCTTCTACAGTGCTGTATGCTTTTTCCCTTACCAGATCGTAGGCGTCGCCTGTGAGCCTCATTTTTGCGGCTTTAGCTACGGTACCGCTATCTTGAGTTATTAGTACCGCGTTTTTGCACCGGCGCTCAAATTCTTTGAATGAACCCTTTGAGCCATCAAAATCTTGTAAAAAATTATAAGCGTAGCTGAGGTCCTCCAACCATCCATCGTTTTCGTTTTCTGGCATTGTGGTTTTTTTTTTTTTGAAAGCGGAAATTTGTATTTTGGGTTGTTTAATTATTTTTTTTTTTTCAATTAGTGGTGGCTCCAGATTTCGTCTCTGGTTTGTTGCCGGTATTGGGGCAACGAAAAAGGGTTTGTTTTCCACTTTAATAGAGTGAAAAAAGTTAGAAAAAAGTATTTTTATCCTTAATAGAACGGAAAGAAAAATATGTTCTACCCTCTAAAAGGGTGGAACGAAAAACGATCTGCGGTAGAACTATCATGGTACAAAACGAATGTACCTGATTCGGTCCGATGGGAGAAAAAGATTCCCTTAGAGAGCGAAAGTCTTAGGAAGAGCGGTGTTTTTTTTCCTTTTTTTTTTGTTAGTATTAGTTTTTTTGTAGAGTGGGCTTAAAAAAAAAGATTTATTTGTATATACTGTTTTTTTTTGTATATCTATATAGAAAGATTGATCATTTGTTGTTATTTTGTTGTATGTAAGAAAAAATTGGATATTCGTATTGCGATTTTGCTGTCGTTTTACTAGAGAAAAAAAAACAATAGTGGTGTGTTCTTGTACGTTTTACAACATATATATGCGTATTGAGATATGTTGACTTGCTTGATGGGGAGAGAAGGGGAAAAAATTGAATTTTTTTTTAAATTATTTTTTTTTAAAAATATTTTTTAATGATTTAATTATTTTTTTTCTGGTGATTTAGAATTCTTTTTTTTTCGGTATATATTTTTGTTATTATTTATTTTATATTCATTCCTGTTTTTTTTTGTCAATTATTTGGGGAGAGCTTCGTTGAAAAGGTTGTTTTACCTTTGTTGCACAATAGGGCGGTCCGCAAAAAGGTATTTCAACGGTTTTCTTAACTTATCATTATATTATTTCTTTTGACTGTGTGTGTGTTTCGACGAGTTTGTGTAGAAGGGTAGTTTTGATAGGAAGATTTTACGTAGAGACGAAACATGTTTTATGTTGGTTAGATTTCTTTGAAAAAATGTAATGTTTGGTTTTATTAGTTTATTTGTCCAATTAGGTTTTTTTTTTTTTTTTTTTTTTTTTAAAGGGGAAGATCCTTCGGGATAGGTTTCGGAAAGGGTATTGATTTATCAGAGAGGACGGAAGAGAAAAGAGAAAAAAAAATTTGTTTGTGAATTTTTTTTTTGATTATATTTGTTTGTTATAATTCGTTTTTTTTAAAAAGGAAAAGTTTTTTTTTTGTTCAATTTTTAGGTGTTCATTTGTTAAATTAAGAAAATGAAAATGATTGGGACAGTTCTTATTTTATTAATTCATATTTTTTGTTGGAATGGTTTTTGTCTTGTTCTTTCTTTTTTGTTTTAACGACATACATTTTCGAGGGAGAAAAAAAAAGATTTTGTTTGTGTGTGTTGGTTTGTATAAAAAAGATATTTGAAAAGTTTATTTATTGATCCGGCATATTGGTTTGAAAAAGGTTGGCTTTATCCATTTATATTATTTGTTTAATTTATATTAAAAAGCCTTTTTTCAAAAAAAAACTTGAAAAGGGTTCAATTCGATCAAATAGGGGAAAAAAGGTGTTTGGGGAAAGGTTTGATTTATATTCTTGGTTATGGGTAGAAGTGGTGGCAATGGCTTAACATTTACGCATAATCAATTTTTTTGAAAACTGGTACTTACATTGTTGTGGCGAGCAGTGTTGATTTTATTCCCTGAGTTTTTACCTTCGATTGATTTTGGCTTCCTTCCTTTCTTCCTTCTTTCAATATTTATTGAGAGTCCTTGCAATTTTCCTCTGAAGGTCCTTCTTTTTCATTGATGGGGCGGGCGGTGACGATTTTATTCGTTGAGTTTTTTCATTTTATTTTATTTTTTTTTTTTTTGCTTCCTTCCTTCCTTCCTTCTTTGTTTTCCGGCAATGAGTCGGCGGTTTCCTCTTGTTTTTTTTTTTGTTTGTTCTTCAGATATTTCACTTTTTCGTCTTTTTTTTTTTTTTTTCACTTCACTTATTCTTTCTTTTTTTTTCAAAGAGAATTCACGTGTTCGTTGTTCTCGTGTTTTTTTTTTGTCACTCGCTCACTTTTTTTTTTTTTTTTTTAATTTTGATTTAAAAATTTCCGAGGGGGCGGCGCGTGATTTTATTTGTCCGCCACTTCTGACACCAAATGTGACGGTCGTTTAACGCGTCAACCGGGGGTTTGGGTTCGTTGAATGAATACTCGATCGTTTATTGAATTGTTCTCGTGTTATTTATTTGTTTGTCAAATTTGTTCTGTAAGACCGTGAGAGTGTGAGTGTGTGAATGAGATGATGTGTGTGTAAATGTGTGAATAAGAGTTATGTTGTAAGTGAAGAGAAATCGCGTGGGTGTTACTCGGTTGCCGTCGGATGGTCAAGTGAAGTGTATCGATTGAAGTTAGAGGAAAGACTTGAAGAGTAAAAGGGGTAGTGTTTGAGAGATGTGACTAGGGTGAATCTGGTACGAAGACTGACTGAAGTTGAAGTGGCTGCAAGACGCTCGTGGGCCCCGAGCGTCTTCGTTCGCCAGGGGGTGATAGCGCCGCCACTTCGGACCCTTGGTCCAGCGCGACGCAGTACCTCTGTCGTGGGACTGCTAACGTCAGCGTTCCCAAGACAATGGATGCTGGCCCGAATGTATGTGTGTGTGTATGTGTGGAATGTGTGATAAGGGCGACCGTTGGGAAAAGTTCCGATGGCTCGCTCTTGCCGTGAGAATGATGATGTAAGTGTTTTGTGTGGGAAAGATGAAATATATGGGCCGTTACAAAGTTGGAATATATATAGGACGTTACAACAACAACAACAACAACAACAACAACAACAACAACAACAACAACAACAACAACAACAACAACAACAACAACAACAACAACAACAACAACAACAACAACAACAACAACAACAACAACAACAACAACAACAACAACAACAACAACAACAACAACAACAACAACAACAACAACAACAACAACAACAACAACAACAACAACAACAACAACAACAACAACAACAACAACAACAACAACAACAACAACAACAACAACAACAACAACAACAACAACAACAACAACAACAACAACAACAACAACAACAACAACAACAACAACAACAACAACAACAACAACAACAACAACAACAACAACAACAACAACAACAACAACAACAACAACAACAACAACAACAACAACAACAACAACAACAACAACAACAACAACAACAACAACAACAACAACAACAACAACAACAACAACAACAACAACAACAACAACAACAACAACAACAACAACAACAACAACAACAACAACAACAACAACAACAACAACAACAACAACAACAACAACAACAACAACAACAACAACAACAACAACAACAACAACAACAACAACAACAACAACAACAACAACAACAACAACAACAACAACAACAACAACAACAACAACAACAACAACAACAACAACAACAACAACAACAACAACAACAACAACAACAACAACAACAACAACAACAACAACAACAACAACAACAACAACAACAACAACAACAACAACAACAACAACAACAACAACAACAACAACAACAACAACAACAACAACAACAACAACAACAACAACAACAACAACAACAACAACAACAACAACAACAACAACAACAACAACAACAACAACAACAACAACAACAACAACAACAACAACAACAACAACAACAACAACAACAACAACAACAACAACAACAACAACAACAACAACAACAACAACAACAACAACAACAACAACAACAACAACAACAACAACAACAACAACAACAACAACAACAACAACAACAACAACAACAACAACAACAACAACAACAACAACAACAACAACAACAACAACAACAACAACAACAACAACAACAACAACAACAACAACAACAACAACAACAACAACAACAACAACAACAACAACAACAACAACAACAACAACAACAACAACAACAACAACAACAACAACAACAACAACAACAACAACAACAACAACAACAACAACAACAACAACAACAACAACAACAACAACAACAACAACAACAACAACAACAACAACAACAACAACAACAACAACAACAACAACAACAACAACAACAACAACAACAACAACAACAACAACAACAACAACAACAACAACAACAACAACAACAACAACAACAACAACAACAACAACAACAACAACAACAACAACAACAACAACAACAACAACAACAACAACAACAACAACAACAACAACAACAACAACAACAACAACAACAACAACAACAACAACAACAACAACAACAACAACAACAACAACAACAACAACAACAACAACAACAACAACAACAACAACAACAACAACAACAACAACAACAACAACAACAACAACAACAACAACAACAACAACAACAACAACAACAACAACAACAACAACAACAACAACAACAACAACAACAACAACAACAACAACAACAACAACAACAACAACAACAACAACAACAACAACAACAACAACAACAACAACAACAACAACAACAACAACAACAACAACAACAACAACAACAACAACAACAACAACAACAACAACAACAACAACAACAACAACAACAACAACAACAACAACAACAACAACAACAACAACAACAACAACAACAACAACAACAACAACAACAACAACAACAACAACAACAACAACAACAACAACAACAACAACAACAACAACAACAACAACAACAACAACAACAACAACAACAACAACAACAACAACAACAACAACAACAACAACAACAACAACAACAACAACAACAACAACAACAACAACAACAACAACAACAACAACAACAACAACAACAACAACAACAACAACAACAACAACAACAACAACAACAACAACAACAACAACAACAACAACAACAACAACAACAACAACAACAACAACAACAACAACAACAACAACAACAACAACAACAACAACAACAACAACAACAACAACAACAACAACAACAACAACAACAACAACAACAACAACAACAACAACAACAACAACAACAACAACAACAACAACAACAACAACAACAACAACAACAACAACAACAACAACAACAACAACAACAACAACAACAACAACAACAACAACAACAACAACAACAACAACAACAACAACAACAACAACAACAACAACAACAACAACAACAACAACAACAACAACAACAACAACAACAACAACAACAACAACAACAACAACAACAACAACAACAACAACAACAACAACAACAACAACAACAACAACAACAACAACAACAACAACAACAACAACAACAACAACAACAACAACAACAACAACAACAACAACAACAACAACAACAACAACAACAACAACAACAACAACAACAACAACAACAACAACAACAACAACAACAACAACAACAACAACAACAACAACAACAACAACAACAACAACAACAACAACAACAACAACAACAACAACAACAACAACAACAACAACAACAACAACAACAACAACAACAACAACAACAACAACAACAACAACAACAACAACAACAACAACAACAACAACAACAACAACAACAACAACAACAACAACAACAACAACAACAACAACAACAACAACAACAACAACAACAACAACAACAACAACAACAACAACAACAACAACAACAACAACAACAACAACAACAACAACAACAACAACAACAACAACAACAACAACAACAACAACAACAACAACAACAACAACAACAACAACAACAACAACAACAACAACAACAACAACAACAACAACAACAACAACAACAACAACAACAACAACAACAACAACAACAACAACAACAACAACAACAACAACAACAACAACAACAACAACAACAACAACAACAACAACAACAACAACAACAACAACAACAACAACAACAACAACAACAACAACAACAACAACAACAACAACAACAACAACAACAACAACAACAACAACAACAACAACAACAACAACAACAACAACAACAACAACAACAACAACAACAACAACAACAACAACAACAACAACAACAACAACAACAACAACAACAACAACAACAACAACAACAACAACAACAACAACAACAACAACAACAACAACAACAACAACAACAACAACAACAACAACAACAACAACAACAACAACAACAACAACAACAACAACAACAACAACAACAACAACAACAACAACAACAACAACAACAACAACAACAACAACAACAACAACAACAACAACAACAACAACAACAACAACAACAACAACAACAACAACAACAACAACAACAACAACAACAACAACAACAACAACAACAACAACAACAACAACAACAACAACAACAACAACAACAACAACAACAACAACAACAACAACAACAACAACAACAACAACAACAACAACAACAACAACAACAACAACAACAACAACAACAACAACAACAACAACAACAACAACAACAACAACAACAACAACAACAACAACAACAACAACAACAACAACAACAACAACAACAACAACAACAACAACAACAACAACAACAACAACAACAACAACAACAACAACAACAACAACAACAACAACAACAACAACAACAACAACAACAACAACAACAACAACAACAACAACAACAACAACAACAACAACAACAACAACAACAACAACAACAACAACAACAACAACAACAACAACAACAACAACAACAACAACAACAACAACAACAACAACAACAACAACAACAACAACAACAACAACAACAACAACAACAACAACAACAACAACAACAACAACAACAACAACAACAACAACAACAACAACAACAACAACAACAACAACAACAACAACAACAACAACAACAACAACAACAACAACAACAACAACAACAACAACAACAACAACAACAACAACAACAACAACAACAACAACAACAACAACAACAACAACAACAACAACAACAACAACAACAACAACAACAACAACAACAACAACAACAACAACAACAACAACAACAACAACAACAACAACAACAACAACAACAACAACAACAACAACAACAACAACAACAACAACAACAACAACAACAACAACAACAACAACAACAACAACAACAACAACAACAACAACAACAACAACAACAACAACAACAACAACAACAACAACAACAACAACAACAACAACAACAACAACAACAACAACAACAACAACAACAACAACAACAACAACAACAACAACAACAACAACAACAACAACAACAACAACAACAACAACAACAACAACAACAACAACAACAACAACAACAACAACAACAACAACAACAACAACAACAACAACAACAACAACAACAACAACAACAACAACAACAACAACAACAACAACAACAACAACAACAACAACAACAACAACAACAACAACAACAACAACAACAACAACAACAACAACAACAACAACAACAACAACAACAACAACAACAACAACAACAACAACAACAACAACAACAACAACAACAACAACAACAACAACAACAACAACAACAACAACAACAACAACAACAACAACAACAACAACAACAACAACAACAACAACAACAACAACAACAACAACAACAACAACAACAACAACAACAACAACAACAACAACAACAACAACAACAACAACAACAACAACAACAACAACAACAACAACAACAACAACAACAACAACAACAACAACAACAACAACAACAACAACAACAACAACAACAACAACAACAACAACAACAACAACAACAACAACAACAACAACAACAACAACAACAACAACAACAACAACAACAACAACAACAACAACAACAACAACAACAACAACAACAACAACAACAACAACAACAACAACAACAACAACAACAACAACAACAACAACAACAACAACAACAACAACAACAACAACAACAACAACAACAACAACAACAACAACAACAACAACAACAACAACAACAACAACAACAACAACAACAACAACAACAACAACAACAACAACAACAACAACAACAACAACAACAACAACAACAACAACAACAACAACAACAACAACAACAACAACAACAACAACAACAACAACAACAACAACAACAACAACAACAACAACAACAACAACAACAACAACAACAACAACAACAACAACAACAACAACAACAACAACAACAACAACAACAACAACAACAACAACAACAACAACAACAACAACAACAACAACAACAACAACAACAACAACAACAACAACAACAACAACAACAACAACAACAACAACAACAACAACAACAACAACAACAACAACAACAACAACAACAACAACAACAACAACAACAACAACAACAACAACAACAACAACAACAACAACAACAACAACAACAACAACAACAACAACAACAACAACAACAACAACAACAACAACAACAACAACAACAACAACAACAACAACAACAACAACAACAACAACAACAACAACAACAACAACAACAACAACAACAACAACAACAACAACAACAACAACAACAACAACAACAACAACAACAACAACAACAACAACAACAACAACAACAACAACAACAACAACAACAACAACAACAACAACAACAACAACAACAACAACAACAACAACAACAACAACAACAACAACAACAACAACAACAACAACAACAACAACAACAACAACAACAACAACAACAACAACAACAACAACAACAACAACAACAACAACAACAACAACAACAACAACAACAACAACAACAACAACAACAACAACAACAACAACAACAACAACAACAACAACAACAACAACAACAACAACAACAACAACAACAACAACAACAACAACAACAACAACAACAACAACAACAACAACAACAACAACAACAACAACAACAACAACAACAACAACAACAACAACAACAACAACAACAACAACAACAACAACAACAACAACAACAACAACAACAACAACAACAACAACAACAACAACAACAACAACAACAACAACAACAACAACAACAACAACAACAACAACAACAACAACAACAACAACAACAACAACAACAACAACAACAACAACAACAACAACAACAACAACAACAACAACAACAACAACAACAACAACAACAACAACAACAACAACAACAACAACAACAACAACAACAACAACAACAACAACAACAACAACAACAACAACAACAACAACAACAACAACAACAACAACAACAACAACAACAACAACAACAACAACAACAACAACAACAACAACAACAACAACAACAACAACAACAACAACAACAACAACAACAACAACAACAACAACAACAACAACAACAACAACAACAACAACAACAACAACAACAACAACAACAACAACAACAACAACAACAACAACAACAACAACAACAACAACAACAACAACAACAACAACAACAACAACAACAACAACAACAACAACAACAACAACAACAACAACAACAACAACAACAACAACAACAACAACAACAACAACAACAACAACAACAACAACAACAACAACAACAACAACAACAACAACAACAACAACAACAACAACAACAACAACAACAACAACAACAACAACAACAACAACAACAACAACAACAACAACAACAACAACAACAACAACAACAACAACAACAACAACAACAACAACAACAACAACAACAACAACAACAACAACAACAACAACAACAACAACAACAACAACAACAACAACAACAACAACAACAACAACAACAACAACAACAACAACAACAACAACAACAACAACAACAACAACAACAACAACAACAACAACAACAACAACAACAACAACAACAACAACAACAACAACAACAACAACAACAACAACAACAACAACAACAACAACAACAACAACAACAACAACAACAACAACAACAACAACAACAACAACAACAACAACAACAACAACAACAACAACAACAACAACAACAACAACAACAACAACAACAACAACAACAACAACAACAACAACAACAACAACAACAACAACAACAACAACAACAACAACAACAACAACAACAACAACAACAACAACAACAACAACAACAACAACAACAACAACAACAACAACAACAACAACAACAACAACAACAACAACAACAACAACAACAACAACAACAACAACAACAACAACAACAACAACAACAACAACAACAACAACAACAACAACAACAACAACAACAACAACAACAACAACAACAACAACAACAACAACAACAACAACAACAACAACAACAACAACAACAACAACAACAACAACAACAACAACAACAACAACAACAACAACAACAACAACAACAACAACAACAACAACAACAACAACAACAACAACAACAACAACAACAACAACAACAACAACAACAACAACAACAACAACAACAACAACAACAACAACAACAACAACAACAACAACAACAACAACAACAACAACAACAACAACAACAACAACAACAACAACAACAACAACAACAACAACAACAACAACAACAACAACAACAACAACAACAACAACAACAACAACAACAACAACAACAACAACAACAACAACAACAACAACAACAACAACAACAACAACAACAACAACAACAACAACAACAACAACAACAACAACAACAACAACAACAACAACAACAACAACAACAACAACAACAACAACAACAACAACAACAACAACAACAACAACAACAACAACAACAACAACAACAACAACAACAACAACAACAACAACAACAACAACAACAACAACAACAACAACAACAACAACAACAACAACAACAACAACAACAACAACAACAACAACAACAACAACAACAACAACAACAACAACAACAACAACAACAACAACAACAACAACAACAACAACAACAACAACAACAACAACAACAACAACAACAACAACAACAACAACAACAACAACAACAACAACAACAACAACAACAACAACAACAACAACAACAACAACAACAACAACAACAACAACAACAACAACAACAACAACAACAACAACAACAACAACAACAACAACAACAACAACAACAACAACAACAACAACAACAACAACAACAACAACAACAACAACAACAACAACAACAACAACAACAACAACAACAACAACAACAACAACAACAACAACAACAACAACAACAACAACAACAACAACAACAACAACAACAACAACAACAACAACAACAACAACAACAACAACAACAACAACAACAACAACAACAACAACAACAACAACAACAACAACAACAACAACAACAACAACAACAACAACAACAACAACAACAACAACAACAACAACAACAACAACAACAACAACAACAACAACAACAACAACAACAACAACAACAACAACAACAACAACAACAACAACAACAACAACAACAACAACAACAACAACAACAACAACAACAACAACAACAACAACAACAACAACAACAACAACAACAACAACAACAACAACAACAACAACAACAACAACAACAACAACAACAACAACAACAACAACAACAACAACAACAACAACAACAACAACAACAACAACAACAACAACAACAACAACAACAACAACAACAACAACAACAACAACAACAACAACAACAACAACAACAACAACAACAACAACAACAACAACAACAACAACAACAACAACAACAACAACAACAACAACAACAACAACAACAACAACAACAACAACAACAACAACAACAACAACAACAACAACAACAACAACAACAACAACAACAACAACAACAACAACAACAACAACAACAACAACAACAACAACAACAACAACAACAACAACAACAACAACAACAACAACAACAACAACAACAACAACAACAACAACAACAACAACAACAACAACAACAACAACAACAACAACAACAACAACAACAACAACAACAACAACAACAACAACAACAACAACAACAACAACAACAACAACAACAACAACAACAACAACAACAACAACAACAACAACAACAACAACAACAACAACAACAACAACAACAACAACAACAACAACAACAACAACAACAACAACAACAACAACAACAACAACAACAACAACAACAACAACAACAACAACAACAACAACAACAACAACAACAACAACAACAACAACAACAACAACAACAACAACAACAACAACAACAACAACAACAACAACAACAACAACAACAACAACAACAACAACAACAACAACAACAACAACAACAACAACAACAACAACAACAACAACAACAACAACAACAACAACAACAACAACAACAACAACAACAACAACAACAACAACAACAACAACAACAACAACAACAACAACAACAACAACAACAACAACAACAACAACAACAACAACAACAACAACAACAACAACAACAACAACAACAACAACAACAACAACAACAACAACAACAACAACAACAACAACAACAACAACAACAACAACAACAACAACAACAACAACAACAACAACAACAACAACAACAACAACAACAACAACAACAACAACAACAACAACAACAACAACAACAACAACAACAACAACAACAACAACAACAACAACAACAACAACAACAACAACAACAACAACAACAACAACAACAACAACAACAACAACAACAACAACAACAACAACAACAACAACAACAACAACAACAACAACAACAACAACAACAACAACAACAACAACAACAACAACAACAACAACAACAACAACAACAACAACAACAACAACAACAACAACAACAACAACAACAACAACAACAACAACAACAACAACAACAACAACAACAACAACAACAACAACAACAACAACAACAACAACAACAACAACAACAACAACAACAACAACAACAACAACAACAACAACAACAACAACAACAACAACAACAACAACAACAACAACAACAACAACAACAACAACAACAACAACAACAACAACAACAACAACAACAACAACAACAACAACAACAACAACAACAACAACAACAACAACAACAACAACAACAACAACAACAACAACAACAACAACAACAACAACAACAACAACAACAACAACAACAACAACAACAACAACAACAACAACAACAACAACAACAACAACAACAACAACAACAACAACAACAACAACAACAACAACAACAACAACAACAACAACAACAACAACAACAACAACAACAACAACAACAACAACAACAACAACAACAACAACAACAACAACAACAACAACAACAACAACAACAACAACAACAACAACAACAACAACAACAACAACAACAACAACAACAACAACAACAACAACAACAACAACAACAACAACAACAACAACAACAACAACAACAACAACAACAACAACAACAACAACAACAACAACAACAACAACAACAACAACAACAACAACAACAACAACAACAACAACAACAACAACAACAACAACAACAACAACAACAACAACAACAACAACAACAACAACAACAACAACAACAACAACAACAACAACAACAACAACAACAACAACAACAACAACAACAACAACAACAACAACAACAACAACAACAACAACAACAACAACAACAACAACAACAACAACAACAACAACAACAACAACAACAACAACAACAACAACAACAACAACAACAACAACAACAACAACAACAACAACAACAACAACAACAACAACAACAACAACAACAACAACAACAACAACAACAACAACAACAACAACAACAACAACAACAACAACAACAACAACAACAACAACAACAACAACAACAACAACAACAACAACAACAACAACAACAACAACAACAACAACAACAACAACAACAACAACAACAACAACAACAACAACAACAACAACAACAACAACAACAACAACAACAACAACAACAACAACAACAACAACAACAACAACAACAACAACAACAACAACAACAACAACAACAACAACAACAACAACAACAACAACAACAACAACAACAACAACAACAACAACAACAACAACAACAACAACAACAACAACAACAACAACAACAACAACAACAACAACAACAACAACAACAACAACAACAACAACAACAACAACAACAACAACAACAACAACAACAACAACAACAACAACAACAACAACAACAACAACAACAACAACAACAACAACAACAACAACAACAACAACAACAACAACAACAACAACAACAACAACAACAACAACAACAACAACAACAACAACAACAACAACAACAACAACAACAACAACAACAACAACAACAACAACAACAACAACAACAACAACAACAACAACAACAACAACAACAACAACAACAACAACAACAACAACAACAACAACAACAACAACAACAACAACAACAACAACAACAACAACAACAACAACAACAACAACAACAACAACAACAACAACAACAACAACAACAACAACAACAACAACAACAACAACAACAACAACAACAACAACAACAACAACAACAACAACAACAACAACAACAACAACAACAACAACAACAACAACAACAACAACAACAACAACAACAACAACAACAACAACAACAACAACAACAACAACAACAACAACAACAACAACAACAACAACAACAACAACAACAACAACAACAACAACAACAACAACAACAACAACAACAACAACAACAACAACAACAACAACAACAACAACAACAACAACAACAACAACAACAACAACAACAACAACAACAACAACAACAACAACAACAACAACAACAACAACAACAACAACAACAACAACAACAACAACAACAACAACAACAACAACAACAACAACAACAACAACAACAACAACAACAACAACAACAACAACAACAACAACAACAACAACAACAACAACAACAACAACAACAACAACAACAACAACAACAACAACAACAACAACAACAACAACAACAACAACAACAACAACAACAACAACAACAACAACAACAACAACAACAACAACAACAACAACAACAACAACAACAACAACAACAACAACAACAACAACAACAACAACAACAACAACAACAACAACAACAACAACAACAACAACAACAACAACAACAACAACAACAACAACAACAACAACAACAACAACAACAACAACAACAACAACAACAACAACAACAACAACAACAACAACAACAACAACAACAACAACAACAACAACAACAACAACAACAACAACAACAACAACAACAACAACAACAACAACAACAACAACAACAACAACAACAACAACAACAACAACAACAACAACAACAACAACAACAACAACAACAACAACAACAACAACAACAACAACAACAACAACAACAACAACAACAACAACAACAACAACAACAACAACAACAACAACAACAACAACAACAACAACAACAACAACAACAACAACAACAACAACAACAACAACAACAACAACAACAACAACAACAACAACAACAACAACAACAACAACAACAACAACAACAACAACAACAACAACAACAACAACAACAACAACAACAACAACAACAACAACAACAACAACAACAACAACAACAACAACAACAACAACAACAACAACAACAACAACAACAACAACAACAACAACAACAACAACAACAACAACAACAACAACAACAACAACAACAACAACAACAACAACAACAACAACAACAACAACAACAACAACAACAACAACAACAACAACAACAACAACAACAACAACAACAACAACAACAACAACAACAACAACAACAACAACAACAACAACAACAACAACAACAACAACAACAACAACAACAACAACAACAACAACAACAACAACAACAACAACAACAACAACAACAACAACAACAACAACAACAACAACAACAACAACAACAACAACAACAACAACAACAACAACAACAACAACAACAACAACAACAACAACAACAACAACAACAACAACAACAACAACAACAACAACAACAACAACAACAACAACAACAACAACAACAACAACAACAACAACAACAACAACAACAACAACAACAACAACAACAACAACAACAACAACAACAACAACAACAACAACAACAACAACAACAACAACAACAACAACAACAACAACAACAACAACAACAACAACAACAACAACAACAACAACAACAACAACAACAACAACAACAACAACAACAACAACAACAACAACAACAACAACAACAACAACAACAACAACAACAACAACAACAACAACAACAACAACAACAACAACAACAACAACAACAACAACAACAACAACAACAACAACAACAACAACAACAACAACAACAACAACAACAACAACAACAACAACAACAACAACAACAACAACAACAACAACAACAACAACAACAACAACAACAACAACAACAACAACAACAACAACAACAACAACAACAACAACAACAACAACAACAACAACAACAACAACAACAACAACAACAACAACAACAACAACAACAACAACAACAACAACAACAACAACAACAACAACAACAACAACAACAACAACAACAACAACAACAACAACAACAACAACAACAACAACAACAACAACAACAACAACAACAACAACAACAACAACAACAACAACAACAACAACAACAACAACAACAACAACAACAACAACAACAACAACAACAACAACAACAACAACAACAATGTGACGGTCGTTTAACGCGTCAACCGGGGGTTTGGGTTCGTTGAATGAATACTCGATCGTTTATTGAATTGTTCTCGTGTTATTTATTTGTTTGTCAAATTTGTTCTGTAAGACCGTGAGAGTGTGAGTGTGTGAATGAGATGATGTGTGTGTAAATGTGTGAATAAGAGTTATGTTGTAAGTGAAGAGAAATCGCGTGGGTGTTACTCGGTTGCCGTCGGATGGTCAAGTGAAGTGTATCGATTGAAGTTAGAGGAAAGACTTGAAGAGTAAAAGGGGTAGTGTTTGAGAGATGTGACTAGGGTGAATCTGGTACGAAGACTGACTGAAGTTGAAGTGGCTGCAAGACGCTCGTGGGCCCCGAGCGTCTTCGTTCGCCAGGGGGTGATAGCGCCGCCACTTCGGACCCTTGGTCCAGCGCGACGCAGTACCTCTGTCGTGGGACTGCTAACGTCAGCGTTCCCAAGACAATGGATGCTGGCCCGAATGTATGTGTGTGTGTATGTGTGGAATGTGTGATAAGGGCGACCGTTGGGAAAAGTTCCGATGGCTCGCTCTTGCCGTGAGAATGATGATGTAAGTGTTTTGTGTGGGAAAGATGAAATATATGGGCCGTTACAAAGTTGGAATATATATAGGACGTTACACTCCCACGGTTGGAAAAAACAATGCTCCTGCATTGGAAATAAATACAATATAAGCGTTTTGTGTGCGATTCTATACATTGAAAAATGGAGTGTCCATGCTCCTTATTTTGGTGTTTGTGTTGCATTTTCTTACAATCGGTATTTGTGTATGTGTATCTCTATATAATGATAACGGAGTGCCCATGCTCCGGGTTTGTGTTAGTGTTTATTTAATGTGTTTTTTTTTTTGGTGGTTGTAGTCGGTTGGCTCTTCCTCGATTGTTTCCTGGGAATGTTTGGTTAGATCTTCCTTCTGATAAGGTTTTTGGTTTTACTCGTTTTTTTTTTTTAATTGGGTATAACCCGTTTCACTGTAAAGAAAAGAATCTGAAACATAGCTGGTCCTTGTTCCCGGTTCTTCTTCGTTGTGGAGGAGTAGATTTCTTATTTTTTGTTGCTCCCGGGATAGTGTTATTATCCTCAATCCTTTATTGTTCGGTTCCGTAATCATTATTAGATAAGCTCCAACGAGGAGGCATTATTTCGTACTCATCTGTTCGTTCCTTGACTAACTGAAACCATTCTAAACTTGATTAAATCGGGGGGGGGGGGGGTTAGTGGTAGGTAGGTTATCATGGATGGGGTACGGTTGGTTTTCTAGTTACAGGAGTAGGTTTTTCTTAGAAGGAAGTAGGAGTCCGTAATTTCATGAAGGATTTTTTTTTCAAGTTTTATTTTAAAAAAAGGTATTATATTTATGTAATCGTTTCAATATATTAATAAAGAGGATGTCCGTGTGTGAGTGAGTTCCTAACTTATCGTGTTGATAGGGTCTTTATATTTAGGTTGTATGAATGTATGTATGAATATATATGTATGAATAATTAAGTGATTATAGTAATGAGATTATAATAGTAGGGTTTATGTATTGGAATATGAATATTTGTAGTTCTCCTAGTTGGGCTTCAAGAAGGAAAAGAGGGGGTCCGTGGGTGGGCTTGGGGGGCGGTTTCTTCCCCTTTTCGTAAACAAGAACCTTTATTTTTTTATTCATCGATTTATTTATTATTTAAAAAATTGTTTATTTTTATTAGGAAATGATATGTATGAGGAAAAGACAAGGTGGTGATATTTATGTGTGTCTGTGGTTGTCATGTTAGAGTGTATATTTAGTTAATTTCTTATTACAATAGGGGTTAGATATGTATGATTAGTGGTATTCGAACTTAAACGTAGTATGTTAGTATATATATTTTTTTTATTGATATTTTTTTTTTGAAATATTCGGCCTATCATCGGGAATTTCTACGCGATTGCTGCGAGTATCCCGCTAGATCCTAGGCTGATTCCGCCGTATTCAAATAAGTTTTTATGACGCCTTTGTGTCCTCCGACTGCTGGTGAGTGGAGTTCTTTCATATCCGTTCTTTTTGTTGGTTGTGGGACCATGACGAGTCCTTCGCAAGATGTTAGTGAAAATAATCGTATGTATGTCCTAATGTTCATCCATAGCAATGTGTCGATGATTTCTGGGTTTTTAGACAGCGTGAATGATTCGAATTTTTCTTTCTTTAAAAATTTCACGAGCGTGTCTAAATACTTTTTCACCATGTGGACGGTAGTCGTGTCCGATGACGTCTGCTTACAGATCATTGTCATGTAGCATTCGTCTCGGTTTCGCACGGTGAGTATGCCTCCTGATTTTGGGCTTTGTTTAAGAAATTTTTCGATGTTGGTTTTACGTTTTTCGACGAGTACCTTTACGATTGTAGTGTTCACTTCGCAATCGGCTGCTAGGAAGTGTGCGATGTTGTCATGTTTTAATGGATTTGTGCGTCTTTGTGTCCCTTGGTTTCTCGCTTTTCTCCTTTTCTTCACTTTTCTTGCCTCATTCGGTTTCGGGGGAGGTCTGCGAGCTGGGTGCGCAACCGGAGATGGCAGCATCTTGCTGCCGATGTTGTCGAGTTGTGCTGGATTTGTGCGAGTTTCTGTCCATTGGTTTCTCGCTTCTTTCCTTTTCTCTATTTTCCTCGCCTCGTTCGGTTTCGGAGGAGGTCTGCGAGCTGGCTGCACGACCGGAGGTGGCAGCATCTTGCTGCCCGTAGGTTTGTCGAGTTGGGCGAGTTCTCCAACTATATTTGGCGAGGGTTGAGGTTCCCAGTGATTCGAAGTCATCTTGGGTGATAAGTAGCTCGGATCATCTGTTATTTCTCCAGGTGCGGATTCCGTTGAGTTATGGCTTCTTTCCGCTTCGATTTCTTGATTATCGGCTGTTTGCGACGAATTTTTGCTTTCTTGTAATTTTAGTAAGTCCCTTCTAGTTTCGCGATTCTCGTTTTGCCGCGATAGATTTATTTTTTCTTTTTGTTGCCTCGATGGGCTAACTTCTTCTTTTCTTTGCCTCGATGGGCTAATTTCTTCTTCGCTTTGCCTCGATGGGCTAATTTCTTCTTCGCTTTGCCTCGATGGGCCAATTTTTTCTTTACTTTGCCTCGTTGGGCTAATTTCTTCTTTTCTTTGCCTCGTTGGGCTAATTTCTTCTTCTCTTTGCCTCGTTGGGCGTTTTTTACTTTTTTTATTTTTTGATCGTGACTCACTGCGTTTACTTTCTTCGTCTGCCGATTCTGTTCCTGGATTTTCGTCGTCGATGGTCGGGTCGACGTGCTGTTCTGCTTTGCTTTCGCTTTCCGATGATCGATCCTCTGAACTGTCTTTTTGTTTACTTGAAGGTGATTCGAAAGGTCGGAGTTTTTCCTTTCGAGCCGAGTTTCCGGATGTGTCACCGGTCGTTCGGTGCCCACTCGTGTTTGTGGGAGGCTGGTACGTTGTTGTGGTCTGTTCCACGACGCGTTGTTCCGGGAAGCAGCAGCTTGATTTTTCTTTGATAATTTTCTCGAGAAGCTTTATGACCACGCTTTCATCGAGGCTGAAACCTACGCTTTTATTTTGCCATGCGTTCGATGGCTCCTGTGATTGGTTGTTTTCTGACGAGTTCCTGTCCCGGAAGTTGTCGCGGCTATTTCCGCACGAATTATTTCGATTTCCACCCCAGTTTGATGGGCCGTGTATGTTTGTGGAGTATTGTGAATTTTGAACAAATCCGCGTTGGTAATTTTGATTTTGGTATGGTCGGTTTTGTTGACCTTGCCAGTTTTGATTGTAATTTAGCGAGTCTGAATAATCCCGTGCATTTTGCTTGAAGTTTCCGCAATTGTTGTACCGGTTTGGCAGATTTTGGAAGTTTCGTCTGTCGTCGCGGAAGTTTCGTCGGTTTTGTTCGAAATTTCGGGGATTATTCGTGTGATTTTGGCGAGAGTTATTTTGGT
>CAVLEH010000032.1:0-25856 GCA_963662125.1 Diplazon laetatorius | reverse complement strand
TGGGTTCACCATTGAATGACCGTAGTGATGTATCGCTGCGGAACTCAGCGGAACTTGTGGATGAAAAAAAAAAAAAATAATAATAATAATGAAAAGGGGACAAATTTAGCATCCGGAAAATCAAGAAGACTGGAGACCAGGAGACCGAACTCCTATACAAATCTGGTGGTGGGGATGGGCCCACACATAGCTGCAATGGTGGCGCTGCGGTCGAGCTGGGTCCGACCAATGCGGTGCTATCATGCTCACTATTTGCCAAGCTGCCCCAGAGATGAGTTAGGAGATGTCCGATGGAGGCCTTTCTAGTGGTTACGATGGAAGACCGTGCGAACCTGGTGGCGAAATTCGAAACTCCGAGATGCCCGTAGGTGCTGATGATGCTCAACCAAGCAATCTTGGGCGCTCGTCGGATTGCGCTTGCGCGCACGCAGTGGGCGTGGATAAACGCCACCGCTGTGGTGCGGCGAAATTCGAAACTCCGAGATGCCCGTAGATGCTCAACCAAGCAATCTCGGGCCAGAGATGAGTTGGGAGATGTCTGGAGGAGGCCTTTTTAGTGGCTCCAATGAAAGACGTGCGAACCTGGTGGCGAAACCCGAAAGTTGGAGGTTAACAATGGTAATCAACCAAGCAATCTCGGGCGCTCGTCGGATTGCGTTCGCGCGCACGCAGTGGGCGTGGATAAGCGCCACAGACGTGGTGCGGCGAAATTGGAAAGTTGGAGGTTAACAAGGGTACTCAACCAAGCAATCTCGGGCGCTCGTCGAATTGCGCTCGCGCGCACACAGTCAGCGTGTATAATCCAACCGGCAAATTACCGACGGAGTCGATCGATACTTGATATAGCACGCGCGCACGTAAATGCTTGTGGATGACGGCTTCGGTTCGGAGAATTTTTTCGCCGTTTGCGTCTCGTTCGCGACAATCCAGTCGCGCGTTTCGCTTACATTGTAGCTATGTTTACCAGGCTCTCTCTTGCACCACCGTTATCTTCAATTAGCACCTGCTCACTTGGATTCCGTCTTTCTCATTGCATGAGGTCTACTGCATATATATACATATACATATATATATATATATATATATATATATATATATATATATATATATATATATATATATATATATATATATATATATATATATATATATCTTTGAGGCATGAACCGTTATATCATATCGCGGAGATATGGCAACGATGTGATCTCATGGTTGCCGAATCTCCGCACCATCCGCACAGCTGCCGGCGAAAATCCGAAAAACCGTGTTTTGCTGAGTTCGCTGAGAATACGGGGAGAGCACGGGCTTATCGGAAATGCTCGGGACTACTCGGCTTTATACGCCGAGATAGCAGACGTATGTGCGTTGAGACTGACTCGGGCCGGTAATGAACGTAGCGTTCTGATTGGCCCGCGCTGCGCATGATCTGACCGAAGGCGGGAGATGCGAATGTGACAGGAAGAGTTTATAACTTTCTGACACTGCGTTTGAAGTTATTCGTCTATATGTTTGGACAGGTCGACATCGCGGCCAATCGATTTGTTTCGCATGCATCCCATTAGCTCACCCGTTCGTTATCTTAAAAAAAAACCGATAAAGAAAGAATGGTTCGTGGAGGATCGCGCGTGGTCGATGATCTAAAATTAATGTTCGTTACCTCTCTATGAACTAATCGAGAGAAAAATTATAAATTTTAAAAATGTTTGACATATCAAGTTGCAGTCTTGATATGTCACCCGAATTGTTTTTCTCAAATTTACAGACGAAAGAACATTTACAATAATAATATTAATGTTTTGGAGCTTATTGGATAATCGATAACGTAGATGGAACTCCATTGAACTCGTTCGAAAGCTACGCTTTATAATCACTCGTTCAAAAAATTCAGTGATTAAGTGAATAATTTTCTGTCCTAACATCATATTTTTTTATTATTGTTGTGTAAATGAATCACAATGTAGGAACTGGGAAAAAGTGAAGCATGAACAGATCGTTTCAAGTTATTTATTTTTCCAGACTCGGTGAGTTACGAAGTCCGTGGCGAGCGAATATATTTTGCATTGGAGAATCTCATCCGGTAAATCTCGATTTCATCTACGTTATCGATTATCTATGCTCCAATAAGCTCCAAAACATTAATATTATTATTTTAAATATTCCTTCATCTGTAAATTTGAGAAAAACAATTCGGGAGATTATGATTTTCCATAATAATGGATTTTTCTAAAAAAACTTTAATAAATTTTATCAATAAACCAAGGCATAGCTTTGGAACAACTAATCGAGCCATAACAAAAAAAATACGTGTCTATTTTACACATTTCAGAGTATTTTCAGGAATTTTTTGAGATAAATCGAAGGTGACATTCCGACCGAAAAAAATTATTTTCGTATATTTTTGATGAAAATGGTCATTTTTTGAACTCGAAAAATTCCAAGAAAAATGTTTTCACAAAGTTTATAGAAAACTGCAACTTTTTTGTCTGAAACATTTTTCTGTTTAATCGTATGCTTTCAATATATAACGTTATTTAGAAAATTTTGAAATGTTGAAAAACTCAAAAAAATGCGATCCAAAAAATTTGAAAAAATTCACACTACTCTTTTTCATATAATTGAATAATTTGACCAAATTTCAATTTTTTTGGGAGTGCAAAACTTTTTGACCTTTCGAAATGGGGTGGAATACCTCATATATATATATATGCAGTCGGTCTCATGCAATGAGGAAGACGGAATGCAAGTGAGCAGGTGCTAATTGAAGATAGAGGTGATGCGAGAGAGCCTGGTAAACATAGCTACAATGTAAGCGAAAAGCACGACTGGATTCTTGCGAACGAGACGCAAACGGCGAAAAAATTCTCCTAACCAAAGCCGTCATCCACAAGCATTTACGTGCGCGCGAGCTAGTCAAATATCGATCGACTCCGTCGGTAATTTGCCGGTTGGATTATTCACGCTCAGGGGGGCAAAACTCCAATGGTGCCAGCGAGGTTCGAGTTACGCCGGAACCGACTAGGCGATGGCGCTGCTGGGCATACTCTGTAACGCTTTCGTCAGAAAAGCGCGGCGAATTTGAATTTGAAATTTAAAGATTTTACGTAAAAAGGTAATTAAATGGGGTTCGTTGCGCTACGAAGAGCGAAGCTCACCTTGGGGAATGAAGTTCGTTTAAAATAATTAAAACGCGTAATCGAATATCTTTTTAATGTTAATTTATTACGAACTCAACAATGTCTTTCAAAAATCAAAAGGTTTACAAGTACAAATGTGGTGAGATTGAAGATCTCTTCTGGTATTTTGAACTGTCGCGTAAGACTGTCGTAAAAGAAGTGATGATCGACTCTCTGACTTTTCTATCCGCGGACCCGCTGATGGCGGAGGTCACGCCCCTAAGTCCCCGAATAAGCCAATCAACCCCTAGCCCGCGCGTCGTGCCACCCCCGCGTGCACGCGGAGACCACCCGCTTGAAACGCGCTTGGTCTCGGCGCCAACGTGTCGGGCACGTGGGGTCCGGTTTCAGCAGTTACTTGCAATTCATGAAAATTCACGTCAAGTGTGCCTGGCGACAACGGGTCACCGGTCGACTTTCTCGAGAGTTTACTTGAATAGATTCTTCCCTTAAGGGGTTCTCTTTGTTTAGTGGAGCGTCTGGAAGAGAGCTCTGGTTTGTTTCGAGTTTTATTGTATGGTCTTTTGAATTTAAGCTAAACTATACGTAACAATGAAATAATAAACCAGTCGAGAGTACGATCATAAATTCTAAGACGAAATGTCTTTCCTTGGAACAAACTGCACGTGTACAGCATCGTGGTAATTTATATACATGTGTAACTATTTCACTCTACATTACTGGAAAAATACGTAACTTACATAGACACATTATTCTAGCATTTATTTATTCAAATCTACATGCTTTATAAAAAGGTTAAAGTATAGTCAGCACGCCTTTATGATAAATTGATCTCTGGGTATTAAATGAATTGAATTTACGCGCGCTCGGCTACAGCCGGCGCTGTTCCCGCGGCGCGTCCGCGAACCGCGTATCGAGATCCGTTACAACTCTGTCGCACTCGCACTGTGTTGCTGTTTCAGTCGCACTCATTTGTTACCGCGACCCGCCCGACAACCGCTGTTTTCGCCGTGTTTTCAGCCATTTTACTGGTGTTTGGTTTGGTTATACAAGTGTTTATTATTTGTTATTTTGCAAATTTCTAACACCCATAAGTTTTGAACGAATACGGGACCTAAAGTTTTCATCTATTTCGTCTAGAAAATAAATTATTTTATAGGAATACATAATTAATGTAAGTTCCGTTAATATTTTCGACGATAACATTGAACTAGGTTATGTGACGCCACCGATATCACATTTGTCAATCATACAAATGTGATATCGGCTTTTGTTTTATTGCAATATTCATCAAATTGTGTCACTGAAACAGAAAAGTTATTGTGTTCAATTTCATTCTCAATGATAAATATTGATTGTGTGTTGTAAGTATTACATGTATATTGACTATTCACCGAAAATGAAAAGTTTTCATCGTGTATGTATATATATATATATGTGTGTAATTGAATATAATAATTATCTATGTAATAAAGACATGAATATTGTTTTATTTCCAAAATAAATCAAGTACCCTGTAACATGTCATATTTTATTCTATGCTGAATATTATTACATTTCCAATGAGCCATATACTTATACCATCGAGCTTGATTCGTGACGTCACTGGGCGCTAGTGTGAGACAGAGAGAGATAGAAATTGTGTGCGAATGAGACAGAGTATGCCCAGCAGCGCCATCGCCTAGTCGGTTCCGGCGTAACTCGAACCTCGCTGGCACCATTGGAGTTTTGCCCCCCTGTTCACGCTGACTGTGTGCGCGCGAGCGCAATCCGACGAGCGCCCGAGATTGCTTGGTTGAGCATCTACGGGCATCTCGGAGTTTCGAATTTCGCCGCACCACAGCGGTGGCGTTTATCCACGCCCACTGCGTGCGTGCAAGCGCAATCCGACGAGCGCCCAAGATTGCTTGGTTGAGCATCATCAGCACCTACGGGCATCTCGGAGTTTCGAATTTCGCCACCAGGTTCGCACGGTCTTCCATCGTAACCACTAGAAAGGCCTCCATCGGACATCTCCCAACTTATCCTTGATGTGAGGCAAATAGTGAACATGATAGCACCGATTGGTCGGAACCAGCTCGACCGCAGCGCCACCATTTGCAGCTATATTTCGACTTACCCCCACCACCAAATTTGTACGGAGTTCGGTCTCCTGGTCTCTAGTCTTCTTGGCCGCGACTCTCGTAACGCTTTCGTCAGAAAAGCGCGGCGAATTTGAATTTGCAATTTAAAGATTTTACGTGAAATAAGTAATTAAGTGGGGTTCGTTGCGCTATGAAGAGCGAAGCTCACCTTGGGGAATGAAGTTCGTTTGAAATAATTAAAACGCGTAATCGAATATGTTTTTAATGTTAATTTATTATGAATACAACACTGTCTTTCAAAAATCGAGAGGTTTACAAGTACATATGTGGTGAGATTGAAGATCTCTTCTGGTATTTTGAACTGTCGCGTAAGACTGTCGTAAAAGAAGTGATCATCGACTCTCTGACATCTCTATCTGCGGACCCGCTGATGGCGGAGGTCACGCCCCTAAGTCCCCGAATAACGTCACACCCCCGCGTGCACGCGGAGACCACCCGCTCGAAACGCGTTCGGTCTCGGCGCCAACGTGTCGGGCCTGTGGGGTCCGGTTTCAGCAACCACTTGCAATTCATGAAAATTCACGTCGAGTGTGCCCGGCGACAATGTGTCGCCGATCGACTTTCCCGAGAGTTTACTTTGAATAGATTCTTCCCTTGAAGGGTTTTCTTCGTTTAGTGGAGCATCTAGAAGAGAGCTCTGGTTTGTTTCGAGTTTTACTGTGTGGTCTTTTGAATTTAAGCGAAACCATAAATTACAGTGAAATAATAACCCAGTCGAGAGTACGATCATAAATTCTAAGACGAAATGTGTTTTCTTGGAACAAACTGCACGTGTTCAGCATCGTGGTAATGTTGTATACGTGTGTAACTATTTCACTCTACATGTCTGAAAAAATACGTAACTTACATAGACACATTATTCTAACATTTATTCATTCAAATTTTCATGCTTCATGAAAAAGGTTAAAGTATAGTCAGCACGCCTTTATGATAAATTGATCTCTGGGTATTAAATGAATTGAATTTACGCGCGCTCGGCTACAGCCACCGCTGTTCCCGCGGCGCGTCCGCGAACCGCGTATCGAGATCCGTTACACTCTGGTCGTCATACAGGTCTGGAAACGAAGCCCGTATTTCACTGATGCCGTGAGGCACATCAACCGTTCTCGCTTTTTTTTCCGTCCGCCGCCACATGCGTCGCTGCCATCGGAGTGTGACATTGTCACAGTCTCATATAACCGTGGGTTACCCTGGGTTACCGTGTTATTGTTTTCATTCCCGCGTGGTGATCAGTGGTTACAAAACATTGAATTAAAAAATATTCAACTTATCTAAATTAATAAACACTGAAATTCCATAAAGGACTTACTTCCAATTCAGCTATGTAAAAAAAATAATTTTGGTTTTCAATAACCTTATTATTGGATGAATAATGAAATAATAATCATTATTGTAATTATTTTTATAAACGTTTTATCATGTGTTTTCTTTCTTATCACTATATATACGATAGGCTTGAGGTTAGATCGACGCCGCATGCACCTCATTCAGAAGAGTGAGAGAGACAGGCAGAAGCTACTCTGCCTGTCCCTCTCACAAAAGAGTCTGTCCTTGTTTACACACTCCGATGTCAGCGCCACTGTAGTGGCGAAAATCGGAAACTATAGTGAAGCCGTATACGATGCCTACCAAATCGGACTCGTTTCCAGACCTGCACAGAGATGAGTTGGGAGATGTACAATGGAGGCCTTTCAGCACATCGAAATCCGGTACAGCCGAACCCTAGTGGCGAAATTCGGAACTGCGCAATCTACGTGACTGCTCGTGACGTCACGACGACGTGCTGATGGTGCTTAGCCAAGCAAACTCGGACGCCTTTTGGATTGCGCTCGCGCGCACGCAGTGGGCGGGGCTTAAGACGATGGACGACGTAAGCCATCTCCGTCTCCCTCGCTCCGCAGCAAGCGTCGATGGCGCTGTCTCTCTCGCACTCGGCGATGTCGTCCATCGGCTTAACGCCACGGCTGTCGTGTGGCGAAATTCGGAACTCATCTTTCTTCGTGACGGTTCTCAGCTAAGGAAACTCAGATGCATTTCGGATTGCGCTCGCGCGCACGCAGTGGGCGTGACTAAACGCCTCGGCTATGATGTGGCGAAATTCGGAACTTAGAATCACGCGTGCAGCCGGGTTCGCAGATCCCAAACCAACCGGCAAATTACCAACGCAGTCGATCGATATTTAATATAGCTCGCGCGCACGTAAATACTTGTGGATAACGGCTTCGGTTGGGAAAATTTTTCCATCGCTCGCGTCTCGTCCGCGCCAAGCCAGCTATGCCGTTCGCTTACATTGTAGCTATGTTTACACAGCTCTCTCGTACCACCGCGATCTTCAATAGCACCTTCTCACTTGCATTCTGTCTTTTTCATCGCATATATATATATATATATATATATATATATATATATATATATATATAATAACTCTAACATATGAACCGCTATATCATATCGCGGAGATTTGGCATCGATGTGATCTCATGGCTGCCACATCTCCGCACCATCCGCACAGCTACGGCGAGAATCGCAAAATCGTGTTTCGCTGAGAATACGAAAGAGCACGGGTTTATCGGAAATGCTCGGGACTACTCGGCTTTCTACGCCGAGATAGCGGACGTATGTGCGTTGAGACTGGCTCGGGCCGGTAATGAACGTGGCGTTCTGATAGGCCCGCTGGGCCCGCTCTGCGCATGATCTGACCGAAGGCGGGAGATGCGAATGTGACAGGAAGAGTTTATAACTTTCTGACACTGCGTTTGAGGTTATTCGTCTATATGTTCACACAGGTCGACATCGCGGCCAATCATTTCGTTTCGCATGCGTCCCATTAGCTCATCCGTTCGTAATCTTTGAAAAACCCGATAAAGAAAGAATGGTTCGTGGTAGATCGAGCCTGGTCGATGATCTGAAATTGATGTTCGTTGCCTCTATGAACTAATCGAAAGAAAAATTAGAAATTTGAAAAATGTTTGACATATCAAGTTGCGGTTGCATGAAATACAGCGCGAAAAACGAACACCGAATCCGGGGCTAGCTGATAAGCGACTACGATAAAAATAAATTTATTTCGAATATACGAAACAGCGTTATCGGTTGCGTTTCGGGTTGTCACTCGGTCGACCCGGGATCGAATCCCCAATAGTTCTTTGTTTCGAATTTAATGTTCCCAAAAAATAGTGGAATCGATAAAAAGTGACGATTCGTATCACGGCTTCTTAGAATTTCATGATTTGTGGGGTTTTTCAAATTTCTAATTTTTCTCTCGATTCGTTCATAGAGGCAACGAACATCAATTTCAGATCATCGACCAGGCTCGATCTACCACGAACCATTCTTTCTTTATCGGGTTTTTCAAAGATTACGAACGGATGAGCTAATGGGACGCATGCGAAACGAAATGATTGGCCGCGATGTCGACCTGTGTGAACATATAGACGAATAACCTCAAACGCAGTGTCAGAAAGTTATAAACTCTTCCTGTCACATTCGCATCTCCCGCCTTCGGTCAGATCATGCGCAGAGCGGGCCCAGCGGGCCTATCAGAACGCCACGTTCATTGCCGGCCCGAGCCAGTCCAGAGATGAGTTGGGAGATGTCTGGAGGAGGCCTTTTTAGTGGCTCCAATGAAAGACGTGCGAACCTGGTGGCGAAACCCGAAAGTTGGAGGTTAACAATGGTAATCAACCAAGCAATCTCGGGCGCTCGTCGGATTGCGTTCGCGCGCACGCAGTGGGCGTGGATAAGCGCCACAGACGTGGTGCGGCGAAATTGGAAAGTTAGAGGTTAACAAGGGTACTCAACCAAGCAATCTCGGGCGCTCGTCGAATTGCGCTCGCGCGCACACAGTCAGCGTGTATAATCCAACCGGCAAATTACCGACGGAGTCGATCGATACTTGATATAGCACGCGCGCACGTAAATGCTTGTGGATGACGGCTTCGGTTCGGAGAATTTTTTCACCGTTTGCGTCTCGTTCGCGACAATCCAGTCGCGCGTTTCGCTTACATTGTAGCTATGTTTACCAGGCTCTCTCTTGCACCACCGTTATCTTCAATTAGCACCTGCTCAACGCAGGTGCTAATTGCGGGAGATGCGAATGTGACAGAAAGAGCTTATAAATTTCTGACACTGCGTTTGAGGTTATTCGTCTATATGTTCACATTCGCATCTCCCGCCTCCGGTCCGATCATGCGCAGAGCGGGCCAATCAGAAGGCTACGTTCATTACCGGCCCGAGCCAGTCTCAACGCACATACGTCTGCTATCTCGGCGTAGAAAGCCGAGTTGTCCCGAGCACTTCCGATAAACCCGTGCTCTCCCCCGTATGTATTTCTCAGCGAAACGAGCGAAACACGATTTTGCGGATTCTCGCCGACAGCTGTTCGGATGGTGCGGAGATTCGGCAACCATGAGATCACATCGTTGCCATATCTCCGCGATATGATATAACGGTTCATGCCTCAAAGATATATATATATATATATATATATATATATATATATATATATATATATATATATATATATATGTATATGTATATATATGCAGTAGACCTCATGCAATGAGAAAGACGGAATCCAAGTGAGCAGGTGCTAATTGAAGATAACGGTGGTGCAAGAGAGAGCCTGGTAAACATAGCTACAATGTAAGCGAAACGCGCGACTGGATTGTCGCGAACGAGACGCAAACGGTGAAAAAATTCTCCGAACCGAAGCCGTCATCCACAAGCATTTACGTGCGCGCGTGCTATATCAAGTATCGATCGACTCCGTCGGTAATTTGCCGGTTGGATTATACACGCTGACTGTGTGCGCGCGAGCGCAATTCGACGAGCGCCCGAGATTGCTTGGTTGAGTACCCTTGTTAACCTCCAACTTTCCAATTTCGCCGCACCACGTCTGTGGCGCTTATCCACGCCCACTGCGTGCGCGCGAACGCAATCCGACGAGCGCCCGAGATTGCTTGGTTGATTACCATTGTTAACCTCCAACTTTCGGGTTTCGCCACCAGGTTCGCACGTCTTTCATTGGAGCCACTAAAAAGGCCTCCTCCAGACATCTCCCAACTCATCTCTGAGCCAGTCTCAACGCACATACGTCCGCTATCTCGGCGTAGAAAGCCGAGTAGTCCCGAGCATTTCCGATAAACCCGTGCTCTTTCGTATTCTCAGCGAAACACGATTTTGCGATTCTCGCCGTAGCTGTGCGGATGGTGCGGAGATGTGGCAGCCATGAGATCACATCGATGCCAAATCTCCGCGATATGATATAGCCAGCCCTATCCGACTCATCGAAAAAAGGCTGGAATTATATGACCCCCTGTTGTGACGTCACGAAACTAAACCGCTAGGAGCGCAGCAGAAGTTCTGCCCGGTTTCAGCGGGTTCTTTCGAATAGATTTTATTTTTGAGTATACACAGAACGTCTTTGTCAACGAAAATGCCTTGGTATACCCTCGGTACAAAGGTGACCGATGTATAATACCCAATTGTAATTCGGGGTATAAATCAAACCATGAGAAGGTTCATCTCTTTTACATCCCTCTCGATAAGGAATTGTTCCTGAAGTGGGAACGCTATGAAATGAACGCTATGGCTATGAAATAAATAACGTTACACACATATACGTGTTGTAAATGTGTTTATGTCACGCTGTCCGTAAAAGTGCGGTTTTACGCTCACTACGTTCGCTTCAAACCGCATTTACGGACCTTGTGACATAAAAATTCGTACGACACTTGTACGAAAAACGTTTTCTGGACTCGTGTGATTGCAATACTCGCCTTCGGCTCGTTCTGCAAACTCACACTCGTCAGAAAAAACTTTTTCGTACTAGTGTCATAATATACTATTCATTCATATTTGTGACCATCAATAGATATCTTCAGACAAGTTTTCAACACTAGCTCTATATGACCTTATGATACACATATGCCCAGAATTTCAGATTTCGTTGTTCAAAATTTATTTCAAATAACCCGCTGAAACCGGGCAGAACGTCTGCAGCACTCCTAGTGGTTTAGTTTCGAGTAGGGTCACATAATGGTCCATGTTTCGGGCTTGAAACCGAAGAGTCGGATAGGGCTGGATATAGCGGTTCATATGTTAGAGTTATTATATATATATATATATATATATATATATATATATATATATATATATGCGATGAAAAAGACAGAATGCAAGTGAGAAGGTGCTATTGAAGATCGCGGTGGTACGAGAGAGCTGTGTAAACATAGCTACAATGTAAGCGAACGGCATAGCTGGCTTGGCGCGGACGAGACGCGAGCGATGGAAAAATTTTCCCAACCGAAGCCGTTATCCACAAGTATTTACGTGCGCGCGAGCTATATATAAATATCGATCGACTGCGTTGGTAATTTGCCGGTTCGTTTGGGATCTGCGAACCCGGCTGCACGCGTGATTCTAAGTTCCGAATTTCGCCACATCATAGCCGAGGCGGTTAGTCACGCCCACTGCGTGCGCGCGAGCGCAATCCGAAATGCATCTGAGTTTCCTTAGCTGAGAACCGTCACGAAGAAAGATGAGTTCCGAATTTCGCCACACGACAGCCGTGGCGTTAAGCCGATGGACGACATCGCCGAGTGCGAGAGAGACAGCGCCATCGGCGCTTGCTGCGGAGCGAGGGAGACGGAGATGGCTTACGTCGTCCATCGTCTTAAGCCCCGCCCACTGCGTGCGCGCGAGCGCAATCCAAAAGGCGTCCGAGTTTGCTTGGTTAAGCACCATCAGCACGTCGTCGTGACGTCACGAGCAGTCACGTAGATTGCGCAGTTCCGAATTTCGCCACTAGGGTTCGGCTGTACCGGATTTCGATGTGCTGAAAGGCCTCCATTGTACATCTCCCAACTCATCTCTGACCTGCATATAAGACCGTGTCCCCCACCATGGGAGTTTCAAGACCTGTATGTAAGACCGTGCCCTACCCACACATACCGCCTATGATAATTAGTTGCGGCTTAAATCTACATTACCGACCGAAGGGCAACACAGTACAGCAGAATCCGACATCCCGCCGGGTCGTGGTCTGCTTTGGTCTGTTTACACGCGTTTTGTCGAACGTCTGCAACTTTGCTAAATCTTCTCATACTCATACACGATTATCAACGATTATCATCGAGACAACGATCGTGCATGTATCTCCAGTGACTCCAGTGTGAAACAACCGACGAACATGCCGGCAATATACGTTGTGTCGAAATTAATTTATCCGTAAAAAACGCAAAATGATGAATTGTTTTTTTTATATCCGCCACGTCGACCGGCACAGAGCTTGATTTCCCCAATGACGATTAACAGAAATAAGCGTCCTGTGTTACTATGAAGTAAAGTATTATTCTAAACGAAATTGCCGTCATGTCGCAAAAAGGATCATACGTCTCCGTTTTAGACGGTAAATATCTAACGTTTACGAAAAAACAGAAAAAAACTGATTTATTGTTTCGCTGTTGCTGATAAGATTTAAAACGATATCTATCTCATGTGAATTCTAGATACGCAAGGCCTGGGAAATGGAACGAGAATAAAATTTCTCTGCTTCGATCTGACAAACAAGAGTCAAAGAGTTCAATTGTTGTCATGTTCGGCGGGTGTATTTTTCTTCTTTCTACTGTACGGCTATCTGCAAGAGCTCATTTTTACGCTGGAAGGTTTCAGTCCCTTCGGCTGGTACCTGACGCTTGTCCAGTTTGCTTATTACACGATATTTGCCTGGATAGAATGTCACCTTAAAGGAATTTCGAGAAGAATTCCCATCGGAACTTATCTGACGTTGGCGTTCCTTACTCTGGGGACGATGGGATTCTCCAACTCTTCGCTGGGATATTTGAATTATCCGTTGCAGGTGAGATGAGATTTTTCTGCAGATTTTTAATGCTAGTATCGAATAATCAGCAATATTCATGAAACTCAACAAATAACTTTTGGATGAGATTGTGTAAATCGGGCCAATTTTTTTGTGGTCTCATCAATCTGTATTGGACGTACTGAATTTTCCTTCTCGAAATTATGCCTTTGATATAATTGCCGCGACGTATTTCCCATCGGAATACATGTTGAATTTCATATAACCGTGTAATAGTAGCTAATTCTGTGCCAAATCTACAATTTTTTTGAATTTGTGCCAAAACTGGAACGACACAAAAAGTGTGAATTTGAAACGAAATCAGCACGTAAAAAGCACATCATTTCTACATAGAGTAATATGTTTTTTCGATTGTGCTCTGCTACCGTTACTCAGGTATTTCATACAGCCATAACTTTTTAAGCAGTCGGTCAACGGAATTAAAATTTTTCAAGTTTTTTGTTTTTGTTTTAATGATAGAAGCTACAATCTGTGAAAGTTCCAGAATTATCTTACAATCTTGACACGAGTGTGATACACCTGCATATTCTAACTTATTTCCATTTATTTCCAATGCCAACAAATAAACGACAACAGTTTCAAAAAAATCTATTCAATTTGAATATTTTTCAGGTAATATTCAAATGCTGCAAACTCATTCCCGTACTCATCGGCAGTATTGTAATTCAGGGCAAAAAGTACGGACCGATAGATTTTGTAGCGGCGGGACTTTTGTGCATCGGCCTCGTGCTCTTCACCCTGGCAGATAGCATGATATCGCCGCATTTCGATATCTTGGGCGTTGCGATGATAAGTTGCGCATTGCTTTGCGACGCGATAATCGGAAATTTGCAGGAGAAAACTATGCGTCAGCACAAAGCTACTAATACGGAAGTAGTTTTGTATTCTTATGGTATTGGATTCGTGTATTTGTTGCTCATACTCTCGACGACCGGGGACCTCGCGAGCGGTGCAATATTTTGCGCTAAGGTAATTAAACATTGTCACCTTGATCACTGATGTATGAGCTCAACATTTTTCGTACCCCTTGCCGCACATTGATTCACGAATCGAAACTGTTTTAAAAAATATTCAAATATTTCTATGAAATATTTTGATAGTTTTTATAAATTCACTAGAATTTTTTTCCACACATGAATTATCTCTTTTCATTATCATTGAACAAGGCTTGAGGCAGACAAAATAGACTTTTTTTTCAATCCATTTTTATTAGTAGAAATTTGAACAAAATTGAAAAAAAAAAAAAAACACAATTGTAAATTGTGAACGAAGGTTCTGTTTGAGGAATCCAAAGATTGAAAAAGCTGCATGTTGAAACTTGCAATTTGCTTCCTCTGAATTGTAGATAGTAAAGCAAGATTACTTTATGAGGGAGGAAGGATGAGGGCGCTATGGGGAGGATTTTTGCTTTGGCTTATCTACAATTCAGAGAAAGCAAATTGCAAATTTCAACTTGCAGCTTGTTTTCTGTCCCCCATGATATATTAATTTTGATCGGTGTATCAACCGAGATCTTTAAATCGGCAGAGGCTTATGATCGAAAAACTTGAATTCCTGTCAAATCCGAACCATTTAACCGATCTCCGCCAAATTTGATATACATCACGGCTGAATGATGTTCTATACTTTTGCAAAGTTGGAGCTCGATTGGTCAATGTTAACGAAAGTTATAGCGACAAATTCGATTTTTAGAAAAAATTCAAAATATAAAATCAAAACTTATCGATGGATTTGGCCCAAATGCAATATCGACCAATCTCGGGTACATATCTCTTTGTCAAGAACTATTTAGACGAGTATCTCAAAATTGGCGGTCGCTAGAGTGATAACGCAACGGATTATGGAGCTGCACATGCATGCAAAGTTTGGGGGCTGTGGCTAAAACCGTTCTGGAGTTATGCGTGGTTCAATTTTGGGAGGCCATTACATACATACACACCCACACACACACACATACATCCAGACATTTTCTCCAAATTTGTTTTCTCAAAGTTTTGGCACATTCTGAACATGGTGACATGAAGATTCCGAAAAAAAAAATTCCCACCGTCACATAGCTTCCTTTATGAGGAAAAAAAAAAAAAAAAAAAATATCGACGTTTTATTGGGGTTGGGGTTTCGACGTTTACCGCTATCTAACGACATCTTCTTTCAGCATCCAGTGGAGACTTATGGATACGCCTTGCTCTTCTCAATGTGCGGATATCTCGGTGTTCAAATAGTACTGACGCTGGTTCAGTGCTGCGGTGCATTTGTAGCAGCTACAGTCACCACTTGCCGTAAAGCCGTTACGATAATAATAAGTTTTTTGTTTTTTTATAAGCCATTTACCGTTCAGTATTTGTGGTCGGGATTGATCGTCGTGCTCGGAATATATCTAAATGTCTACAGCAAGCAACGAGGCGCCAACAAAATGAGTCCAAGTAAGATGTGGACACGCGTAGAAAATTGTTGGCGAAGACACAATCGTATTCAAAGGCACCTGATGACCAATGTGTGAGATTATGGCGCTTCTAGTTTTAATATTCGGCTACGCTTGAGATTAATACGCGGTTGTCTTAACCATAGAATGAAGATAAATGTAATTATACGATGTAGCTATACAAGAATACGATAGATACGAGATTATTCTATTTTATAGTTGGTATTGTTTTTTTTTTTTTTTTTTTTTAAATATATATTCTTGTTTGCCATTCAATTTACTCGGGAATAAATTAACCGAAGAAATCGTCAATCATTACGGTTTACACTCGAGTCTTACATTTGTGTTTACAAACCTCCGTATTTTCACGATCACAAGAACGATGATAATTTCGTTAACGATGCATCACAGTGTTTACAGGCCGTAACGAAGCACCGAATACAAATATAACTGACTAGTGGTTGCCCGGCTTCTTCGCCTTTTGCCCTCATCCCGTCCCATCGCTCCTGTATAGACAAAAACTTTACCCACTTCCCGTCGGTCAATTTTGAAATCTTTTCGCAGGGAGCACCTACCGTGTGACCCGAACCTCCATGCAAAATTCCAATTCTCTACATTTTGCCGTTCCAGAGATTCAGTAACAATGGTTACAAACGCCCACCCACTCAGGGATTGATTTTCGAAAAATCTTTCTTCAGTGACCACCTGGTGTGTGATACGAACGTCCATGCAAAATTTCAACTATCCATCCATTGCCGTTCCAAAGATACAGTAACAACGGTTACAAATGATTTTCAAAAAATCCATTCATTCCTCTACACCCTTTAAGAAACATACCATCCAAATTAACTTCCCGTTCGTTATTTCGTTCCGTTTTTTTGCAGATCTTCACGTTTCGAGATCATTGGGTTCATTGGAGCCTATTTTGAGCGAAATATTTGTGTGCGTGTGTGTGTGTGTGCGTGTTAAGCCCTGAGTTATAGGAAGGGCTATTTTAATTCATATTTTTAGGAATACCATTAAAACGCTAGGCGTATCTGTTTATGTTATATTCGATTTATTCAGAAATAATAGAATCAGGTTAGAAAAGAAGCGTTACAATAATCTTAATATTACTTACAATATGGTTCGTAGTCGTGGTTCTTTTCGTTCGTACAAAGGTCTGGTTTGGATTTTGGATGTTGATTGGTTGTTTCGTGGAACAGATGGAACGCTTTTCACAGAGGTTTCACTGCTTTCCGAAACTTAGTCTTTAATTTATTTAATAGTCGGAACGCTTTTCACAGAGGTTCCGACGTTGTGTAAATTAATAATTTGCGTATAAAATATAGGGTGAGTTCTTTCTTATTCTGACGCCGATCACTCGCGATAGAATTATTAGAACGCTCACCTCGATGACTTTCCGATCCCTCGGGTGGAAAGGCTTGGCCAGAAGGGCCGAAGACACGCGCTAACTACCGACGAAGAGACAAGCGAGACTCAGGACGACGCTCGGGGTGCGAGCACCGACGAGTTCAGAATTTAAAGAAAGACTGATGATCTTCGATTCATTGGTTTCCCAAGTCGACATGATCGGTTGATTTTCTGCAGTCGTCATGAGTTTCTCCCGCTTTGTCTCTTCGTCGAAGTCTTTGACTTTGGTTAATTGCCCTCAAGGTCGTGACCAGCTGATGGTGCATTTTGGTGCAACGCGCCGCGCACGTGTCTCGTCACGCGACGTCTATTTCAGTTTCGATCGAGGATCGTTCGGGTAACTAGATATGTGAGATGATAAAAGAAACATTCCGACACTCGCGTGACAGATCCCGCGCGCGGCTTCTTTGTGAAGCTGGTGTCAGGTTTCATGGACGAAACAGCGATTTTACCGCGGAGAGATGACATTTCGCAATATAAGAATATATAAGAATATTCCGATTCGATCGGGATATAACATGCGTGTGCGTATGTACGTACGTATGTGATCGATTTTTCGTTAACGTTTTCTCCAAAACTAATGACGCGATCGGAATGATCGATGATGCAATCGACGTGTCTCGCTGAAACTTAGATCTGATTAGATTTTGATCCAATTCGGTCGACGAGTTTTTCAGTTTTTTAACAAAAATCATAATTCAACAACGGAATTTATACTGGAGGGTAGTAATTTCCAAGTGGCCACTAAGTGGCAATAATATAAATACGTAGTTGTTGTTTTGATTTTTTTTCCGTGAATGAGGCATGTAATTTTATACCGTTTTCAAATTATTAACATCTAAAGCAGAACCTTGCTCATGGCTTTCTCATCTTTTTACACATTCGCCAAAGATTACTCTATGAGAAACTAAATTGAATGAGAAATATATCTTTCACAAAGTCCAATATCAAAACAACGCGCGACGTCAAATAGCAACGATGTTGATAAGTACAAAACTATCAATTTTTCCCGAACACGTTTAATCTCCTTATTATCTACAATTAATAATGATGATAATAAATTCCAACTCGCAAATCGGGAAGTTACTTGTGCGGCCCGTAAAGGGTCACACAATATGAACATGAAAAGCTATAGGCATGACTAGCCATAGGCACTACAAACCATGGATACTATTAACCATGATGGGCACTACCAGTTTCATTTTTTTATATTCAGTGCATAAGGCTGTGTCTTGTCTGTCAGTCAGTGAGTCAGGCTGTCTGTCAGTGAGTCAGTCAGGCTGTCTGTCAGTGAGTCAGTCAGAGTCGATCAGTCACGGAACAGTTACATATATATGGGGGATTTCACCGGAACTCAATCAAGTTTGGGTCAAAATTTTTGGCTCCTAATTTTTTACATGAATATATGTTGAAAACAAAGAGACCCGTGTTTCGGGGTTTTTCATTTTGAGGCCCGGCTTTTAAGATACATTCAAATGAAGTTTTTCACCGATTGACCGTATTTGATCATTCGAATCGATATATCTCAGCAACGGTGGGTGATAAACGGAAAAACCACCGGTGTTTTTCTTCTGTTTTTGCATGCTCTATACGATAAAAATATTCATGATTATGTTGCGCCGATGTGACTATTATTCATTAACAATTGAAAATTGAAAATGAAATAAAACAAAAAATGCTTATTTTATTTTTTAAATTTTTTAAATTGAATTTCTTGATTTAAAACGAAAATTTTAAGACATGAGAGGAAATGGGCATCGACTTGGTTCGGAATCTACAGCTTTTTAAAGGGGTTCACGGTTAAACAAATCGATGTATCTCAGCAACGGTTAGTGATAAATTGAAGAACTATTAGTGTTTTTTCTTCGTTTTTGCACTCTCTATATGATGAAGTTAATCATAATTATGAAGCAATTATTATTAACAATTAAATTATTTGAAATTGTAAAAAACTTGAAATGCTCATTTTATTTTTACAAATTAGTTTTTTATGGATTCCTTGAACGAAAACAATAATTTTGAGACCTCACAAAGCTTGGTCCGACGTTTCGTTCGGAAGTTATAGTTTTTTTTCTCATGAAGAACACGTCATGTAAAATAAAAACATCACACGTGTTCTTCATGAGAAAAAAAACCATAACTTCCGAACGAAACGTCGGACCAAGCTTTGTGAGGTCTCAAAATTTTTGTTTTCGTTCAAAGAATCCATAAAAAAATAATTTGTAAAAATAAAATGAGTATTTGAAGTTTTTTACAATTTAAAATGATTTAATTGTTAATAACAATTGCTTCATGATTATTAATAACTTCATCATATAGAGAGTGCAAAAACGAAGAGAAAAAGCTGTAACTTCCGAACCAAGTCGATGCTCATTTCCTCTGTCTTGAAATTTTCGTTTTAAATCAAGGAATTTAATTTTAAAAAATTAAAAAAATAAAATAAGTATTTTTTGTTTTATTTCATTTTCAATTTTCAATTGTTAATAAATGATAGTCACATCGGCGCAACATAATCATGAATATTCTTATCGTCTAGAGAATGCAAAAAAATAAAAAAAACACCTCTGGTTTTACCGTTTATCACTGACCATTCCTGAGATATATCGATTCGAATGATCAAATACGGTCAATCGGTGAAAAACTTCATTTGAATGTATCTTAAAAGCGGGGCCTCAAAATGAAAAACCCCGAAATACGGGTCTCTTTGTTTTCAACATATATTCATGTGAAAAATTAGGAGCCAAAAATTTTGACCCAAAGGTCAAACCTGATTGAGTTCCGCTGGAATCCCCCATACTAGCTGACCCGGCGAACTTCGTACCCCATCAGAATAAATAAATGTTGTGTTACTTTATCAGCTGAATCAAATTCAGTTTTTTATTGTGTTAATACGCGGTATTAAATTGGGCAAAGGATAGACTCTTCCGGCGGAAATGACGTAAGCAGCACACGTGTAGGGAATCGGCGTAGTTTATTCAAAGATACTGTGAGGTATAAGGATGGTACGTAATTGCACATTGGCACGGTAATGAATAGATATATATAAATAACATATAAAGCTTAGGGCGACTAGTATAAATTAACAAATACACAAGTTCGACTCGTACGGGGCCCACGCGGCCTCCGTTACCCCGCACCCATGCCACGCGTCCAGCCGTCTCACACACACAGGTAGACTCGCCCGCGGCACTCTCTCTCTCTCTCTCTCTCTACGTCTACTCTCTTCGACGTCTCGAACTGCCCTCCCACTACGTCGCAACGGTTGCCCACACGGCGTCACCGCAGCACGCGCCGCCTATCGGCCACCAAGCCAATCAACGCACACAGCTTAAGCACACAGCTATAGATATACATATACGCACACAGCTATATCATCTCTCTCTAACAATTGAGATAAAATAAATTAAGTTCAATAAATGTACAAAAATCCAAATGAAATGTATTTTAATTACATTTAATTACAATCAATCGTAGCAGCTATAAGGCTCTATTCGCTATGTGCACGCAGCCACTAGCGCTACGGTGGCAGAAGTCGGCACTAAAGGACGCTGAAAATCAATGACGCTGAAGCTAGCACCGAAAGCTAGCACCGAAATCTCAGCAGCCCGCCATTTGTTTTGGATGAGACTGTATCATTGACCGGCAGTAAGCGCGTTGAGTCGATTTTATGTAACGCCTTCAAAATCGATCGCCGGCGAAGGTAAAAAAAAACATAGGTAGTGGATAAATGATCAAGAATTTATTGAACAAGTTAAAATTTGGAGGACTGCGATAGTGTTTGTGAAAAAAATTAGTATCGATTCCCTGAGTCGTGCCACTAGATTATATCAAATAAACCTAATACGCATGCAGCCCGGCCCTTCTAAATTCTTACAAATATTCTCTGAACTATTATCGATGGATTCCTGATGTAGAAACCCAAACGACGACCTTTGTTTTTTCGTAAAAAATTCAAATCCGACTCGATGCGCCGAGCAGCTGATGTCGCGTATGGGCGCCGATCGCAATAGAAATGGAATTTGTTTATTTTACAGAGCCCATACGCATGCAGCCCGGGCCTTCTAAATTTTTACAAATATTCTCTGAACTATTATCGATGGATTGACGATGTAGAAACCCAAACGACGACCTTTGTTTTTTCGTAAAAAATTTAAATCCAACTCGATGCGCCGAGCAGCTGATGTCGCGTATGTGGAGCCGATCGCAATAGAAATGGAATTTGTTTATTTCACAGAGCCTATACGCATGCAGCCCTGGTCTTGAAAATTCACACAAATATTCTTTGAACTATGGTCAATACATCCTTGAAGTCGCAATTCGAACGACGGCCTTTGTTTTTTTTGTGAAAAATCAAAATCTAATGCACTGTGTCTCTGATGTCGCATACATAGAGTTGACCGACATGGCAAATTGTTTATTTCATGGAGCCTATACGCATTCAACCCTGGTCTAATCAATTTACACAAATATTCTTTGGACTATGGTGAATACATTCGCAAACTATTTTGTTTTTTATAAAAAAGTAAAATCCAACTCGTTACACAAGTCGAGGTATAGCATAACTGACAGACTTAATGGACTAATTCAATGAGTTCAATGACTTTTTGTTCCAAAGTCAACAAGAACTAGTCGTATGGTGCGTGTTCATTTTCTACTTATTTCTACCCAATGCACTGAATCCGTCGATTTCTTTCGCTACATTTATTTTTCAATGAAATATGTATTGAACGTCGAAAGATCAATTTATTTTCATCCAGCGATTGCTTTACAGTGCTACTGAAAAACTATTAATTATTCCTCCGGTAATACATTTTCATCGTAGCAACCGCTTAAGTATTGGAAGAGAATTAGACGTCACGCTTAAATTGTTTAAACTCAAATTGAGGAAGTCACCCGGATAAGTCAACTGATATTTAAAAAACTTCTCATCGAAATTATTCTGAAATGTCGAAAAATCGGACAGCGGTCGCTACACACATGCCTTCTACGGGTAGAAATCTGGGAGCGTTGTAACAAAATTTCGACAGTATGCATCTATGGTAAATTTCGAAAAAAAGTGGATCATAATAAAAACTCCAAAATAAAAGCTTAGAAAAAAAGGCTATGGAAAATGTCAATCATACCATTGAAACGCTTCACGTCACGAATAAAAACAAAAAAAACCAATAACCGTTTTTGCAAGCAATTATTAAAACAACGACGAAGCAGATAAAACAAGGGTGCAAAGTAGAACCTTGCACATTGCTTCCTCATAGTTTTGTACCGTTTTTAATTATTGAGATGTAAAGTAGAACCTTGCTCATGGCTTCCTTATCATTCTATTTCAATTATTGAGATATGTAAAGTAGAACCTTGCTCATGGCTTCCTTATCATTTTACACAATTGCTGGAGCATCCTCTATGAGGAACCATGTGACGATCAATTTCGGCTTCCTCATAGAGGAAGCTTTGGCAATTGTGTAAAATGATAAGGAAGCCATGAGCAAGGTTCTACTTTACATCTCAATAATTAAGAACGGTACAAAACTATACGGAAGCAATGTGCAAGGTTCTACTTTGCACCCTTGTTTGCTTTTGTGACGGTGAGGGCTCCTTGTAAGTGTGATGTAAGTCGGAATCAATATACATGGGGCAATTCATGTGAAATTTGAAAAATTGTAATTCGCCTAAAATGAGAACATCTTTTTGGATTTTGTCCAAATTCAATACGAAACCTCTTTCAATGATAGTGCAACTTCGTACTAAATTTCAGCCGGATATCTAAAAAATTATGGAAGCTAGAGCACTTACATTGAATTTTGGAAAAATTTCAAAACGCCATAAAATCTGAACATCTTGTTGGATTTTGTCGAAATTCAATACGAAACCTCTTTCGATGATAGGGCAACTTCGTACTCAATTTCAGCCGGATATCTCAAAAATTATGGAAGCTAGAGCAGTTACATTGATTTTTGGAAAAATTTCAAAACGCCATAAAATATGAATGGCTTGATAAATTTCGCCCAAATTCAATCGGGTTTCTCTTTGGATAATTCTCTAACTTCGTACCAAATTTAAGTCCGATATCTCAAAAATTGCTCCAGTTAGAGTGTAAAGACCGTTTTTTTCACATCTAAAAATGCTTTAAAAGAAAAGCAATGCGTGGATTTTCTCCAAATTCGGTATCGAGCATCTCCCAGTACTCGCACAACATGATACTGAATTTGAGCTCGATATCTCTGAAATTGTGGGAGCTAGAGACCAAAAATAATTTTTTGAATTTTGAAAAAATGCTGTGAAAACAAAATAACTTGATAGATTTTTCTAAAAATTAAATTGTGCTATGCGCCGTGAACCCTTTACACGTGTGACAAATTTCAGCTTGATATCTCGAGCCGTTCTCAAGTTGTGAGCGGTCAACCATTACTACACACACACACACACACACGCACTTACGCACGCACGCACGCACGCACGCACGCACGCACGCACGCACGCACGCACGCACGCACGCACGCACGCACGCACGCACGCACGCACGCACGCACTTACGCACGCACGCACTTACGCACGCACGCACGCACTTACGCACGCACGCACTTACGCACGCACGCACGCACTTACGCACGCACGCACGCACTTACGCACGCACGCACGCACTTACGCACGCACGCACGCACTTACGCACGCACGCACTTACACACGCACGCACGCACGCACTTACGCACGCACGCACTTACGCACGCACGCACTTACGCACGCACGCACTTACGCACGCACGCACGCACGCACGCACGCACGCACGCACGCACGCACGCACGCACACACACACACACACACACACACACACACACACACACACACACACATACATCCGGACATTTTTTCTAAATGTGTTTTTTAGGTGTTTTGAGACATACTGAACACGTTTTCATGAACATCTCGAAAAAAAAAATCACAAAAACAAAGCTTCCTCTATGAGGAAGCAAAAAGACTCGAACATTCGTTTTGCTTCCTCATAGAGGAAGCTTTGTTTTCGTGAAATTTTTTTTTTCGAGATGTTCATGAAAACGTGTTCAGTATGTCTCAAAACACCTGAAAAACACATTTAGAAAGAATGTCCGGATGTATGTGTGTGTGTGTGTGTGTGTGTGTATGTGTGTGTGTGTAGTAATGGTTGACCGCTCACAACTTGAGAACGGCTCGAGATATCAAGCTGAAATTTGTCACACATGTGAAGGCTTCACGGCGCATAGCACAATTTAATTTTTGGAAAAATCTATCAAGTTATTTTGTTTTCACAGCATTTTTCAAAATTCAACAAATTATTTTTAGTCTCTAGCTCCCACAATTTTAGAGATATCGAGCTCAAATTCAGTATAATGTTGTACGAGTACAGGGAGATGCTCGTGTTGTGCCCCGAAAAATTCAAAATTGTTAAACTAAATTAATTATAACCTATTGTCATAATTAATCATACTTTACTTGGGAAATATTATTGGGAAATATTATTGGGAAATATTATTGGGAAATATTATTGGGAAATATTATTTCGAACGGAATTCCTCGCGAACCTATTTCAACACTGCGGAATTCCGCCGGAAAATCATTACAAAACTTTCTTTCAACAGAAAGCTGACGTTAAATCGTGCAATGACCCGAAGGTCATTGCGCCAACCGAATCACGCAATTTCGAGTGCACACGGGCCGCGAGTGACCGTCAAAATTGCTGACATAGAATCACGCGACCGTTGAACGACGATCGCGACGATCGATCCGAACGTCGATTGTCAGTCTGAACTGAAACATCAAATCGAAAGGATCTCCTCCAAAAGACTCTCGCGACGCGATCCGCTGGACTTGTATTTCTTACATGTATCACGGCTCGCGACACGACGTGAGGAGATAACCCGACGCGCGCCGACAAATAGATAACTCGCACCACGCGACGGGCGAATACGATTCCCTTAAGGTAAAATTTATTATTAACGCGACATCGCTCCACTTGTAAAGCGATATCACGAGCTTGTACAATCAAAGGAACAGTTTATTCTCACCATCGTAAAATAAATTCAAAACCCATTGTTAATTTATTGAGTTAAACTCTTCATTCGGTAAACGATCCCTACAAAAACATATATCCCCTCCAACCCGCATCCTTTCTGAGACGCGTGTTAATTTTGGGGACATAACATTGGTGGCAGCGGTGGATCTGCCGAAATAAATTCAGTGCGGTCACGAATTTGAACACGATAAAACACGCAGAGCCAAAAGTAACTGTCATATATCTGCTGCGAGGGCAGCACAAGCGGCCGACCGTTTCGGGTTGTCACGTGAGCGAGCGAAGAGCCACGAACTTGCCCGGGCGGCCTGCCAGCCAGCTAACCTCACCCGAGGTGCACGTGCGACGGAGTCTTCTAGTCGTGTATATGTTTAATAAAGAATAGTTGCATTCAACAGTGAAACCCTCGACTTTATTCAATACCCAACAATTGGCGACGAGGAAAATAACGACCGGGAAAAGTTTTACGAGTTAGCGTGAGTGACGAAAAAGTATTGCAAGTAAGTACTGAGTACCCACCACGTGTCCGTCGTGTAACGAAAGTTTCGTTTATGTCGAAATTTCAAAGCACGAGCGACAAAAAACCGAGCTCTGATTCGTCGGAGGAATCGACAGAGGATACTGGAACCTTGAGCGATCCTCCTTTGCTCGAAGAAACGATCGATTTCGACGACAAAGTTCTCAAATCGGAGAGCGAAAGTTTTGAGGTTAAACACGTACCAGTAGGCGAGACCATGGCAGCAGTCATAGGCTCGTTGTCGGAATTTGACCCTTCTAAAGAAAAATGGGAAGGCTACATCGAAAGATTTGAGTTCTTCCT
>CAVLEH010000031.1:32500-35890 GCA_963662125.1 Diplazon laetatorius | reverse complement strand
GCGCATTGTTTGGACTTTGAAAAATTTTCATCGCTTGCACCATTTTTAAGCAATGCGCGTGGAAATACGAGACTTCCACGCGCATTGTTTGGACTTTGAAAAATTTTCATCGCTTGCACCATTTTTAAGCAATGCGCGTGGAAATACGAGACTTCCACGCGCATTGTTTGGACTTAGAAAAATTCTCATCGCTTGCACCATTTTTAAGCAATGCGCGTGGAAATACGAGACTTCCACGCGCATTGTTTGGACTTGGAAAAATTTTCATCGCTTGCACCATTTTTAAGCAATGCGCGTGGAAATACGAGACTTCCACGCGCATTGTTTGGACTTTGAAAAATTTTCATCGCTTGCACCATTTTTAAGCAATGCGCGTGGAAATACGAGACTTCCACGCGCATTGTTTGGACTTAGAAAAATTTTCATCGCTTGCACCATTTTTAAGCAATGCGCGTGGAAATATCAGTTCCTTTTGCTGGTGCCAAATCGAAGCAATGCGCGTGGAAGCACGTTAGTTCGAGGCTGTTAGAATATCAAGATCTCGCATTCGAAGATTTCCCCCAATCGGTCTACGGGTCGACCCGATCGGTCTACGAGTCGACCCGATCGGTCTACGGGTCATACCGGTCGTTCTACAGGCCGTTTTGTCCGAGAAATGCGTTTGAAAAAGCGAAACTTATGAAAGAGATAGTCAACGAGGATAGGCAGGAGCTGGCGTAATTTTCCGATGCTCGCGGCAATTGGGTTTCAAGCGAGATTCCAGCACGTGCCGGTAAATGGCGGGAGTATCTGTGACGCACTTAGGGTAGTTCAATGCCTCGTCATTGATGTCGTGACGCGCGTGAATGGATTATCGCGATTACTGCTGTCCCAAACTTTTTTTTTTTCCATTTTCGATTATTATTATTATTATCATTATTATTATTATTATTATTATTATTATTATTATTATTATTATTATTATTATTATTATTATTATTATTATTATTATTATTATTATTATTATTATTATTATTATTATTATTATTATTATTATTATTATTATTATTATTATTCAACACAACGAGCTATGTCCGTGCCGAACACGAAAAAGACCGTTGAGAATCGTGCTCATTTTCGCGCGGGTTCCGATCCTCGTTCGTTCTTATTTTAAATGTACCGTTTAGTGCTTTCGCACTATGATTCGAAACAAGTGCAAGAACGGCGATTCCCGATCGGTCTCCGGGCCATTCACGGTCGGCGCTCCACGGGTCGTCCCGATCGGTCTATGGGTCCTCCCGATCGGTCTACGGGTCATCACGATCGGTCTACGGGTCGACCCGATCGGTCTACGGGTCGACCCGATCGGTCTACGGGTCGTCCCGATCGGTCTACAGGCCGTTTTGTCCGAGCGATGCGCTTGAAGGACCGAAACTTATGAAACGGTTAGTCACCGAGGATAGTCAGGACTTTGCGTAATTTTCCTATGCTCGCGACAATTGCGTTTCAAGCGAGATTTCAGCACGAGCCGGTAAATGGCGGGAGTATCTGTGACTCACTTAGCGTAGCCAAAGGCCTCGTCATTGATGTAGTGACGCGCGTGAATGGATTATCGCGATTCCTACTGTCCCAATTTTTTTTTTATTTTTTTTTTTTTTCATTTCCGATTATTATTATTATTATTATTATTATTATTATTATTATTATTATTATTATTATTATTATTATTATTATTATTATTATTATTATTATTATTATTATTATTATTATTATTATTATTATTATTATTATTATTATTATTATTATTCAACACAACGAGCTATGTCCGTGCCGAACACGAAAAAGACCGTTGAGAATCGTGCTCATTTTCGCGCGGGTTCCGATCCTCGTTCGTTCTTATTTTAAATGTACCGTTTAGTGCTTTCGCACTATGATTCGAAACAAGTGCAAGAACGGCGATTCCCGATCGGTCTCCGGGCCATTCACGGTCGGCGCTCCACGGGTCGTCCCGATCGGTCTATGGGTCCTCCCGATCGGTCTACGGGTCATCACGATCGGTCTACGGGTCGACCCGATCGGTCTACGGGTCGACCCGATCGGTCTACGGGTCGTCCCGATCGGTCTACAGGCCGTTTTGTCCGAGCGATGCGCTTGAAGGACCGAAACTTATGAAACGGTTAGTCACCGAGGATAGTCAGGACTTTGCGTAATTTTCCTATGCTCGCGACAATTGCGTTTCAAGCGAGATTTCAGCACGAGCCGGTAAATGGCGGGAGTATCTGTGACTCACTTAGCGTAGCCAAAGGCCTCGTCATTGATGTAGTGACGCGCGTGAATGGATTATCGCGATTCCTACTGTCCCAATTTTTTTTTTATTTTTTTTTTTTTTCATTTCCGATTATTATTATTATTATTATTATTATTATTATTATTATTATTATTATTATTATTATTATTATTATTATTATTATTATTATTATTATTATTATTATTATTATTATTATTATTATTATTATTATTATTATTATTATTATTATTATTATTATTATTCAACACAACGAGCTATGTCCGTGCCGAACACGAAAAAGACCGTTGAGAATCGTGCTCATTTTCGCGCGGGTTCCGATCCTCGTTCGTTCTTATTTTAAATGTACCGTTTAGTGCTTTCGCACTATGATTCGAAACAAGTGCAAGAACGGCGATTCCCGATCGGTCTCCGGGCCATTCACGGTCGGCGCTCCACGGGTCGTCCCGATCGGTCTATGGGTCCTCCCGATCGGTCTACGGGTCATCACGATCGGTCTACGGGTCGACCCGATCGGTCTACGGGTCGACCCGATCGGTCTACGGGTCGTCCCGATCGGTCTACAGGCCGTTTTGTCCGAGCGATGCGCTTGAAGGACCGAAACTTATGAAACGGTTAGTCACCGAGGATAGTCAGGACTTTGCGTAATTTTCCTATGCTCGCGACAATTGCGTTTCAAGCGAGATTTCAGCACGAGCCGGTAAATGGCGGGAGTATCTGTGACTCACTTAGCGTAGCCAAAGGCCTCGTCATTGATGTAGTGACGCGCGTGAATGGATTATCGCGATTCCTACTGTCCCAATTTTTTTTTTATTTTTTTTTTTTTTCATTTCCGATTATTATTATTATTATTATTATTATTATTATTATTATTATTATTATTATTATTATTATTATTATTATTATTATTATTATTATTATTATTATTATTATTATTATTATTATTATTATTATTATTATTATTATTATCATTATCATTATTATTATTATTATTATTATTATTATTATTATTATTATTATTATTATTATTCAACACAACGAGCTATGTCCGTGCCGAACACGAAAAAGACCGTTGAGAATCGTGCTCATTTTCGCGCGGGTTCCGA
>CAVLEH010000031.1:17500-20000 GCA_963662125.1 Diplazon laetatorius | reverse complement strand
TTTTCGCGCGGGTTCCGATCCTCGTTCGTTCTTATTTTAAATGTACCGTTTAGTGCTTTCGCACTATGATTCGAAACAAGTGCAAGAACGGCGATTCCCGATCGGTCTCCGGGCCATTCACGGTCGGCGCTCCACGGGTCGTCCCGATCGGTCTATGGGTCCTCCCGATCGGTCTACGGGTCATCACGATCGGTCTACGGGTCGACCCGATCGGTCTACGGGTCGACCCGATCGGTCTACGGGTCGTCCCGATCGGTCTACAGGCCGTTTTGTCCGAGCGATGCGCTTGAAGGACCGAAACTTATGAAACGGTTAGTCACCGAGGATAGTCAGGACTTTGCGTAATTTTCCTATGCTCGCGACAATTGCGTTTCAAGCGAGATTTCAGCACGAGCCGGTAAATGGCGGGAGTATCTGTGACTCACTTAGCGTAGCCAAAGGCCTCGTCATTGATGTAGTGACGCGCGTGAATGGATTATCGCGATTCCTACTGTCCCAATTTTTTTTTTATTTTTTTTTTTTTTCATTTCCGATTATTATTATTATTATTATTATTATTATTATTATTATTATTATTATTATTATTATTATTATTATTATTATTATTATTATTATTATTATTATTATTATTATTATTATTATTATTATTATTATTATTATTATTATTATTATTCAACACAACGAGCTATGTCCGTGCCGAACACGAAAAAGACCGTTGAGAATCGTGCTCATTTTCGCGCGGGTTCCGATCCTCGTTCGTTCTTATTTTAAATGTACCGTTTAGTGCTTTCGCACTATGATTCGAAACAAGTGCAAGAACGGCGATTCCCGATCGGTCTCCGGGCCATTCACGGTCGGCGCTCCACGGGTCGTCCCGATCGGTCTATGGGTCCTCCCGATCGGTCTACGGGTCATCACGATCGGTCTACGGGTCGACCCGATCGGTCTACGGGTCGACCCGATCGGTCTACGGGTCGTCCCGATCGGTCTACAGGCCGTTTTGTCCGAGCGATGCGCTTGAAGGACCGAAACTTATGAAACGGTTAGTCACCGAGGATAGTCAGGACTTTGCGTAATTTTCCTATGCTCGCGACAATTGCGTTTCAAGCGAGATTTCAGCACGAGCCGGTAAATGGCGGGAGTATCTGTGACTCACTTAGCGTAGCCAAAGGCCTCGTCATTGATGTAGTGACGCGCGTGAATGGATTATCGCGATTCCTACTGTCCCAATTTTTTTTTTATTTTTTTTTTTTTTCATTTCCGATTATTATTATTATTATTATTATTATTATTATTATTATTATTATTATTATTATTATTATTATTATTATTATTATTATTATTATTATTATTATTATTATTATTATTATTATTATTATTATTATTATTATTATTATTATTATTATTATTATTATTCAACACAACGAGCTATGTCCGTGCCGAACACGAAAAAGACCGTTGAGAATCGTGCTCATTTTCGCGCGGGTTCCGATCCTCGTTCGTTCTTATTTTAAATGTACCGTTTAGTGCTTTCGCACTATGATTCGAAACAAGTGCAAGAACGGCGATTCCCGATCGGTCTCCGGGCCATTCACGGTCGGCGCTCCACGGGTCGTCCCGATCGGTCTATGGGTCCTCCCGATCGGTCTACGGGTCATCACGATCGGTCTACGGGTCGACCCGATCGGTCTACGGGTCGACCCGATCGGTCTACGGGTCGTCCCGATCGGTCTACAGGCCGTTTTGTCCGAGCGATGCGCTTGAAGGACCGAAACTTATGAAACGGTTAGTCACCGAGGATAGTCAGGACTTTGCGTAATTTTCCTATGCTCGCGACAATTGCGTTTCAAGCGAGATTTCAGCACGAGCCGGTAAATGGCGGGAGTATCTGTGACTCACTTAGCGTAGCCAAAGGCCTCGTCATTGATGTAGTGACGCGCGTGAATGGATTATCGCGATTCCTACTGTCCCAATTTTTTTTTTATTTTTTTTTTTTTTCATTTCCGATTATTATTATTATTATTATTATTATTATTATTATTATTATTATTATTATTATTATTATTATTATTATTATTATTATTATTATTATTATTATTATTATTATTATTATTATTATTATTATTATTATTATTATTATCATTATCATTATTATTATTATTATTATTATTATTATTATTATTATTATTATTATTATTATTCAACACAACGAGCTATGTCCGTGCCGAACACGAAAAAGACCGTTGAGAATCGTGCTCATTTTCGCGCGGGTTCCGATCCTCGTTCGTTCTTATTTTAAATGTACCGTTTAGTGCTTTCGCACTATGATTCGAAACAAGTGCAAGAACGGCGATTCCCGATCGGTCTCCGGGCCATTCACGGTCGGCGCTCCACGGGTCGTCCCGATCGGTCTATGGGTCCTCCCGATCGGTCTACGGGTCATCACGATCGGTCTACGGGTCGACCCGATCGGTCTACGGGTTGACCCGATCGGTCTACC
>CAVLEH010000031.1:0-5000 GCA_963662125.1 Diplazon laetatorius | reverse complement strand
ACTTATGAAACGGTTAGTCACCGAGGATAGTCAGGACTTTGCGTAATTTTCCTATGCTCGCGACAATTGCGTTTCAAGCGAGATTTCAGCACGAGCCGGTAAATGGCGGGAGTATCTGTGACTCACTTAGCGTAGCCAAAGGCCTCGTCATTGATGTAGTGACGCGCGTGAATGGATTATCGCGATTCCTACTGTCCCAATTTTTTTTTTATTTTTTTTTTTTTTCATTTCCGATTATTATTATTATTATTATTATTATTATTATTATTATTATTATTATTATTATTATTATTATTATTATTATTATTATTATTATTATTATTATTATTATTATTATTATTATTATTATTATTATTATTATTATTATTATTATTCAACACAACGAGCTATGTCCGTGCCGAACACGAAAAAGACCGTTGAGAATCGTGCTCATTTTCGCGCGGGTTCCGATCCTCGTTCGTTCTTATTTTAAATGTACCGTTTAGTGCTTTCGCACTATGATTCGAAACAAGTGCAAGAACGGCGATTCCCGATCGGTCTCCGGGCCATTCACGGTCGGCGCTCCACGGGTCGTCCCGATCGGTCTATGGGTCCTCCCGATCGGTCTACGGGTCATCACGATCGGTCTACGGGTCGTCCCGATCGGTCTACAGGCCGTTTTGTCCGAGCGATGCGCTTGAAGGACCGAAACTTATGAAACGGTTAGTCACCGAGGATAGTCAGGACTTTGCGTAATTTTCCTATGCTCGCGACAATTGCGTTTCAAGCGAGATTTCAGCACGAGCCGGTAAATGGCGGGAGTATCTGTGACTCACTTAGCGTAGCCAAAGGCCTCGTCATTGATGTAGTGACGCGCGTGAATGGATTATCGCGATTCCTACTGTCCCAATTTTTTTTTTATTTTTTTTTTTTTTCATTTCCGATTATTATTATTATTATTATTATTATTATTATTATTATTATTATTATTATTATTATTATTATTATTATTATTATTATTATTATTATTATTATTATTATTATTATTATTATTATTATTATTATTATTATTATTATTATTATTATTATTATTATTATTATTATTCAACACAACGAGCTATGTCCGTGCCGAACACGAAAAAGACCGTTGAGAATCGTGCTCATTTTCGCGCGGGTTCCGATCCTCGTTCGTTCTTATTTTAAATGTACCGTTTAGTGCTTTCGCACTATGATTCGAAACAAGTGCAAGAACGGCGATTCCCGATCGGTCTCCGGGCCATTCACGGTCGGCGCTCCACGGGTCGTCCCGATCGGTCTATGGGTCCTCCCGATCGGTCTACGGGTCATCACGATCGGTCTACGGGTCGACCCGATCGGTCTACGGGTCGACCCGATCGGTCTACGGGTCGTCCCGATCGGTCTACAGGCCGTTTTGTCCGAGCGATGCGCTTGAAGGACCGAAACTTATGAAACGGTTAGTCACCGAGGATAGTCAGGACTTTGCGTAATTTTCCTATGCTCGCGACAATTGCGTTTCAAGCGAGATTTCAGCACGAGCCGGTAAATGGCGGGAGTATCTGTGACTCACTTAGCGTAGCCAAAGGCCTCGTCATTGATGTAGTGACGCGCGTGAATGGATTATCGCGATTCCTACTGTCCCAATTTTTTTTTTATTTTTTTTTTTTTTCATTTCCGATTATTATTATTATTATTATTATTATTATTATTATTATTATTATTATTATTATTATTATTATTATTATTATTATTATTATTATTATTATTATTATTATTATTATTATTATTATTATTATTATTATTATCATTATTATTATTATTATTATTATTATTATTATTATTATTATTATTATTATTATTATTATTATTCAACACAACGAGCTATGTCCGTGCCGAACACGAAAAAGACCGTTGAGAATCGTGCTCATTTTCGCGCGGGTTCCGATCCTCGTTCGTTCTTATTTTAAATGTACCGTTTAGTGCTTTCGCACTATGATTCGAAACAAGTGCAAGAACGGCGATTCCCGATCGGTCTCCGGGCCATTCACGGTCGGCGCTCCACGGGTCGTCCCGATCGGTCTATGGGTCCTCCCGATCGGTCTACGGGTCATCACGATCGGTCTACGGGTCGACCCGATCGGTCTACGGGTTGACCCGATCGGTCTACCGGCCATTTTGTCCGAGCGATGCGCGTGAAAGAGCGAAACTTTTGAAACGTATAGTCACCGAGGATAGTCAGGACTTTGCGTAATTTTCCGATGCTCGCGACAATTGCGTTTCAAGCGAGATTTCAGCACGAGCCGGTAAATGGCGGGAGTATCTGTGACTTACTTAGCGTAGCTAAAGGCCTCGTCATTGATGTAGTGACGCGCGTGAATGGATTATCGCGATTCCTACTGTCCCAATTTTTTTTTAATTTTTTTTTTTTTCATTTTCGATTATTATCATTATTATTATTATTATTATTATTATTATTATTATTATTATTATTATTATTATTATTATTATTATTATTATTATTATTATTATTATTATTATTATTATTCAACACAACGAGGTATATCCGTGCCGAACACGAAAAAGACCGTTGAGAATCGTGCTCATCTTCACGTGGGTTCCGATCCTCGTTCGTTCTTATTTTAAATGTACCGTTGAGTGCTTTCGCACTATGATTCGAAACAAGTTCAAGAACGGCGATTCCCGATCGGTCTCCGGGCCATTCACGGTCGGCGCTCCACGGGTCAACCCGATCGGTCTATGGGTCCTCCCGATCGGTCTACGGGTCATCACGGTCGGTCTACGGGTCGACCCGATCGGTCTACGGGTCGTCCCGATCGGTCTACAGGCCGTTTTGTCCGAGCGATGCGCTTGAAGGAGCGAAACTTATGAAACGGTTAGTCACCGAGGATAGTCAGGACTTTGCGTAATTTTCCTATGCTCGCGACAATTGCGTTTCAAGCGAGATTTCAGCACGAGCCGGTAAATGGCGGGAGTATCTGTGACTCACTTAGCGTAGCCAAAGGCCTCGTCATTGATGTAGTGACGCGCGTGAATGGATTATCGCGATTCCTACTGTCCCGATTTTTTTTTTATTATTTTTTTTTTCATTTCCGATTATTATTATTATTATTATTATTATTATTATTATTATTATTATTATTATTATTATTATTATTATTATTATGATTATTATTATTATTATTATTATTATTATTATTCATATTATTATTATTATTCAACACAACGAGCTATGTCCGTGCCGAACACGAAAAAGACCGTTGAGAATCGTGCTCATTTTCGCGCGGGTTCCGATCCTCGTTCGTTCTTATTTTAAATGTACCGTTCAGTGCTTTCGCACTATGATTCGAAACAAGTGCAAGAACGGCGATTCCCGATCGGTCTCCGGGCCATTCACGGTCGGCGCTCCACGGGTCGTCCCGATCGGTCTATGGGTCCTCCCGATCGGTGTACGGGTCGACCAGCACGGTCTGGGTTTTATCACGATCGGTCTACGGGTCGACCCGATCGGTCTACGGGTCGTCCCGATCGATCTACAGGCCGTTTTTTCCGACCAATGCGCTCGAAAGAGCGAAACTTATGAAAGGGATAGTCAAATGCCTCGTCATGGATCTTGTGATGCGCGAGAATGGATCAACGAGAATCGCACTGTCCCTAACTTTTTTCTGTATTATCATTTTTTTTTCATTTTTAAAAAAATTTTTTTCCCCTCAGACCAACGAGATGTGCATTACCATCGATTCTCTATCGATGGTAATGTTAATGTACGGCCGAGTGCTTGCGCACGGAAATTCGAACCTTGATTACGAACGGCTATTCCTGATCGGTCTACGGGGCATCGCTGCTCGGTCTACGGGTTGTCCCGATCGGTCTACGGGTTACTCCCGATCGGTCTATGGGTCAACCCGATCGGTCTACCGGTCGGACTTATATCTTCGCCGATTGTATATCGCTCAAATTTTTCGAAAACTTTTTTCAACGTTTCATTTTTTATAGTTTCGTCTACACGGAGAACTCGAAGTTTTTTTTTTTCGGATTTACGATAATTTTCGATCGGTCCATCGGTCAACGAAATTTCATTGCGACGGCCATAATATATCATCCACATCTATTCGTTGTATTTCTTTTTTTTTCCCAATGAAAATAACGTTACGCGTATCTGTTATTAATCTTCAACGTGTGAATTTTGTTTCCGATAAGTTTGAAAAAAAAAAAAAAAAAAAAAAAAAAAAAAAAAAAAATTCATACCGACCTATGTAAAATTATTGACGACTCGATTATTATTTTACCATCCCTTATCCGTATCTTTTAATTCAAAACGTCACGGACATTTTTTTCTGTTCGAGTCGGGTTTCACTCTAAGTCCGAGCACGCGAGTCTCGCCCGGACCGTTCATCGCTAGTACGGCCGCCTTAAGCCCCGTGTATAAGCCGTCGGGCGCCGAACGGCAGGCGCGCCAGCTCGGTACTATAAGAGGAGTCGCCCGTCGACTCGACAAAATAACCATCGTATAACGCATCATTACCACGAGTCGGTGTCTATGACCGAATGGCTCTTATGTGGTAGACTACGTGATTCACGAGTTATTTTTTACACTGAGCATCGACTTCCCGAACTCCGGGCGAGAACAAATACAATACAAAAGTACAAAATGTACGAACGAAAACACGTGCCTCAATATATAGAGGCACGTCAGGACGCTTGGAATAAAAATATTCTAGCATTAAAGAGTTCTCTCACAACGAGAAAGCGACGGAAATCATTACCCGGATCTGCGTGTATTCGCACTCCGAGACGGTAAACGATTTTTGAATATTATTTTTATAGCACGAATATCAAAGATCGTGTCAATTGTATAAATGAACATAAATGAAAAAGAGAGTGTCCCAGATACTTTCGGCATACGTGCTGCGAGTATCCGGGAAACACTTCGAGTATAAACTATAAAAGCTTATCTCGTTGAAATGAAATAACGACGAAGCTCC
>CAVLEH010000030.1:0-32616 GCA_963662125.1 Diplazon laetatorius | reverse complement strand
CACACACACACACACACACACACACACACACACACACACACACACACACACACACACACACACACACACACACACACACACACACACACACACACACACACACACACACACACACACACACACACACACACACACACACACACACACACACACACACACACACACACACACACACACACACACACACACACACACACACACACACACACACACACACACACACACACACACACACACACACACACACACACACACACACACACACACACACACACACACACACACACACACACACACACACACACACACACACACACACACACACACACACACACACACACACACACACACACACACACACACACACACACACACACACACACACACACACACACACACACACACACACACACACACACACACACACACACACACACACACACACACACACACACACACACACACACACACACACACACACACACACACACACACACACACACACACACACACACACACACACACACACACACACACACACACACACACACACACACACACACACACACACACACACACACACACACACACACACACACACACACACACACACACACACACACACACACACACACACACACACACACACACACACACACACACACACACACACACACACACACACACACACACACACACACACACACACACACACACACACACACACACACACACACACACACACACACACACACACACACACACACACACACACACACACACACACACACACACACACACACACACACACACACACACACACACACACACACACACACACACACACACACACACACACACACACACACACACACACACACACACACACACACACACACACACACACACACACACACACACACACACACACACACACACACACACACACACACACACACACACACACACACACACACACACACACACACACACACACACACACACACACACACACACACACACACACACACACACACACACACACACACACACACACACACACACACACACACACACACACACACACACACACACACACACACACACACACACACACACACACACACACACACACACACACACACACACACACACACACACACACACACACACACACACACACACACACACACACACACACACACACACACACACACACACACACACACACACACACACACACACACACACACACACACACACACACACACACACACACACACACACACACACACACACACACACACACACACACACACACACACACACACACACACACACACACACACACACACACACACACACACACACACACACACACACACACACACACACACACACACACACACACACACACACACACACACACACACACACACACACACACACACACACACACACACACACACACACACACACACACACACACACACACACACACACACACACACACACACACACACACACACACACACACACACACACACACACACACACACACACACACACACACACACACACACACACACACACACACACACACACACACACACACACACACACACACACACACACACACACACACACACACACACACACACACACACACACACACACACACACACACACACACACACACACACACACACACACACACACACACACACACACACACACACACACACACACACACACACACACACACACACACACACACACACACACACACACACACACACACACACACACACACACACACACACACACACACACACACACACACACACACACACACACACACACACACACACACACACACACACACACACACACACACACACACACACACACACACACACACACACACACACACACACACACACACACACACACACACACACACACACACACACACACACACACACACACACACACACACACACACACACACACACACACACACACACACACACACACACACACACACACACACACACACACACACACACACACACACACACACACACACACACACACACACACACACACACACACACACACACACACACACACACACACACACACACACACACACACACACACACACACACACACACACACACACACACACACACACACACACACACACACACACACACACACACACACACACACACACACACACACACACACACACACACACACACACACACACACACACACACACACACACACACACACACACACACACACACACACACACACACACACACACACACACACACACACACACACACACACACACACACACACACACACACACACACACACACACACACACACACACACACACACACACACACACACACACACACACACACACACACACACACACACACACACACACACACACACACACACACACACACACACACACACACACACACACACACACACACACACACACACACACACACACACACACACACACACACACACACACACACACACACACACACACACACACACACACACACACACACACACACACACACACACACACACACACACACACACACACACACACACACACACACACACACACACACACACACACACACACACACACACACACACACACACACACACACACACACACACACACACACACACACACACACACACACACACACACACACACACACACACACACACACACACACACACACACACACACACACACACACACACACACACACACACACACACACACACACACACACACACACACACACACACACACACACACACACACACACACACACACACACACACACACACACACACACACACACACACACACACACACACACACACACACACACACACACACACACACACACACACACACACACACACACACACACACACACACACACACACACACACACACACACACACACACACACACACACACACACACACACACACACACACACACACACACACACACACACACACACACACACACACACACACACACACACACACACACACACACACACACACACACACACACACACACACACACACACACACACACACACACACACACACACACACACACACACACACACACACACACACACACACACACACACACACACACACACACACACACACACACACACACACACACACACACACACACACACACACACACACACACACACACACACACACACACACACACACACACACACACACACACACACACACACACACACACACACACACACACACACACACACACACACACACACACACACACACACACACACACACACACACACACACACACACACACACACACACACACACACACACACACACACACACACACACACACACACACACACACACACACACACACACACACACACACACACACACACACACACACACACACACACACACACACACACACACACACACACACACACACACACACACACACACACACACACACACACACACACACACACACACACACACACACACACACACACACACACACACACACACACACACACACACACACACACACACACACACACACACACACACACACACACACACACACACACACACACACACACACACACACACACACACACACACACACACACACACACACACACACACACACACACACACACACACACACACACACACACACACACACACACACACACACACACACACACACACACACACACACACACACACACACACACACACACACACACACACACACACACACACACACACACACACACACACACACACACACACACACACACACACACACACACACACACACACACACACACACACACACACACACACACACACACACACACACACACACACACACACACACACACACACACACACACACACACACACACACACACACACACACACACACACACACACACACACACACACACACACACACACACACACACACACACACACACACACACACACACACACACACACACACACACACACACACACACACACACACACACACACACACACACACACACACACACACACACACACACACACACACACACACACACACACACACACACACACACACACACACACACACACACACACACACACACACACACACACACACACACACACACACACACACACACACACACACACACACACACACACACACACACACACACACACACACACACACACACACACACACACACACACACACACACACACACACACACACACACACACACACACACACACACACACACACACACACACACACACACACACACACACACACACACACACACACACACACACACACACACACACACACACACACACACACACACACACACACACACACACACACACACACACACACACACACACACACACACACACACACACACACACACACACACACACACACACACACACACACACACACACACACACACACACACACACACACACACACACACACACACACACACACACACACACACACACACACACACACACACACACACACACACACACACACACACACACACACACACACACACACACACACACACACACACACACACACACACACACACACACACACACACACACACACACACACACACACACACACACACACACACACACACACACACACACACACACACACACACACACACACACACACACACACACACACACACACACACACACACACACACACACACACACACACACACACACACACACACACACACACACACACACACACACACACACACACACACACACACACACACACACACACACACACACACACACACACACACACACACACACACACACACACACACACACACACACACACACACACACACACACACACACACACACACACACACACACACACACACACACACACACACACACACACACACACACACACACACACACACACACACACACACACACACACACACACACACACACACACACACACACACACACACACACACACACACACACACACACACACACACACACACACACACACACACACACACACACACACACACACACACACACACACACACACACACACACACACACACACACACACACACACACACACACACACACACACACACACACACACACACACACACACACACACACACACACACACACACACACACACACACACACACACACACACACACACACACACACACACACACACACACACACACACACACACACACACACACACACACACACACACACACACACACACACACACACACACACACACACACACACACACACACACACACACACACACACACACACACACACACACACACACACACACACACACACACACACACACACACACACACACACACACACACACACACACACACACACACACACACACACACACACACACACACACACACACACACACACACACACACACACACACACACACACACACACACACACACACACACACACACACACACACACACACACACACACACACACACACACACACACACACACACACACACACACACACACACACACACACACACACACACACACACACACACACACACACACACACACACACACACACACACACACACACACACACACACACACACACACACACACACACACACACACACACACACACACACACACACACACACACACACACACACACACACACACACACACACACACACACACACACACACACACACACACACACACACACACACACACACACACACACACACACACACACACACACACACACACACACACACACACACACACACACACACACACACACACACACACACACACACACACACACACACACACACACACACACACACACACACACACACACACACACACACACACACACACACACACACACACACACACACACACACACACACACACACACACACACACACACACACACACACACACACACACACACACACACACACACACACACACACACACACACACACACACACACACACACACACACACACACACACACACACACACACACACACACACACACACACACACACACACACACACACACACACACACACACACACACACACACACACACACACACACACACACACACACACACACACACACACACACACACACACACACACACACACACACACACACACACACACACACACACACACACACACACACACACACACACACACACACACACACACACACACACACACACACACACACACACACACACACACACACACACACACACACACACACACACACACACACACACACACACACACACACACACACACACACACACACACACACACACACACACACACACACACACACACACACACACACACACACACACACACACACACACACACACACACACACACACACACACACACACACACACACACACACACACACACACACACACACACACACACACACACACACACACACACACACACACACACACACACACACACACACACACACACACACACACACACACACACACACACACACACACACACACACACACACACACACACACACACACACACACACACACACACACACACACACACACACACACACACACACACACACACACACACACACACACACACACACACACACACACACACACACACACACACACACACACACACACACACACACACACACACACACACACACACACACACACACACACACACACACACACACACACACACACACACACACACACACACACACACACACACACACACACACACACACACACACACACACACACACACACACACACACACACACACACACACACACACACACACACACACACACACACACACACACACACACACACACACACACACACACACACACACACACACACACACACACACACACACACACACACACACACACACACACACACACACACACACACACACACACACACACACACACACACACACACACACACACACACACACACACACACACACACACACACACACACACACACACACACACACACACACACACACACACACACACACACACACACACACACACACACACACACACACACACACACACACACACACACACACACACACACACACACACACACACACACACACACACACACACACACACACACACACACACACACACACACACACACACACACACACACACACACACACACACACACACACACACACACACACACACACACACACACACACACACACACACACACACACACACACACACACACACACACACACACACACACACACACACACACACACACACACACACACACACACACACACACACACACACACACACACACACACACACACACACACACACACACACACACACACACACACACACACACACACACACACACACACACACACACACACACACACACACACACACACACACACACACACACACACACACACACACACACACACACACACACACACACACACACACACACACACACACACACACACACACACACACACACACACACACACACACACACACACACACACACACACACACACACACACACACACACACACACACACACACACACACACACACACACACACACACACACACACACACACACACACACACACACACACACACACACACACACACACACACACACACACACACACACACACACACACACACACACACACACACACACACACACACACACACACACACACACACACACACACACACACACACACACACACACACACACACACACACACACACACACACACACACACACACACACACACACACACACACACACACACACACACACACACACACACACACACACACACACACACACACACACACACACACACACACACACACACACACACACACACACACACACACACACACACACACACACACACACACACACACACACACACACACACACACACACACACACACACACACACACACACACACACACACACACACACACACACACACACACACACACACACACATCCATCCCTACAAACGACATAAAATCCAGTACACGATGTACCCAGGCTACAGTTGAAGACCGTGAAGAAACGGTACCCCGGGTACCTCTGCACCGAGTCTGCAAAGTGGGACGTGGGTGTAGCCTTTCTCAAAGGCTCCGAGAGTGAGCGACAGAGAATAAGAGAGCGAAAGAGCGAAGCCGAGACGAACGAATAAAGAAAAGAGCAAGACACACATAGATATATGTATATATATATATATATATATATATATATATATATAGATAGATAAATAGAGAATAAACCCGTAGCCGGGAAAAGGTGGAGCCGCAGTGAAGTACACACAGAATTACAGATAGAACGAAAAAGATGAAGTCTCTTCGAGATACCAGTGAGGAACCTCGGCAATTTTTTTTTTGTTTTTTCTTTTTTCTTTCCTCTCTTCGTCTTTGCCCCCCTCTCCCCTCTGATCTGCTCGACGCAAAGTTGAATCCTTCTTCGAGTGGTCGGGCAGGTTGAAATCACGGTTAGAATCCGTCAGTTGAGTCGAGAAGCGAGAAGGACAAAAGAAAAAAAGAGGGCAGCAGCAGCACCACCAGCGAGTGGAAAGAGGCGTTGGGGGTCGGTCGCGTGATGCGCGTTTACGCCTGCGGTTCGGTTGCGGCGGCGCCGCGCGAACCGAGCGGATCCGCGAGAGGGCGCCTCTGGCGCGCGCGCGCACACACGACCCCGGATCCCAAAGGCCACGAGTGTTCCCGATGACGCCCGATTCGCGACCACGGACAGTAGACTGTTTTCTGGCCCGTTATTACCGGCGGTCTAACCGCTCTGAAACACACGTAGACCCGGTTAACGCTACTACCCCGGGGTGGGGGGCGGGTCGACAGAGACAGCGAAGTCGTGAGGTGGTGTCTTGCTTGCACCGCGTACAGTCGGTGAAAAATGTTGGATCCAGCTCGACACGTTACTCGACACACGCCGCAAAAAGATTCTCTCCCGACTGTACAGAAAAGAACAGAAGCTCACGAATTCGCCATCTCTGTCGTGTCGCGCATGTGCAGCTGCCTCCCTAACACGGCAGTAAGCGTTTCGGGTATATGCCTTACGTTCGGAAACCCATCTCGAGTCAACCGTAGTACAACTATAGTGATAGAATCATAACGGAGCGAGTTGACTATAGTTAACTCGAGTAAGGCCTCTGAAAACGTAAAGCTTTGGATTTCAGCAAGTCTACACACATCCCGTGTCATCTCGCAAATGGCGATGTGAAGGATTATGATTATTATTTTTTTTGACCAGTCGAACCGATGGCCAACCGGTGGCGCTGCATGTTAATTCCGTTCGCACAGTCCAACATGAAGTCGCCTCTGTTTCTCATAACGTTGTTGCTTATAACGTTATTGCCTGTGTCTCCTCTTGCAATTTTTACACACACACACACACACTCGCGAGGCACATGTGGGTACACGGGTGAGCACACATGCGCCATTTTGGTGCAATCGGCGGCCGACGGGTGGCGCCACCGTCGAAGATCATGCTTCTTCATACTTCTGGCATTGAACTGGCAAGCCCTGCCCACCCGTATGTGTGTGTGTGTGTGTGTGTGTGTGTGGAGGTTTATTCTTGTGGAGCATAAAGCATGAGGCGAGCGCGCGCGCGTCTGTGTGGGGGAGCGCGCGCTGGTGCTGCCGCTCGAGGAACACGAGCGCCCATGGCTATTGACCGAACTCCGGCACGGACCGGCCGGTCAGCTGTAAGCCGAGCCGCCCGACTCTGCGGCAGCAGTAGGGTTTCTGGCCGCGCGACGTCGGTCCCCCCCAATAGTCTTCTCCAACCGGGAAAAGGTCCGTCGTGTCGTCGTCCGTGATCCCTCGCGTCCGTAACCAACGGCGAATAAAAAAATGATTAAACAAGAAGAAAGAACTTGAGAGAAAAAATGAAAAGGCCGAAAGAAAATTTCGGGAAAGACATCGCGTGAACGAAAAATAATTTTTTTTTAACAACGAACAAAAAAATAAGTTTTTTTTTTCGAGACAAACGTAAAAATTAACAAAGGACAAAAGATAAATCGTGAACCGATAAAGAAGACAACTTCGTTGATATTGGAACTCGAAATAATTTGCCAGTCGGGGCTGTCAAAGAGTGAGAAGAAGGAACAAAAGAAACACGAAGAAATATAATTTTTGGCGACGATTCGATTCTTTTTTTTTCAACTCAAGTCAAAGTTGGGGATTTTTTTATTTTCGATGTTCGTGCGGTTTTTGAGTCGACTTCTTTTTTTTTCATTTCTTTACTGCAGGCAGTGGTAAACGTTATTTTTTTTTCCTTCGGGTAGCAACGATTATGCAGGACGTACAGTGAAGTTGCAGGGCGTTGGGATAGCATTGTCGTTGTGAAGCATGTAATTGTGATTACGGTGGGACACGGGGTGCTTTTTTTATTTCTTATTTTTCGAAAATTCCGATGAGAAAGATGATGAACGAAGATTTTATTTTTTAATAATTTTTTTTTTGTCGTGGAACAATTTAAGAAAATAAAAATTGAGTTTTACGAATTTTCTGTGATGCGAGTGAGCGAGCGAACCAGAAACGCTTTCGCGTGAAAGTCAAGGCAGTCGGGTTGGCGAGGAAGGCAGCAGCAGCAGCAGCAGTAGCAGTAGCAACGCCAGTAGTAACAGCGGACAGAGAGAGAGAGAGAGCGAGAAAAAGAGAGAAAAGGAGAAAGAGAGGAAGGGAGAAAGAGAGAGCGGAGGCTCGGAAACGAACGAGCGAAGTAGAGGCTACCCCGAGAGAGTCAGACGAGAGCGATCGAACCAAAGAACCGATATCCAGCTCGCCGGTTACACCGAACAATTTCACACACACACACAGACACACAGACACACTCAAAGCCTCTGACATGAACCACCGACTAACAGCTTTATCGAAATCAGCATAATTTCCACAATAATCTCATAATATAATTCATTCATCGGTTCAATCTTTAAAAAAAAAAAGGAAAAAGAGAAAAAAAAAGATCTCCGCAACCCATTTTTAAGAACAAGAGAAGATGATTTTCGTTTAGAGACTGTCTTTTTCGTAATTTTCGTGATCTCGTGAACGAGAGAAACGAAAAAAAGAAAGAGAAAAGAAACGAAGAAGAACAAGAAAAAAGTTTGACTTTTTTGAAAAAAATATAGAGAAGCGAAAAAAAGTTTTTTTTTTTTTTGGTTTTCTGGGACGATATTTGTCGAATGGTTGTGGAAAATTTGAGTTTGTTGGTTGGTGAAATTTTTTAGTGGACAGATGAGTTGATTTTTTTTTTTCGTGTGAAGCCGCCGAGGAGAGAACGGTACTACCGGCGAACGAGACAGCCGGCGCTGCCGATCGTGGAGGAGGACGGGCACAGACTCGCTCGTGTGTGTGTGTGAGGGTGGGGGGGGGGTGGGGGGGGCTCGCTGAGAGCCGCAGGAGAACGATTCGGTTGCCGGGCTTGCCGGTCGTTTTAACATTTCTTCATTCTTTTTATTATCATCAATGATTTGTCGAATTTGGATGAAATATTCACACCGGTTTTAGGCGAATTGTGATTGCGCTTGCGCGACCGTTGACACTGCACGTAAAAAATCGGTCGTCAACTGTGTGCGGGTTTAACTGTGTGTGTTTCGTGTCGGATGCTGACGAAAAAGGAAACGAAGATTTAAAAAAATTAAAATTATTCGCGTTTGTGGTGCGTCCGACCGGATTATTGTCGTCAAGCGTTGTACGGAACAAAGATAGTTGAGAGAGTGAGAGAAAGTGATAAAAAAGAGAGAGAGAGACGAGACGATTTCACGAGTGTTCTGTGTTGGATAATCGCCGAGTGTGTGCACCGTAACGACAATCGTTAAAAAATTCGCGAAATCAAAAATTCTCCTTATCATCCGATAATTCGTTTTTTTTCTCAATTTATTCTTTTTCTTTGAAATTAACATTCACAAAACGACGAACCACAATTTATCGTCGAAAGAAAAAAAAACAAAAATAATCGTGACTCCGCTCGCTTCAATCCGAAAAAACGGTTTTTTTTTCATCGACAGACCGGAAGTCGGTTCATCGATCGCTTCTGAAGCAATTGTGACGAAACGACCTACAAATAAAAAAAAACAACAGTCACAGTGTTTTCTTTCTCGAATCGTTTTATTTATTTGTTTGCACGAGAGACAATCGTGATTGCCAAAAAAAACACCAAAAAATCAGTGAAGATCGCGGGGATAATAACGTGAACTTTCACCGACTGTCAAAACGTTGACTTTTTCGGACCGAAGATCGGTAGTTTACGGCAGACGCAGAGACCAACCGTGATCAACGCACGACGGCGAACGAGAGAATGAGAGACATCGGAATAAAAAAATAAGAAAAAAAAAAACGTTTCACGACCGACGGATAAATAATTCGAGTGTGCGCACTCGCGATTACTAATCACACACACACACACACACACACACACACACACACACGTACGAGTAAAACAATTCACGTGGTGCGTTAGTTGGTGGTGCAGATCATCTTCTCCCACTCCTCGGGCCGCAGTCTCGACGGTGAGGCGCGAGGGGCGGGCCAATCAAACCTGTCTTACCGACGCGGCCGCGCCACGGTCTCGCCATTGGACGACTCGAGGCGCTGCTGCTGCTGCTGTCGCCGCCGCGAATTTTCTGCAACGATCGGGAGAGGCTCGGGTGGCGCCCCGCGACGACGACCGATAACACGAGAAATCACGTACCTCGAGCAGCTCTCCGGAGTCCTCCGGTTGACGCGACCACGGAAAAGTCGACGAAACTCAAACGCCCGCGCTCCTCTCTCTCTCTCTCTCGCTTTTTTTTCTCACTCTCTCCTTCTCTCTCACTTTCCACTTCCTGACGTCTAACTCAGGCATAATAAATCTAATCAATCAATCCTTTCTATCTTTATCCTTCACGTTCGATCCCACGAAACAAAGTTCGCGTCACACGCGAACATTCTTTTTGACGATATTGTCCACGTGGTTAAAAAAAATATCTGTGTTGAAAAACGGAGTGAGAGAAAACAAAAAAAATAAATTAATCACGAATAATAAAAAAAATTGTGCGACGAACGGTGTGTCGGTAAATCATCGAGAGACAGAGATAGAGAGAAAGACGAAGTTTATAGTTTTTGATCGTGAAATAATTTTGTGACGTTCCGTCGACCGTAAAAAAAATTGAGAAAAGAAATAATTGAAAGAACAAATTAATCTTCATCTGTGATTGTCGATGGTCGAAAACGTTTATCACGACATCTTCGTCCCACCGTGAACGAGTGTGCAATAAAAAAAAGAAAATAATAATTAAAAACCAGAAGGAAAAAAAACGAAAATCGAGGTCGATGAGTTACCGAAAATCGTGAACCATTGATAACCGAGACTCTCGATAAAAGAATCTTGCATTTTTTTTTTACTTCTTCTTCACCTGAGCGTTATCTCAGCCCCTCGAAGTCTCTCGATCCCAATCGACGAATTTTCAATTCGTCAGATCGAGAACAATCATCAAGTGCGTTTTGTGCTGCACCGGTTCGGTTTGGTGTCTCATCGTGAAATTTCACCCGAGGAATAATATCAATCTTTCGGAGTCTGCGGCTATCGCGAAATTTTTTGATTATTTTTCATTTTTAAATTTTCGAGAAGGAGCCATAGTCGAGAACGAGATGAGCCGCAGTGGATACCACGCGCGCCGCTGAATTCTCATTCGTGCGCCGGTTGGCCAGTGTGTGAGTGAGTGTGTGTGCGTGTGTGCGCGCGCACCTCCGTTCCCGGCGTCCTTGGGGATTGGCGATAATCGCGAAAGCGGTGGGATAGTTCCGTGGATCACACGTGCGTGCGTGGGTTAAGTTTTAGTGCGCGTGCGCGTTGATACCGCGTTCTTTGTGTGGAAAAACCGCACGTACAACAAACACACACACTGCGATTGGTGTTTGGCATCGTGTGTCGCGCTCCCGGCGTTTGCGGTGGTGGTAGTGGTTACTAGCCGCGGTGGTGGTGGCGCACGGTACCGGGTCCGCTGGACCCCCCTCCCCCTCTGCCGAGCCTTACGTGCGCGTAGCCCGCGGTCGAACGGACCGGCACGAACGGTAATCACCGCGATGACCTTGAGAAACACGAGGCGCCGGAATTCGGTGGCTACCGGTCCTTCGCGATGATATACCGAGAAACCGAAACTCCATTTTCGACGGGCCGGGGACCCAAAATCCACGCAAAAAACCCGGAAGACAAAGGGCCCGCCCTTCGTCGAAATAACCTTTTCCGGACGTGTGTCGCTAACGGGCGAGTGGCAATTTGAAGAACCGCGAAACGAGAAACAGATTTGATTTTTCGTATTTTCGTTCTTTTTCTTTATTTTTGAAATAACAAACGTGTTTGAAGAAAGCGAGTTATAGATAGTTTTGCGTGAGAAAATTCGCACCGATTGGGGTTTGATGTTTCATGTTCTTCGTGCCAAGATCGAAGTCGTTTTCAGCGTTTAGCCGGCTACACACTTTTATCCCGAGCATATATATATATATTTTATACGTATATAATACGTATACATATATATCTGGTGGACGAACGAGTACACGATCCGTGGCCGAGAGGAATTGTGCGTACCCCGCCTTTTTCCAAAACCGGTTTCGTTCGGCTCTGCGAAACTCACGGGAGACCCCGATTTTGTTTGTATGTGTGTGTGTGTAAGTGTGTGTGTGTGCGCGCCTTTACATAGCATTGTGAAAAGACCGTTGAGGTCTGATAAAAAAATTTAAGAAAATTCAAGAAAACAAGAACAACAGCAAAATAAAGCAGCAAGCGAATTTACGCAAGGGTTTTCATAAAAAATAACACACACGTTCGTGAAACGTTTTATCACTAACTGTTTCATAAAGCTGTAACGTTCGTTATCGCGATAACGCAACGAACAACCGAAGGACAACCACCTAACGACATTGGGACAAACGCTGCGTTCGTGCAAGTTTGTACCTGGTGCGTGCGTATCTGATCAGAACCTTTATGATTTCTCACCAAACAACGAACGAAATCCCCCGCAACGTCGATAAACTCTTTCGTTGTGACAAAAGAAACAATTGGACAGGATCCCGATGAAATAAAGACGAAATCTGCGATAAAAATTGTTTTTCATCGAATCAATTACAATTCCATTTTCGTGAGAGAAGCTGATTAACAGATCAAACATGACAATGGAGTTGGCCGACAGTGTGAGAGAGAAGGGTGATCTGTTCGAGGCAGTTTTGCGCAGCGTTGATCGGTCCAAGACCTAAGACTCGCCAATGGCCCATTGGGAACAATATTAAAATCAGAAAAAAAACCTTGTGATCAACATTAGCTCAAAAGTTGAAGAAAAATTGATACGCGAGTTGTAGCGTCTGAAATCTCGTCACCGGTGGGTTAAAAAAAACAATCGTTGGTCCGTACGATAAGACGAAATTTCGTATTATGAAGCAAACGGGAAATTTGCCGGGTGTCGGCCACGTGCAACCGGTCGTGTTGTACACCCGTGTGATGCGTAATCAGCACGATCATCACCTAAATCGTAATTCCGGTGATAACGAGGATTCGGAACAAAGAATTTGTCAGATCGAGAGCAACGACGAAGATTCGACGATCACAAGATCATCGAACAAACAGTCGCAAAACGTTAACAAGCAACAAATACTCACGAAGACCAATCAAAGATCGTCGAAGAACGATGATCACGATGGTAAAGGAGTTGGCAAATCCGCTACGTCAATGTCGAGAATGTTAGCCGTGGACGCGGACAATTACATGCTGCGCAAGGGTTCGACCAATGGTGGGGGTAACTCGAGCAACAACGGTGTGGGATCCTCGGGAGGCGGTGGTGTTGTTTTACCGGGAACCACGTCCACGTCCAATATCACCGTTGGTCCAGCATCATCCGGTTCCACGTTGAGCAGTCATCCAACAGTTTCCACGATCAACAATTCGTCGTCATCCATTTCGGGGTCTGCGATACTCAGCTCCATTGCCGAGCGCGCCATCAATCATAGCAATAACAATTTAACGAACAACAACAATAGTAACAATAACAACAGTCAGTTGCGGAGTGTTCCACGGGGATACGGTTTCGCGATAACCAAGCAGCACCAGCAACAGCATATGACCTTGAACGACACTTACTGCACTTCGGATGTCACCGTGGGACAGCAGCAAGTCGCCACGGTCGCCTCAGCCGTCACTGTGACATCCAACACGAGTGGTCAATGCGTTCAGAACATCGCGAATCCTTGCGACAATCAATCGTGCAATCCAGGACATGTTTCGTTGTCGCAGGACGTCAACGTTCAACAGCCACAGCATCGACAAACCGATCATCGTAACTCGGGTTCGCAAACAACGACGACGAACGTTGTCGTGGGTTCCTCGCATCAAAATCATCCCACAGCTCAGAAGAGATCACAATCTGGGATCAATTCGAGTTTCATCACTGCTGCATTAACGTCCAACATTGCGAACAATTATTGTTCGACGTCCATGGTGACGAATTCCGTTGTTAAACAGCCATTGACGATCGGCAACAAAGTTGTCGAAGCTGGGGGTGGTTTTGTTTTCAACGCTCTGGCTAGCCAGAATATGTTGCAACCGAATGTGCAATCTGCTGGGGGGATTCATGCGTTGCGTTTTCCGGCAATCGGGGGCAATGCGATCGGTAACGGTTTGCGCGTTGCGAACGATTGTAAAATCGGTGGGGACAATGACGCGGACAATGCGGATGTTAGAACGAACGTCGGTCCTTCGTTGGTTTCCTGTGCCAGACCTTTGTCCTTTCATAGGCACATGTGTTGGTGCGGTAGCCCGCAACGATCGTTGAATTCTCTTTTTAACGGGGGATCGTGTAAAATCGGTGACTCGTCGTCCGTGGATAAGAAAGTTGGGGAGAATGCGAATTTTGATGGGTTGAAACGTTTGGGCATCAATGATGTCAATCAGGATGCGAAATTTTTGGGAAACGTTAAGAAAGCTACCGAGATCACTCGTAATGTTAATGGAAATAATTGCCATAAGAACCAGAATGGGGTTGGGGTTGCGGGGGTTAACGCTGTGATCGGTAATAAATCGATAAACGGTGTCGATGTTACGAATCAGCATAGACGTATCGGTGGCGATGATGATTCTTGTAGTACGAGTTTATGTTGCTGTATGTGCGGATCTCTATGTCCTGCAGAGTGCCACGCTTGCTTCCACTACGTGTGTTCCGAGTACAGCGGACAACATTTGTGCAAATGGGCTACCAAGGGACACGCGCTTCCCGGACAGGTCTTCGACAAGGAAAAGGTGAGTCTTTCGTTTTTGTTGTTGTTGTTGTTTTTTTCTTTTTTCCTGGATTCTTCGACATAATTGACGTATTGCTTGAGATTATTCGAGATCTCATTTGGGTAATTATGCGGTATCGATTTGGAATTTTGAAGTTTTTAGAGTTCTTTTCTTTTTGGATATTGTCCATTTTGTAATCTAGTTGAAGAATCAGATGGGCAAGGTGAGAAAATCATCGTGGGAACATTTTTTCAATACATTTTTTAGTTTTTATTTATTTTCATTTTTTTTCAGAACTACGATTTTTATAACACTGATGCGAGACATGTTGTTGAGAGCAGTGTCTTTTGGTTGAAAAATTACTTAATTTAATCAACTCAACGTACTCTAAAACTCTACTACCCTTAAAAACTCAAATATAGATTTCGGCGTCAAACATATGAATATGTAGTTACTTTGGACCGTGTCCTCTACAATATATCTCAGTCTTATAAGAATCGAAGTAGCTGTGTACTTACTGCAAAAAAAAAAAAAAAAAAAATTTAAAAAAACGTTTAAAAAATATATTCCCATTATGATTTTCTTACTTTTTTATGGGTTATTCAATTAAACAAGAAAATACACATTCTTGGAGGAAAAAAATCCGGAAATCATAAAATTCGGAAAATCCATGATACTGCATAATTTCTGTTACTTGAGTTCTCCAGAATTACATACTCTCCGTATTTTACAATAGCTTAATTACTTATCTCCAACATGCCTGATAGGCTTGTGATTGTTTGATAGACAATCGTTTCTAGATGCAACACAAAGAATATATAATACTCATTTAATAATTTCAATATAGGATATCATTAAAGTTTTGTCGGTCATTGGGTTGTTCTCATCTAATAATTTTTTTTTTTTTTTTTTTTCATTACTCTAATTGTAAAAAGAGACCCGAGAACTCTAACGAAAAATATATATAATATTGAAGAATCGATATCTTTGTGAAAAAGTAGTGAAAACCGTTTGAAACAATTTTTTTTTTCGGATGGAACGAAGATTAAAAAAATCGATATCTTCGTGGGAAAGTAGTTGAAGTAGTTTTCATCGCGAGTACTTCACTTCAGATAATTCATGTCATACGTGGTCTCGTCGATTCCAATAATCGATCCAATACAATAATGTTCCAAATCGATGAAACGATATCGGACGTAAGTTTTATTGCAAATGATATCTCGATGGGATGACTGAAAGCTCGATACTCCCAATTTCGAGACATAACTCGTATGAGATAGCATTCGAACAGCCTCAGACAACGGTATTCGCGATGGAGATGATGATAAAAAAAGTCTAATAACGCAGCGATTGGTAACGTGTGCACACTCGAGTTGATACGAAAATAATGCAAGATATATTTTTTTTTTGTATTGTGAATATTTTGTCAATAATGCGACGTGGAAACTTCAAACAATATAAATATTCGCGTGTAGTATTTCATCTTTATCCACGCATTTGGAACTTTTTCTTTGTTTCCTCGTTATTAACTTGTCGTATACAAGGACTCGCGACTGTAGAAACAAATCGTAAATCTTGTTTTTCGGGTGTGGTAACTCACTCGTCCTCCGAACGGCCATGAATGTATCGGAAAAAAACTACGATCGCACAATCACGGCCACTCCTTCGATCATGTCACTCATCTCAGTGCGGTGAAAAACGTTCGTGGAACCGACTGAATGGAAAATCTTGGATGGAAAGAAAACAAGCTGCCACTTGAAACTTGCAAGTTTGTTTTTCTAAGTCGTAGGTCTAAAAATCTTTGGCTTTCTCAAAGAGAAATTTTCTTTTACTAGGCTGCGTCAATCATTCCATAAATTACAGATGGCATTGAGATTGTAAAGCACCACATGTGTGCAAAATTCGAGGATTGTAGCTTGACCCGTTCTCGAGTTATAGACGTTTGAGGTTTTCAAGGTCATTACATCAATTCGGACCTTTTCTGCAAATGCGATTTCTCGATGGAACATTTTGACATTTTGGGGCATTTTGAACATGTTGACATCATCATTCCGATAAAAATCGTTCGGACCGTCACATAGCTTCCTCAATGAGGAAGCAACATTGGATTATGCTCAACGAAAAATCACTCTTGTCATGAAAAAAAATCTACCTCACATTTTCACAATTGAATATAATTTTGAAACTTTGAGAATCATAAGTAGAATTGATATTCGAAAATCTTGTCTTGGCAACCTTTGAACGAACTGGTTTTCATTCAATGATAAATGTTTGTTTTTTATTTTTTCATTTCACTCGCAGAGAAAAAAATGAACGACCGTTCGTTGAACCATTTGTTTCGAATCCAGGAAGTCTGTGGTTCTGGACGAGTATGCGTGAAAGCCATCGTCGCACCGCATCCTCACTGACAATATACTTTTAATGCAATCAAAATGCATTTCCCCTTCGCGACAACGCATTTGTCCTGCCGTGTTGCATCGTACCCGCAATCACCGGACGCTCTCTCGCTCGTTTGCGTTTTCCCATCAATCACTAATATTTTAATCAGATCGCGCGATAGCAGCAATGTCGTTCGAACGGTTAGCCCAGAAATTTCGATAACGATTGCTCTCGTCCCCTCGCGACCAACGACGTTGCACAATCGATCGTCGCGTTTTTTTCAATTATTTTTCGCTGCGGAAAATCCATAAACAATAAACAGAGATAAAATAAGAAGAAATAAAAAATAGGAAAAATAAGTGCGAGATCCAATTGCTCGCAGGCGATTCTGTAACATGTATTTTTTTTCACATTACTCTTCCTAACCGCCTCTTCACTCGTTTTCGAAACGGATATGGCACATTAACAAAATTAACAATGCATGTGAAAATTAACAGAAGACAGACTGTTTGCAAGTAGATCGCAGATATTAAAAAATGAGTTTATTAAATCAATTTCTAGAAATCTAGAAGACTTAGGACTTCCCTTATAGTTTCCCAATGAACTTCAAGTGATGCCTTAAATTTCCCTACTTTTTCAAAATTTTAGCTCCATTAGTTTCGGAACTCAGGATTCGAGGGGGTGGGCTCTATTGACGCACATCTACAAAATTATCTTCTTCAACACGCTTTTCAAAATTATGAAAAAAATATTTTTGCATTCCACATAACGAGCCCTCTCAAATGACACCCCACACGATGCACGAAATCACATTATTTCATTTCGAGTACCTCATTAACCTCCTCTTCAACTCTTACACGAATATTTTCAAGTGTCAACTAGTGCAAAATATGTGAATCAATGAGATGTATCTATTACTATGACAAATTTAAAGTTTCTAAGTCGCGTGGTTTCCGAATGAAATTATCGAAACCCGCGTCAATATCGCGAAAAAAAAAAAAAATAACAAACCGTTGGGGGACAATACGATTCGACCTTCTCCCTAATCTTTCGTATATTCTTTCGTCGAGATATCACGACGATTATCCGTGGTAGCTTCTTCCCGCTCGCACCTGTGCGTGAAACTTCTAATTCAACACACACACATACACACACAGGATAGGCGATGGCTCAACGGTGCGTTCGACCAGAAAATGTATCGCGGTATAAAATCGACGTATACAGTTGGGTTGTGAAATAAAACAGCGATCGTTCGGGTGGCTTTGGAGCCGAGCCCGGACGAAAGAACCGAAGGGAAAGGTGGCTCAGCCTGTGTTGCTCGTTGCTTCGTCGGTTTGGTCGCGAAGTCAGCTCCGATCTCCCCGTGTGAATATTATCCTACCTTTCACTGTATACCAATCACTAGTGCGCAGTTTAAATAATTTTTTTTTATTCTATTTTCATTTATTTTCAATATTCTCAATATCGCCAGGATTTCTGTGATTCGACCGGCTCAGCAGGTCGTTACGCTGATAACGAGATAGGCGCTGACTTGCCGAACAAGCGTCTATCTCTATCGGCTTATCGTCAAAAATGATTATTCGACGGCGATGTATGGACGATTTTCGAATAGATTCGACTTTGATGACTCTTCAAAGGTTAATTGGTGCTTCCTGATTGATTTGAATTTCGAACAATGATTCTACTGTGTATGGTGAGGTACTTTATCGACCATCGTGGATGAAATGACGGATAATTATGGTTTTGTGCATTGTTCGGATGCATTAACAATGATGAATTTGTGGCTATAACAAATGTATTCGTACGGTTTCACGTATCAAAAATTTCATAGCACTGTGAGGATTATTTCGACGTGATTGGCCTCCGGTACTTCTTTTGTATTCATGATGCTACTTCAAACGAAATATTTGTGAAGCAGAGTTTGTAGCTGCTTGGTGAACAAAAAATTGACTTATAGGCCCTCGTTTCGGTGTCCACTTCGGAGCCTTTGTAATTATGAAGTATTTTCAGGGATGGACGTTGTCAAAATGTCATGCTAAAAAAAGGACCCTCATCCGAAAATTTCCAATTGACTGGTGCCTTGGGAATCCTATGCGCAGACGTGGAATATGCTTCGGGGTGGAAGCTAAACGTTCCACTTCGAAGCATTCTTAAAGAAGCGGAAATTATTATTATAATATTTTTTCTTTGAAATTATGGTATGGAATTTCAATAACCTGTGGCACAGATCCATATTTTCAAGTCGCATTCTAAATTTTTTTTTTTCACAAAATACATCTCAAAAAATGGAAAATCATCACTCGTAAGCAAATTCGCACTCCAAAGTCTTCTCACGGAAGGGTTTAATGTGGATATATATTTTTTTCAAATGTTGGTATGGAATTTTGATAACCTTTATCACAGATACCGATTCTGAAGTCATATTAAAAAAACAAATTGTTTAAACATCCTAAGAACATTCGAAGCTTCCACTTCCGAAGCCATTTAAAAGAAGGGGAAATACTTTTTTTTTTTGATGTTGGTACGAAATTTTTAGAATCAATGACACGAATCCCGATTCTGAAGTCGTATTTAAAAAAATTTAATGTAAAAAATTCAAAAAAACTCTCGGCTGAAAAAAATATAATATGAAAAGTATATTGTGAAAAAAATCAGACATTCAATGAATAAACATTCAAAAAGGATAAAACAATTCAAGATATCATCCTGGTTTATTTATAGTTCCAATTATAATTGGTTATTTCAGTGAGTAGATTATAATATTTCCGATTATAATAATCTTTTGACTGCCCTTTACGCAGTCGGGAGACGTCATTGATTGGATAGTGAGACTTCACATTTCACACACGATATCTTGACACATATATCTATAAAAACTGATAAAGAATTTCTAATATCAAAGGACTTTGCTTTTTTGCAATTTTTGAAGCGACAAGTTGAAACTATTTGAAAAAAATATTTCATATATCGACAACGCACGACTTTACGATTGCGATGGTATCATTGGCCGAGAAGATTGAGTCTCGACGGTTGCAATCGGAATTCACAAGTCGCTACGTGACTGTCGATTGAGGTGCGTAAGCAAAGTCACCCCCTCACGTGCATGTGCGATAATGGCACGCACGGAAACATAAAACATATCGAGAAGCATAAGCCGCGGAACCGTAGCCACAACATCGACCAAATGGGACAATGGAAGTTCGTACCGACGTTTGACGACGTCGAATACTAATAACCCGGCGTCGTCGCGTTAATGTCCTGGACGGCGCCTGTATACCGATTGACTTGGCGAGATCGATTTATTCGACGCTAACGAGTTTATCTGCACGAACGTGAAATATTATTCATCATTTGTAATACCACGCGACGTTTCTGCATCGGATAAATCTCGATCAAGTGTATCGTTAGTATCGTGAGACACATTCGCCCGCGGCTTAGTTGCGCAAAGAACATTATATTCGTGACATGCGCGGTTGGAAAGGATTCGAAAAAAAAAAAAAAAACAAAAGTAAAAAAAAACAGAGCTGCAAGTTGAAACTTTGCAATTTGCTTCCTCCGAATTTTACGCAGTGAACGAAGATTCCTTTATAAGAAAACCATTCCGTTTACTTTTTATTTTCTTTGGTTCTTTTTCTCAGTCGTCTTGGTGTCCTCATAAAGAAATCTTGAAATTCCTCATGGAGAAACGTTGATATAAAAATTACGATAAAAATTTGTGGGACCTCAATTTGAGAGATAAGAAAACATTTTCTTTTTTTTTTGTTTTTGTTTTTTTTCTTAATCCTTGGCTTGAGAGATAATTTGAGAGATAAGAAAACATTTTCTTTTTTTTTGTTTTTTTCCTCAATCCTTAGGGCTTCCTCATAGAGCAATCTTCACATTCCTCATAGAGAAATCTTGACGTTCCTCATAGAGAAATCTTGACATTCCTCATAGAGAAATCTTGACATTCCTCATAGAGAAACGTTGACATAAAAAATTGTGATAAAAATTTGTCGGACCTCAATTTGAGAGGATGCAAAAATTAACTTCACAACACTGCATCATAAATTTTCGATGTTTATTAAAATGTGAGACGACAGTGGAGGGTGACCCTTGCTCCGGGGTTTTCCCGACGATACGAGGAGAGTATGAGTAGGAGGAGAGCATGAGTCGGAGTAGCGGAGAAGAACGAGAGTGCGGTAAGGAAGTGACACATGGGCAAGGGGAGAGGGCGAGGGGGAAAGGAAAGATGATATAAGGTGCGAGTTGTAGGTTGCGCTGTTAGGCTACGTGATCGCACGTACGTACCCGCGACCTCGTAGATTTTGCTCTTTGGAGCGGAGGAATCACGTTTGACTCTCACGTGCCAGAGATAGGTGACGTTCGAAGAGAAAACAAAAGAAAAACATTCGAATTGTCATTCTGACTTAATTATCGCGAATAATTTATCGTAAGAGTATTATCATCGTATTGAAATGAAATTGTGATACAGACTGTAATAATTATTATGATGATTACGAAAGCAATCATAATAATGATAATAATAAAAACAATGACAGTAGATAAATAAATAAATGAATAAATAAATAAATAAATAAATAAATAACAACGACGAAAACGCGTAGTCTACAAAAAAACAATAAATCCAAATAATAGATTTCCATGAAAAATTGATTCTGAACAAATTATTTCAACTATTTTTTTTTCTTTTTACTGTAATCAGAAGTATTAAAAATTCAACAAACAATTGAACATAACTTTTATCACGGAATTGCTTGAGAAAAAATAATAAAACGTTGAAAACAAAAAAAAAAACCCAAAAGAAGCACACGGCGACTCGATACGATTTTCCATCACAACTTCGTTATTCGGTTGAAAATAATGATGATGAATGCGAGTGGAAAAACGGCACTTCGTCACATGCGTTTAGTCAAAGGACGTCTTTTGCGACCTTCCAACTTTTCCCTCCGATCTCACAAAGCCCACTCTCGGACCGGACGTAAGTTGCTCCGCTCCGCGAATTGAGACGCAAATATGAAATAAGAAGCGAAGAAAGTGAATTCATTTTTAGACACGGGCTCGTCGTCGCACGGGTCGTACGGGCTTTACATATAGATGAGGATTTAACGAGAAGAGGCGCTTCTCTCGCGCACGTGGCTTCATGTCACGTAGCCGAAGCGGCAGACGATCACTGGACCAAATTGTGTGTGTACCTTCGTGAAGGATGATGCGGTGGCGCGCGTATCCGCTTTCACGGTTTCTCAGGATTCCTCGGAGCTTCCTCTTATCATCGTCAGTCACTTCTGAATCACGCCGCGTCCTTACACCGTCCTTTTCATGTTTTTCGGAGTTGAATTAAAATTCTCATCTCGTTCCCATATACAGCAGATTAAGATTTAGTCGTTCTTTGGTTCACGGTGAAAATTCAAATAATAATTTATGAGAAAAGAAACCACCCCAAAAAATTCATGCAGAATTTCTGGAATTATAAAAAATATATATTCGAGGTCAACTCAGATAGCTTTGACCCTTGGGTCGATTTTTTGCCTCCTCATTTTTTACATGAATATATGTTGAAGATTAAGTGACTCGTATTTCGGGGTTTTTAATTTTGAGACCCCGCTTTTGAGATACAGTCAAATGAAGTTTCACAATTATTGACCGTATTTGGTCATTCGAATCGATATATCTCAGCAATGGTTAGTGATGAAAGGAAAAACAAGAGGTATTTTTTTTTGTTTTTCCACGCTCTACACGATAGAGAGATTTATGATTATCTTGCGCCGATGTAAGAATTATTTATTAACAATTGAAAATTAAAAATTAACTAAAACGAAAAATACTCATTTTATTGTTTTTTTTCTTAAATTCCTTGATTCGGAACAAAAATGTTGAGTCACCACCGGAATTGGGCATCGACTTGGTTCGGAAATTACAGCTTTTCAACGGGTTTAGGTTGTTGTGGGGTTTAGCCGACGGGGGTGAAGCGTGAGGAGGGCGCCCTATGCTTATGCACGGAACCGACGAATGGTTCTCAACTGTTTGTCGTCCAATTATCGTCGTATTTAATGTCATTCATCGAGGAAGAAATTCACATCAGTTTAAAAGAATATGCATTTTTGACAAAGTTATGGTTACAGGAATTATTTATATTAGTTTATGGCATTGTTTTCAATAATTCGTTAGAGATCAATTATTGCAAGACGAACTGGCAACAACGTAAATTATGACCCACGATAATACGCTTGGGTTGAGCAGCAGTGTCGCACAGCTGTCATATACGCGCCCCGTTCCTAGCCTCAAAATCGGCGTTTTTGTTTATCAACCATAAACATCGGTCCGGGAAGAAAATTCCTGTCTGAATTAACTTGATGGCCACATTCATAATTATCAAATGTCGTTAAGGTAGGGAGCGCTTGTGCCGGCTATGCTGTTGCCATGCTTCCGAAGCCTTATATTTTGTGTGCTCAATTGTTGAAAAATTCGCGATTAAAATCATGAATAACTCTGAATCGGTACTGTAAATTATTATTTTCACGGCACGAAAAGTTAGTTCGATATTCCATTTAACCGTATCTGATTTTTCAACTCCGTGGCATCATTTTCTCGGCAGATATACATGATATACTGAAAAATGTTCGGAACATTCCCATGAGCACAATGTAATAAGGACACCAAATACCCCAACTTTGCGATTTTTTTCTCTAAATAACGGTACTGTGGATGGTTTCGAAATTTGACAGGTTGATTAGTAAAGGGATCATGAACGTTCACAAAAATTTTCATCTCAGTGGCATCATTTCGGCCTAACTCCACAACAACCTTAACCGGTTGAACAAATCGATGTGTCTCGGCAACGATTAGTGACAAATTGAATAACCATCGATATTTTTTCTTCCGTTTTCGTACTCTATATATCATAAAGTTATTCATAATTATGCTGCACCAATCAAGCAATTGTCATTAACAATAAAATAATAATTCACAATAGTATAAAACGTAAAAATGCTCATTTTATATCTACAAATGATTCATTTATGGAATCTCCGAACGAAAACAAAAATTTTGCGACCTCACAGAGCTTGGTTCGACTTTTCGTTCCGAAGTTATGGTTTTTGTTCTCCCGAAGAACAAGTTTGATGTAAAATAAACGTATTGTTTTCTTCATGAGAAAAAAATCCATAACTTCCGAACGAAAGGTTTAGCATATCAAAACGAAAAATATTAAAGTGTGAAAATTTACGCGACTGACGGTGACGATATTGAAATAACAGTGTCGAAATATATATATTCTGAAAAATTGATAACAAGTATAATTGGGCAACTTCCACAGTACAACTGTCACCGAGTTGTTTGAGCCGCGGTTTTGCCGAAATGTCAGCGAAATACGTGACAGATCCACAGGAAGAACGCACATTCGATAAATTTACCGACGATAACTCGAGCATCAGTGAAAAACCCATTAACTAATTAGACCGAGAAACCGGGCGAACGTATGGAAGAGCGCGCAGCTGTACTTGACGTGTGCGAGCAAATTCAACGGCATTCTCCGAGTCTCTTCTATTCTCGGTTTTGTGTGTGCCTCGCAGCTCCAGCCGAGTTCCCGGTAAGGTCTCTCTCACAATCATCCCGCGACTCCTGTGTACCCAGATTAATCGCTTTAACGACGCTGATTTTATTCCCGGAACTCGCGAGACTCTCGCTCGACGAATTGCCGATCCAATTTTGTACTAATTGTACGCGAATGGTTTCCGATTGTGGCACTCGTTGGAAGCTCGATTTATCGTCTGGCATTGTTGAATTATGACGAAAACATTTACGAGGGAGAACGTCTTCTATAATTGTCACCGAATGATGGAAGAATGTCCGCGCAAGATGGAGCGACATTTTATTCAAAGACCAGGAACGACGTTGACACGACAACGATGGCGAATCAAATGTTTTTCGGAGAATGCCTCACAACGAGAGTGCCTTGTTCATTGGACGAATGGGCGAAATCGAGCGAAGGGCGCTGAACAAAGCCATTGAAAGTGTCTGTCCAAATTTAGTTGAAGGATTGAACCTATATTTGATTGTATACGTTCTAATGACAATTCGATCTGTTGTGGTATGAAAAATATAGATTTCAACAACGAGTTCCTTCAATGAGGACGCTTTTTTTTCACTTTTTTCAAATGCCTGGCTTTCTTACAGAGTGATAATTTTCGTTCACTATCTACGATTTAGAGGAATCAAGCGTCAGCTTGCACCTTGTTTTGATATTTCGATCGTGATCAGTGGGTCACGATAAAATTTTAACGTCTCATCCAATTATTAACGCGTCGATGGATTTTTAACAAATTCTGTGCCAAATAACTGCGGCCGTTGATTTATGTGTGTTCAGAAGAAAAACTTGAATTGATCCAAAATACGATGAATTTTGAAAAATTCAAGATATCATAAAATCCGAAGACGCTGTAAATTTCGCCGGGCTTCGTCAATCATCCCAAAAGTTACAGATGACATGGAGATAATTAGGCACCACATGTGTGAGAAATTTGAGCGCTGTAGCTTGAACCGTTGTCGAGTTACGGACGTTTGAAGTTTGCAGGGTCGTCACATGTTCCGGACATAATCCGCAAATGTTATTTCTGGAAGTTTTGCGATATTTTAAAAAACACGTCGAACTCAAACGCCCTATAAAAAAATTCCGGATCGTCACGTAGCTTCCTCTATGAGGGAGCAAAATTAAGTATATCGAAATAATGATACAAAGGATCTTGAAAAAAAAATGGTTCGAACGAATAAACGAACAAAAATTACCTGAATGAATAAGTTAATAATAATAATAATAATAATAATAATAATAATAATAATAATAATAATAATAATAATAATAATAATAATAATAAATTAATGAATAGAGAAAAGTAGAAGGGAAAAAATGTTATTTCGAATTGAATGAGATTTTTGTGAACGAATGAACTAGAAGCGAGAGAGTCCTCGCGATTCTGTGAGGAAACGTGATCGACCCCCCGGGGTCGTTGGTTATCACGATTATTCCTGATGCAGGAAACTGGAGCCAACCTCTCGAAAATACAACGACGAAACGAACGACCGTGAACGACGAATGCAGTTTCACAAACTCACGATAAAGAAACGGTCGTGTTTGCAAACGCTTATACAGCCGAGACGCATAAAAAATCGTCTTTCGTTCATAACCATGGAAGATGCTGGAGGAGCAAAATAACGCACGATGATCAACGAAGCGCAAAATGTTTCTGGATGCTTCGGCGTTTGCAAACCCAGCGATTTTTTAATCGTTTGCCGGTTGAACTCCGGTTCTCCGGTTCTCACATCGGTTGTTTTCTCGCGGGGATATTGTCTTGGGTTTCGTGCATCAACGAGCTCGCGATAACTCGCTCGACACCCGGTCGATCACGTTTCCCGCATCATTGCCCCGGAACTTGCGACGTTCGCTCGTCCATCGGACTTGACGATGCTTCGTGTCGACGCAGTTAACACTTCTCTGGTCTTGCTTCCTCATAGAGGAAGCTGTGCGACCGTTTAAAAAATGTTTATCGGAATTTCATGAACATTTGGATGATAAGTTCAATATGATGGACATTTCAACAGGTTCAAAATGTTCTGAAACGTCAGGAAATCATATTTCTAGATTTTTCTGAAAATAACGAACATTTTTTTTTTTCAAAATCAATATTTTTCAACATGTAGTCTGTAACATGAACTAATAAATGAAAAAAAAAACTTTTGAATTTTTCTTCTCGGGCCACACACCATGTTACCAAAAACTTGCACGCAAAATAATGTCTCGAAACAAAAAGTTGCCTCGCAATAAACAATTACTCAAAAAAAAAAAACTCAATTTTTTTCTATACAGAAATATGGGGCTTTATAATGCTTCGTGCCGACGCAGTTAACACTTCTCTGGTTTTGCTTACTCATAGAGAAAGCCATGCGACCGTTTCAAAAATGTTTATCGGGATTTACTGAACATTTGGATGATAAGTCCAACATGATAGATATTTCAACACGTTCGAAATGTTTTAAAACATCCGGAAATAATTTTTCTGGATTTTTCTAAAACTAACGACAATTTGTTTCCAAAATCCATATTTTTTGGACACGTAGTCTGTAACATGAACTGCACCGATACTTCATATGAAATATTATTGGAGAATTTTTTTCATACATTAATACAAACATTCAATTCAAGAGCTTCCAATTTCGTTTTATACAAAAATACATATACCCAATAAAGAACTTTCAATTGTTTTTTTTAAATTAAGCTATTCATTCGCCTACAAAATATTTTATTCACTCAGGCATCATTTCAGTGCCTCAGAGCCGGTGTAACCCCTCAAGTGCCGTATTTTAAAGCCGCGTCTCTGTGTCATCTGCATTCACCAGCCCGCGCGTCTATCCCGGACTGCAGTCTCGAGCAATCGTGGCTCATACAAAGTCTAGCCAGTCCCGAGAGTCATGTGTCAAGCTCGAGTCACCGTCGCATCGTCTCGCGAGCGCCCCTATCACCGACTAGTCAAATAAACTTCTACATGCGCATGATCATTCGACCGCTGCGACCATCAGCCGCCTTTGCGCTCACGGCTGCAACCTCTTCGGTGCTCTCCCAACATCACAGAGCCTCGTTCGAAAAAAAAAAAAACACCTAAAGCTCGCATCGTAAATCCTACCCCTATGCTCGTCATCGTTAGTTCATTAAAGAGAACGGCAAGTTTTGGGTAATCACATCATTAAAAATATATATGAGCGATTCCACGTGACTTCAGCCATTAAAAAAAAAAAAAAATTCCACAAATAATTAAAAAAAATGGAGTTATTTTATTGCCGATTTTTATTTTTCAATTTTTCTGACGGTTTTATCGTTAATTAACGTTTTTTTTTTTCATTTTTCCATTCAAATGACTGTATGTTTGGCAGGGTTTAAAGTATTTACATTTGTAAAAAACGAAAATGTGCGTCTTTTCATAGCTTTCCAGAAAAAAATGACTTTTGTTTTCTTTCTCTTTTTTTTTCGTATTATTCTATCGCGTATGTAACTTTATTGTTCCCAGCAATATTGATTGGCAAGTGTGTGTGCGTTTTTTTTCTTTTCGATCTTCGTCGTGGTCGAGTGTGACGGAATAATGAAAGATATACCGAGGACGACGAGACAGTCCGCCCGCCTCTCGGCCAAGAGAGTCTCTCTCAGCCTTCCTCGGTGCGTCCGTCTCTCTCTCTTGCTGTCTCTCTCTCTCTCTCTCTCTCTCTCTCTCTCTCTCTCTCTCTCTCTCACTCTCGCTCTTTGGCCCCGCTTGTCCGCCTTCCACGAGCGCAATATCTAATCTCTGTTCGGTCGATGCGTTGCATTACGTTGGCAGACGTCGGTGCCCTCGAGTGAGAGAGAGAGAGAGAGAGAGCCACGAGAGAAGTAAACGCTCGATGCTCTCGGCTCCCGCGTTTTGTTCCATAATTTTGCACGCGGACGAAAGCCGTGAACGTTCGCGGGGCGAAGATGGGGGCGGGGGCATGTTCGCGAACGAAAATTCGCGAGCCCCCGTTCTACGATAATAGCACGGCTCATTCCTGAGTACGTTATAAATTATAAAACGTAACGTACGATACATCGTTACTTTGGTACAACATGAAGAAAAAAAAAAACATTTTGTGGCAAGCCCGCGATTTGGCCAACGTTTCATCGGTCGGTTCGAAATTTGACTATATATTCCTGTCACGAATATAGCTTTTATTGCCAAAAATATCTTCGCTCGCCGTCCCGTTCGCGCATTCTTTTGGTCTTGTTTTTCTTTTTTCATTTTTCAAATTTTCGTATTTTTTCATCGACTTTTTCGGATATTCGGTTTTCTCTCTATTTTTTCGCACCGTTTCGACAGTGTTGGAAGCTTTTGTCAGGACCCAGTTTTCCATCAACGGTTTTAATAAAAATGCCCGTGGCGTGACGGACGGTTATCGCGGTGCTTTCATCCACGCGCACTTTTATTGTCGCTATGAATTTTTGTTATCGACCATTTTTGTCGGGTGTATCGGAGAAAGCAAATTGAACGGATGAAATATTTTCGAGTGGCTGGGTCGAAGAACGGACACCTTTTCTTTAAGGGTTGGGTAGTCCATGAACCCTTACGGTTTGGGTCAGTCCGTTCGTCTGTCTGTCTGTGTGTCACTGTTGTCCAATTCTTTCATTTAAGAACCGATTGAAATGAAATTTGGTACAGAGACGTGGATCGATGACCTTAAAACAGAAATGGTGAAATAAAAAAATGAAAATAAAATTTCGACCCCCCCTCCGCCGAAAGCTTGATTCTAATAAATCGACCCCGAAGCTTATCGAAGAATTATAACGAAAGTTTCACACTTACTACATTTGCTAATTCTCGAATTAAACAATAAGTAGCAAAAAATGCAAAACAAAACCGGTACGACGATGATGAAGCAATGACTTATAATTTTATTCATATGTTGCAGTCTGTCAGTGAGTGGACATCCCTGAACGTGGTCGAATGGATGTCGGCCTTAAACCTATACCGCTATGCAGATGTATTCAAGTCAAAGGATATCAAGGGCAGCGATCTGCTCCACTTGGATCGAGATAAGCTGATGGTAAGTTTTTCATCGTCATTGAACAATACGAAAATGCATTTGAACAGCTGCATTG
>CAVLEH010000029.1:0-15863 GCA_963662125.1 Diplazon laetatorius | reverse complement strand
TTTAATTTAATTTAATTTAATTTAATTTAATTTAATTTAATTTAATTTAATTTAATTTAATTTAATTTAATTTAATTTAATTTAATTTAATTTAATTTAATTTAATTTAATTTAATTTAATTTAATTTAATTTAATTTAATTTAATTTAATTTAATTTAATTTAATTTAATTTAATTTAATTTAATTTAATTTAATTTAATTTAATTTAATTTAATTTAATTTAATTTAATTTAATTTAATTTAATTTAATTTAATTTAATTTAATTTAATTTAATTTAATTTAATTTAATTTAATTTAATTTAATTTAATTTAATTTAATTTAATTTAATTTAATTTAATTTAATTTAATTTAATTTAATTTAATTTAATTTAATTTAATTTAATTTAATTTAATTTAATTTAATTTAATTTAATTTAATTTAATTTAATTTAATTTAATTTAATTTAATTTAATTTAATTTAATTTAATTTAATTTAATTTAATTTAATTTAATTTAATTTAATTTAATTTAATTTAATTTAATTTAATTTAATTTAATTTAATTTAATTTAATTTAATTTGATTTAATTTAATTTGATTTAATTTGATTTAATTTAATTTAATTTGATTTAATTTAATTTAATTTAATTTAATTTAATTTGATTCAATTTAATTTAATTTAATTTAATTTAATTTAATTTAATTTAATTTAATTTAATTTAATTTAATTTAATTTAATTTAATTTAATTTAATTTAATTTAATTTAATTTAATTTAATTTAATTTGATTTGATTTAATTTAATTTAATTTAATTTAATTTAATTTAATTTAATTTAATTTAATTTAATTTAATTTAATTTAATTTAATTTAATTTAATTTAATTTAATTTAATTTAATTTAATTTAATTTAATTTAATTTAATTTAATTTAATTTAATTTAATTTAATTTAATTTAATTTAATTTAATTTAATTTAATTTAATTTAATTTAATTTAATTTAATTTAATTTGATTTAATTTAATTTAATTTAATTTAATTTAATTTAATTTAATTTAATTTAATTTAATTTAATTTAATTTAATTTAATTTAATTTAATTTAATTTAATTTAATTTAATTTAATTTAATTTAATTTAATTTAATTTAATTTAATTTAATTTAATTTAATTTAATTTAATTTAATTTAATTTAATTTAAGTTAATTCAATTCAATTTAATTTGATTTAATTTAATTTAATTTAATTCAATTTAATTCAATTTAATTCAATTTAATTTAATTTGGACTTCCGTTTCCGGTGCGAATGAGAGAGGTACGCAGAGAATTATTGAATAATAATTAAATATAATTGTATAGATTATTTTAATTGAATAATAATTGAATCTAATTGAATAGAATATTTTAATTAAATAATAATTAAATCCAATTGAATAGATTATTTTAATTGAATAATAATTAAATCTAATTGAATAGATTATTTTAATTGAATAATAATTCAATCTAATTAAATAAATTATTTTAATTAAATTATTTAAATTGAATAATGTGTAACGCTATTTCTGTGTTACTTAATTTTATAGGGTCTCGAGCACGTAAAGAAATGTTTGTACACGGGCAATAGGTAAAAGTAGGGTTTATTTTCTTTCAATCGATGCAGTTACAGACAATATTAATTTCGTTTTTCGTGCCTTCGCTCCTTACGCCGGAGAAATTTGAAAGATCTGCGCGCTCTCTGTCGGATATTTTCGGATACAATTTGCCGTGCTTCGCTCACACGGGCTTTTCGCGCTCACTCTTCCAATCTCGCCGCGCGGTCACGTGGTATCGTACTCCCGGTAACGATGTCCCGCGGTACGCCCGACGGAGCTTGCGCGCGCGTGCTCACGACGCCGTGCGGTGCCGCCCTCAGGTGCCCCGGCGATCAATCAATCGATAGCGGTCGCTCTCGATGCCTCTCCCCTCCTCGCGGGAGCTTGCGCGGCGGGTCACGCGTGACGCGGGGCGCTTTCGTCGTGTCGCGGTAACTGCCCGTGGGTGACGAGCAGTTTTGACAGTCGCCAAGATGGCGGGGACTGTGTCGGGTCGGATCCACGTCGTCCGTGCGCCTATTCCGAAAATCCGCGTTTTTCTCGGGATTTAGCCTCTTTTCCGGGTGTTTTTCGGTTGTCGGCGTTTCGCCTCGTCCCTGCCCGTCGATAACTCGAATCTCGGCGTTTGTTGGCGTGCCGGGTCTCCACAAACGTTCTTTGAACGTTTTTGCGAGTCTGCGCCTGCGCGGTGATGTTTGTGCACCCCGAAGTGACAGCTCGTCGTTCCGATCCGTCAACGACCGGTGGCTTCCTCGCTTCGGGTTTATCTCTCGTCACCGTCGCGTCTCGTGTGGAATTTCCCTCCCGATACCCACGGTTTCTCGTCTGTTTCGTTCTGAAAAATACGAATCAGAAAGAAATTCGGACTTTGTCCGGCATTCGTGTGGCTCCGGTGGATCTTCCTGCCTCCTCGACTGCTCGTGTCTCCGTTCGTTCTCGTTCGTGCGTCGCTGCTCGTCGAACTCCCGATGCTTTTCTCGCTGCTTTCCTCCTTGGGTTTTCTGGTTCGCTGCTGGTTGCTGGCTGCTTGCTGGAGATCCTGAGGCTGTGAACAGAGAAAATCTGATGCTCGGCTCCTCCGGTGGAGGTTTTTTATACCCCACCGGGAGCTTCCCTCTCTTTTCATTTTTCAGCATGACGCCATCAGCACGAGCAGCGATTGGCTAGGGTGGATTGACGACACCGTTCTTATCCGTCATTGGTCCATTTTTTATGTGTTTTTCTCCCGCCACCCGCCGGATCCTATTTCCTCTTTTTGTTCCAGGTGTCGCTGACGGATGTTGTTTGCTGGTGGATGCTGAGCCTCGTACGCATGCGCGTCGAGGCTTGGGGTGGGGCTTTGGGTCTCGATGTAACGGCTACCGTTACAAATGATTAAATCTAATTGATTAAATTATTTAAATTAAATAATAATTAAATCTAATTGAAAAGATTATTTCAATTGAATAATAATTCAATCTAATTGAATACATTATTTTAATTAAATTATTTAAATTAAATAATAATTAAATCTGATTGAATAGATTATTTTAATTGAATAATAATTAAATCCAATTGAATAGATTATTTTAATTGAATAATAATTAAATCTAATTGATTGAATTATTTTAATTGAATAATAATTAAATCTAATTGAATAGATTATTTTAATTGAATAATAATTAAATCCAATTGAATAGATCATTTTAATTGAATAATAATTAAATCTAATTGAATAGATTATTTTAATTGAATTATTTAAATGAAATAATAATTAAATGTAATTGAATAGATTATTTTAATTGGATAATAATTAAATCTAATTGAATAGATTATTTTAATTGAATAATGATCTAATCTAATTGTATAGGATATTTTAATTGAATAATAATTAAATCTAATTGATTGAATCATTTTAATTGAATAATAATTAAATCTAATTCAATAGATTATTTTTATTGGACAATAATTAAATCTAATTGAATAGATTATTTTAATTGAATAATAATTGAATCTAATTGATTGAATTATTTAAATTAAATAATAATTAAATCTAATTGAATAGAATATTTAAATTGAATAATAATTCAATCTAATTGAATAGATTATTTTAATTGAATGGAAATTGAATCTAATTGAATAGGTTATTTTAATTGAATGATAATTGAATCTAATTGAATAGATTATTTCAATTGAATAATAATTAAATCTAATTGAATAGATTATTTTGATTGAATTATTTAAATTAAATAATAATTAAATGTAATTGAATAGATTATTTTAATTGGATAATAATTAAATCTAATTGAATAGATTATTTTAATTGAATAATAATTAAATCTAATTGTATAGGATATTTTAATTGAATAATAATTAAATCTAATTGATCGAATCATTTTAATTGAATAATAATTAAATCTAATTGATCGAATCATTTTAATTGAATAATAATTAAATCCAATTCAATAGATTATTTTAATTGAATAATAATTAAATCTAATTGATTGAATTATTTAAATTGAATAATAATTAAATCTAATTGAATAGATTATTTTAATTGAATAATAATTAAATCTAATTGAATAGATTATTTTAATTGAATGATAATTGAATCTAATTGAATAGGTTATTTTAATTGAATGATAATTGAATCTAATTGAATAGATTATTTTAATTGAATGATAATTGAATCTAATTGATTAGATTATTTTAATTAAATAATAATTAAATCTAATTGAATAGATTATTTTAATTGAATGATAATTGAATCTAATTGAATAGATTATTTGAATTGAATAATAATGAAATCTAATTGAATAGATTATTTTAATTGAATAAAAATTAAATCTAATTAAATAGATTATTCTAATTGAATGATAATTGAATCTAATTGAATAGATTATTTTAATTGAGTAATGATTAAATCTAATTGATTGAATTATTTTGATTAAATAATAATTGAATCTAATTGGATAGATTATTTTAATTGGATAATAATTAAGTCTAATTGAATACATTTCTTCAATTGAATAATAATTAAATCTAATTGAATAGATTATTTTAGTTGAATAATAATTAAATCTAATTGAATAGATTATTTTAATTGAATGATAATTGAATCCAATTGAATAGATTATTTTAGATGAATGATAATTGAATCTAATTGAATAGATTATTTTAATTGAATGATAATTGAGTCTAATTGAATAGATTCCTTCAATTGAATAATAATTAAATCCAATTGAATGGATCATTTTAATTGAATAATAATTGAATCTGATTGAATAGATTATTTTAATTGAATGATAATTGAATCTAATTGAATAGATTATTTTAATTGAATAATAATTAAATCTAATTGAATAGGTTATTTTAATTGAATAATAATTGAATCTAATTGGATAGATTATTTTAATTGGATAATAATTAAGTCTAATTGAATAGATTATTTTAATTGAATAATAATTAAATCTAAATGGATAGATTATTTTAATTGAATAATAATTGAATCTAATTGGATAGATTATTTTAATTGAGTAATGATTGAATCTAATTGATTGAATTATTTTAATTGAATAATAATTGAATCTAATTGGATAGATAATTTTAATTGCATGATAATTGAATCTAATTGAATAGATTATTTTAATTGAATGATAATTGAATCTGATTGAATAGATTATTTTAATTGAATGATAATTGATTCTAATTGAATAGATTATTTTAATTGAATAATAATTAAATCTAATTGTATAGGATATTTTAATTGAATAATAATTAAATCTAATTGATCGAATCATTTTAATTGAATAATAATTAAATCTAATTGATCGAATCATTTTAATTGAATAATAATTAAATCCAATTCAATAGATTATTTTAATTGAATAATAATTGAATCTAATTGATTGAATTATTTAAATTGAATAATAATTAAATCTAATTGAATAGATTATTTTAATTGAATAATAATTAAATCTAATTGTATAGGATATTTTAATTGAATAATAATTAAATCTAATTGATCGAATCATTTTAATTGAATAATAATTAAATCTAATTGATCGAATCATTTTAATTGAATAATAATTAAATCCAATTCAATAGATTATTTTAATTGAATAATAATTGAATCTAATTGATTGAATTATTTAAATTGAATAATAATTAAATCTAATTGAATAGATTATTTTAATTGAATAATAATTAAATCTAATTGAATAGATTATTTTAATTGAATGATAATTGAATCTAATTGAATAGGTTATTTTAATTGAATGATAATTGAATCTAATTGAATAGATTATTTTAATTGAATGATAATTGAATCTAATTGATTAGATTATTTTAATTGAATAATAATTAAATCTAATTGAATAGATTATTTTAATTGAATGATAATTGAATCTAATTGAATAGATTATTTTAATTGAATGATAATTGAATCTAATTGAATAGATTATTTTAACTGAATGATAATTGAATCTAATTAAATAGATTATTTTAATTGAATAATAATTGAATCTAATTGAATAGATTATTTTAATTGAATGATAATTGAATCTAATTGATTGAATTATTTTAATTGAATAATAATTAAGTCTAATTGAATAGATTATTTTAATTGAATAATAATTAAATCTAATTGATTAAATCATTTTAATTAAATTATTCAAATTAAATAATAATTAAATCTAATTGAATAGATTATTTTTTTTGGATAATAATTGAATCTAATTGAATAGATTATTTTAATTGAATAATAATTAAATCTAATTGAATAGATTATTTTAATTGAGTAATGATTAAATCTAATTGATTGAATTATTTTAATTGAATAATAATTGAATCTAATTGGATAGATTATTTTAATTGGATAATGATTAAGTCTAATTGAATAGATTATTTTAATTGAATAATAATTAAATCTAATTGAATAGATTATTTTAATTGAATAATGATTAAATCTAATTGATTGAATTATTTTAATTGAATAATAATTAAATCTAATTGAATGAATCATTTTAATTGAATGATAATTGAATCTAATTGAATAGATTATTTCAATTGAATAATAATTAAATCTAATTGAATAGATTATTTTAATTGAATGATAATTGAATCTAATCGAATAGATTATTTTAATTGAATAATAATTAAATCTAATTGAATAGATTATTTTAATTGAATGATAATTGAATCTAATCGAATAGATTATTTTAATTGAATCATAATTAAGTATAATTGAATAGATTATTTTAATTGAATAATAATTGAATCTAATTGAATAGATTATTTTAATTGACCGATAATTGAATCTAATTGGATAGATTATTTTGATTGAGTAATGATTAAATCTAATTGATTGAATTATTTTAATTGAATAATAATTGAATCTAATTGAATAGATTATTTTAATTGAGTAATGATTAAATCTAATTGATTGAATTATTTTAATTGAATAATAATTAAATCTAATTGGATAGATTATTTTAATTGAATGATAATTGAATCTTATTGAATAGATTATTTTAATTGAATGATAATTAAATCTAATTGAATAGATCATTTTAATTGAATGATAATTGAATCTAATTGAATAGATTCTTTTAATTGGATGATAATTGAATCTAATTGAATAGATTATTTTAATTGAATAATAATTAAATCTAATTGAATAGATTATTTTAATTGAATGATAATTGAATCTAATTGATTGAATTATTTTAATTGAATAATAATTGAATATAATTGGATAGATTATTTTGATTGGATAATAATTAAGTCTAATTGAATAGATTATTTTAATTGAATAATGATTAAATCTAATTAGATAGATTATTTTAATTGGATAATAATTAAGTCTAATTGAATACATTTCTTCAATTGAATAATAATTGAATCTAATTGAATAGATTATTTTAATTGAATAATAATTTAATCTTATTGAATAGATTATTTTAATTGAATGATAATTGAATCTAATTGAATAGATTATTTTAATTGAATGATAATTGAATCTAATTGAATAGATTCTTTTAATTGAATGATGATTGAATCTAATTGAATAGATTATTTTAATTGAATGATAATTAAGTATAATTGAATAGATTATTTTAATTGAACAATAATTGAATCTTATTGAATAGATTATTTTAATTGACCGATAATTGAATCTAATTGGATAGATTATTTTGATTAAGTAATGATTAAATCTAATTGATTGAATTATTTTAATTGAATAATAATTGAATCTAATTGAATAGATTATTTCAATTGAATGATAATTGAATCTAATTGAATAGATTCTTTCAATTGAAAAATAATTAAATCTAATTGAATGGATTATTTTAATTGAATGATAATTGAATCTAATTGAATGGATTATTTTAATTGAATGATAATTGAATCTAATTAAATAGATTATTTCAATTGAGTAATGATTAAATCTAATTGATTGAATTATTTTAATTGAATAATAATTGAATCTAATTGAATAGATTATTTTTATTGAATAATAATTAAATCTAATTAAATAGATTATTTTATTTAAATTATTTAAATTAAATAATAATTAAATCTAATGAATAAAATTATTTTAATATAATAATGATCAAATCTAATTGAATAGATTATTTTAATTGGATGATAATTAAGTCTTATTGAATAGATTATTCAAATTAAATAATAATAAAATCTAATTGAATAGATTATTTTTATTGGATAATAATTGAATCTAATTGAATAGATTATTTTAATTGAGTAATGATTAAATCTAATTGAATAGATTATTCAAAGTAAATGATAATTGAATCTAATTGAAAGGATTATTTTAATTGAATAATAATTAAATCCAATTGAATAGATTTCTTTAATTGAATAATAATTAAATCTAATTGAATAGAATATTTAAATTGAATAATAATTGAATCCAATTGAATAGATTTCTTCAATTGAATAATAATTGAATCTAATTGAATCCATTATTTTAATTGAATGATAATTGAATCCAATTGAATAGATTATTTTAATTGAATGATAATTGAATCTAATTGAATAGATTGTTTTAATTGAATGATAATTGAATCTAATTGAATAGATTATTTTAATTGAATAATAATTAAATCTAATTGAATAGATTATTTGAATTGAATAATAATTAAATCTAATTGAATAGATTATTTTAATTGAATGATAATTAAATCTAATTGATTGAATTATTTTAATGAAATTATTCAAATTAAATAATAATTAAATCTAATTGAATAGATTATTTTTATTGGATAATAATTGAATCTAATTGAATAGATTATTTTAATTGAATAATAATTGAATCTAATTGAATAGATTATTTAAATTAAATGATAAATAAATCCAATTGATTAAATTATTTTAATTGAATAATAATTGAATATAATTGGATAGATTATTTTAATTGGATGATAATTAAGTCTAATTGAATAGATTATTTTAATAGGATAATAATTAAGTCTAATTGAATAGATTATTTTAATTGAATAATAATTAAATCTAATTGAATAGATTATTTTAATTGAATGATAATTGAATTTAATTGAATAGATTATTTTAATTGAATGATAATTGAATCTAATTGAATAGATTATTTTAATTGAGTAATGATTAAATCTAATTGATTAAATTATTTAAATTAAATAATAATTAAATCTAATTAATAAAATTATTTTAATATAATAATGATCAAATCTAATTGAATAGATTATTTTAATTGAATGATAATTGAATCTAATTGAATAGATTATTTTAATTGAATGAGAATTGAATCTAATTGAATAGATTGTTTTTATTGAATGATAATTGAATCTAATCGAATAGATTATTTTTATTGAATAATAATTAAATCTAATTGAATGATTATTTTATTTAAATTATTTAAATTAAATAATAATTAAATCTAATGAATAAAATTATTTTAATATAATAATGATCAAATCTAATTGAATAGATTATTTTAATTGGATGATAATTAAGTCTTATTGAATAGATTATTCAAATTAAATAATAATTAAATCCAATTGAATAGATTATTTTTATTGGATAATAATTGAATCTAATTGAATAGATTATTTTAATTGAGTAATGATTAAATCTAATTGAATAGATTATTTAAATTAAATGATAATTAAATCTAATTGAATAGATTATTTTAATTGAATGATAATTGAATCTAATTGAATAGATTATTTTAATTGAATGATAATTGAATCTAATTGAATAGATTATTTTAATTGAATAATAATTAAATCTAATTGAATAGATTATTTTAATTGAATGATAATTGAATCTAATTGAATAGATTATTTTAATTGAATAATAATTAAATCTAATTGAATAGATTATTTTAATTGAATAATAATTAAATCTAATTGAATAGATCATTTTAATTGAATGATAATTGAATCTAATTGAATAGATTATTTTAATTGAATAATAATTAAATCTAATTGAATAGATTCTTTTAATTGAATGATAATTAAATCTAATTGATTGAATTATTTTAATTGAATGATAATTGAATCTAATTGAATAGATTATTTTAATTGAATGATAATTGAATCCAATTGAATAGATTATTTTAATTGAATGATAATTGAATCTAATTGAATAGATTATTTTAATTGGATGATAATTAAGTCTTATTGAATAGATTATTTTAATTGAATAATAATTAAATCTAATTGAATAGATTATTTTAATTGAATAATAATTAAATCTAATTGAATAGTTTATTTTAATTGAGTAATGATTAAATCTAATTGATTGAATTATTTCAATTGAATAATAATTGAATCTAATTGAATAGATTTCTTCAATTGAATAATAATTAAATCTAATTGAATAGATCATTTTAATTGAATGATAATTGAGTCTAATTGAATAGATTTCTTCAATTGAATAATAATTACATCTGATTGAATAGATCATTTTAATTGAATGATAATTGAATCTAATTGAATAGATTATTTAAATTGAATAATAATTAAATCCAATTGAATAGATTTCTTCAATTGAATAATAATTAAATCTAATTGAATAGATCATTTCAATTGAATGATAATTGAGTCTAATTGAATGGATTATTTTAATTGAATAATAATTGAATCTAATTGAATAGATTATTTTAATTGAATAATAATTGAATCTGATTGAATAGAATATTTAAATTGAATAATAATTAAATCCAATTGAATAGATTTCTTCAATTGAATAATAATTGAATCTAATTGATTGAATTATTTTAATTGAATAATAATTGAACCTAATTGAATAGATTATTTTAATTGAATGATAATGGAATCTGATTAAATAGATTATTTTAATTGAATAATAATTAAATCCAATTGAATAGATTTCTTTAATTGAATAATAATTGAATCTAATTGAATAGATTATTTTAATTGAATGATAATTGAATCTAATTGAATAGATTATTTTAATTGTATGATAATTGAATCTAATTGAATAGATTATTTTAATTAAATAATAATTAAATCCAATTGAATAGATTTCTTTAATTGAATAATAATTGAATCTAATTGAATAGATTATTTTAATTGAACGATAATTGAATCTAATTGAATAGATTATTTTAATTAAATGATAATTGAATCTAATTGAATAGATTGTTTTAATTGAATGATAATTGAATCTAATTGATTGAATTATTTTAATTGAATAATAATTGAATCTAATTGAATAGAATATTTAAATTGAATAATAATTAAATCTAATTGATTGAATTATTTTAATTGAATAATAATTGAACCTAATTGAATAGATTATTTTAATTGAATGATAATGGAATCTGATTGAATAGATTATTTTAATTGGATGATAATAAGGTCTAATTGAATAGATTATTTTAATTGAATAATAATTGAATCTAATTGAATAGATTATTTTAATTGAATAATAATTAAATCTAATTGAATAGTTTATTTTAATTAAATGATAATTAAATCTAATTGAATGGATTATTTTAATTGAATAATAATAAAATTCAATTGAATAGATTTCTTTAATTGAATAATAATTAAATCTAATTGAATAGAATATTTAAATTAAATAATAATTAAATCCAATTGAATAGATTTCTTCAATTGAATAATAATTGAATCTAATTGATTGAATTATTTTAATTGAATAATAATTGAACCTAATTGAATAGATTATTTTAATTGAATGATAATGGAATCTAATTGAATAGATTATTTTAATTGAATAATAATTAAATCTAATTGAATAGTTTATTTTAATTAAATGATAATTAAATCTAATTGAATGGATTATTTTAATTGAATAATAATAAAATTCAATTGAATAGATTTCTTTAATTGAATAATAATTAAATCTAATTGAATAGAATATTTAAATTAAATAATAATTAAATCCAATTGAATAGATTTCTTCAATTGAATAATAATTGAATCTAATTGATTGAATTATTTTAATTGAATAATAATTGAACCTAATTGAATAGATTATTTTAATTGAATGATAATGGAATCTAATTGAATAGATTATTTTAATTATATAATAATTAAATCCAATTGAATAGATTTCTTTAATTGAATAATAATTGAATCTAATTGAATAGATTATTTTAATTGAATGATAATTGAATCCAATTGAATAGATTATTTTAATTGAATGATAATTGAATCTAATTGAATAGATTATTTTAATTGGATGATAATTAAGTCTTATTGAATAGATTATTTTAATTGAATAATAATTAAATCTAATTGAATAGATTATTTTAATTGAATAATAATTAAATCTAATTGAATAGTTTATTTTAATTGAGTAATGATTAAATCTAATTGATTGAATTATTTCAATTGAATAATAATTGAATCTAATTGAATAGATTTCTTCAATTGAATAATAATTAAATCTAATTGAATAGATCATTTTAATTGAATGATAATTGAGTCTAATTGAATAGATTTCTTCAATTGAATAATAATTACATCTGATTGAATAGATCATTTTAATTGAATGATAATTGAATCTAATTGAATAGATTATTTAAATTGAATAATAATTAAATCTAATTGAATAGATTTCTTTAATTGAATAATAATTAAATCTAATTGAATAGATCATTTCAATTAAATGATAATTGAGTCTAATTGAATGGATTATTTTAATTGAATAATAATTGAATCTAATTGAATAGATTATTTTAATTGAATGATAATTGAATCTAATTAGATAGATTATTTTAATTGAGTAATGATTAAATCTAATTGATTGAATTATTTCAATTGAATTATAATTGAATCTAATCGGATGGATCATTTTCATTGAATGATAATTGAATCTAATTGAATAGATTATTTTAATTGAATAATGATTGAATCTAATTGATTAAATTATTTAAATTGAATAATAATTAAATATAATTGTATAGAATCTTTTAATTGAATAATAATTAAATCTAATTGATTAAAATATTTTAATTGAATAATAATTAAATATAATTGTATAGATTATTTTAATTGAATAATAATTGAATCTAATTGAATAGGATATTTTAATTGAATAATAATTAAATCTAATTGATTGAATTATTTTAATTGAATAATAATTGAACCTAATTGAATAGATTATTTTAATTGAATGATAATGGAATCTAATTGAATAGATTATTTTAATTGAATAATAATTCAATCTAATTGAATAGATTATTTTAATTGAATAATAATTCAATCTAATTGAATAAATTATTTCAATTAAATTATTTAAATTGAATAATGATTAAATCTTATTGATTAAATTATTTAAATTAAATAATAATTGAATCTAATTGAATAGATCATTTCAATTGAATAATAATTCAATCTAATTGAATACATTATTTTAATTAAATTATTGAAATTAAATAATAATTAAATCTAATTGAATAGATCATTTAAATTGAATAATAATTAAATCTAGTTGAATAGATTATTTTAATTGAATAATACTTGAATCTAATTGATTGAATTATTTTAATTGAATAATAATTCAATCTAATTGAATACATTATTTTAATTAAATTATTTAAATTGAATAATAATTAAATCTAATTGAATAGATTATTTTAATTGAATAATAATTTAATCTAATTGATTAAATTATTTTAATTGAATAATAATTAAATATAATTGTATATAATATTTAAATTAAATAATAATTAAATGTAATTGAATAGATTATTTTAATTGGATAATAATTAAATCTAATTGAATAGATTATTTTAATTGAATAATAATTAAATCTTATTGTATAGGATATTTTAATTGAATAATAATTAAATCTAATTGATTGAATCATTTTAATTGAATAATAATTAAATCTAATTCAATAGATTATTTTTATTGGATAATAATTAAATCTAATTGAATAGATTATTTTAATTGAATAATAATTGAATCTAATTGATTGAATTATTTAAATTGAATAATAATTAAATCTAATTGAATAGATTATTTCAATTGAATAATAATTAAATCCAATAGAATAGATTATTTTAATTGAATGATAATTAAATCTAATTGATCGAATTATTTTAATTGAATAATAATTGAATCTAAGCGAATAGATTATTTTAATTGAATAATAATTGAATCTAATTGAATAGAATATTTTAATTGAATAATACTCAAATCTAATCGAATAGATTATTTTAATTGAATAATAATTAAATCTAGTTGAATAGATTATTTTAATTGAATAATACTTGAATCTAATTGATTGAATTATTTTAATTGAATAATAATTCAATCTAATTGAATAGATTATTTAAATTGAATAATAATTGAATCTAATTGATTAAATTATTTAAATTGAATAATAATTGAATATAATTGATTAAATTATTTAAATTGAATAATAATTAAATACAATTGTATAGAATATTTTAATTGAATAATAATTTAATCTAATTGATTAAATTATTTTAATTAAATAATAATTAAATATAATTGTATATAATATTTAAATTAAATAATAATTAAATGTAATTGAATAGATTATTTTAATTGGATAATAATTAAATCTAATTGAATAGATTATTTTAATTGAATAATAATCAAATCTAATTGTATAGGATATTTTAATTGAATAATAATTAAATCTAATTGATTGAATCATTTTAATTGAATAATAATTAAATCTAATTCAATAGATTATTTTTATTGGATAATAATTAAATCTAATTGAATAGATTATTTTAATTGAATAATAATTGAATCTAATTGATTGAATTATTTAAATTGAATAATAATTAAATCTAGTTGAATAGATTATTTTAATTGAATAATACTTGAATCTAATTGATTGAATTATTTTAATTGAATAATAATTCAATCTAATTGAATACATTCTTTTAATTAAATTATTTAAATTGAATAATAATTAAATCTAATTGAATAGATTATTTTAATTGAATAATAATTAAATCCAATTGAATAGATTATTTTAATTGAATAATAATTCAATCTAATTGATTGAATTATTTTAATTGAATAATAATTAAATCTAATTGAATAGATTATTTTAAATGAATAATAATTGAAGCCAATTGAATAGATCATTTTATTTGAATAATAATTAAATCTAATTGAATAGATTATTTTCATTAGATAATAATTAAATCTAATTGAATAGATTATTTTTATTGAATAACAATTGAATCTTATTGATCAAATTATTTAAATTAAATAATAATTAAATATAATTGTATAGAATATTTTAATTGAATAATAATTGAATCTAATTGATTAAATTATTTTAATTGAATAATAATTAAATATATTTGTATAGAATATTTTAATTAAATAATTATTAAATCCAATTGAATAGATCTTTTTAATTGAATAATAATTTAATCTAATTGAATAGATTATTTTAATTAAATTATTTAAATTAATAATAATTAAATGTAATTGAAAAGATTATTTTTATTGGATAATAATTAAATCTAATTGAATAGATTATTTTAATTGAATAATAATTGAATCTAATTGTATAGGATATTTTAATTGAATAATAATTAAATCTAATTGATTGAATTATTTTAATTAAATTATTCAAATTAAATAATAATTAAATCTAATTGAATAGATTATTTTTATTGGATAATAATTAAATCTAATTGAATAAATTATTTTAATTGAATAATAATTAAATCTAATTGATTAAATTATTTAAATTGAATAATAATTAAATATAATTGTATAGAATATTTTAATTGAATAATAATTAAATCTAATTGATTGAAGACTTC
>CAVLEH010000026.1:0-10000 GCA_963662125.1 Diplazon laetatorius | reverse complement strand
GATAGTACAGGCTCGCGATATCGCTTTACATGTGTAGCGATGTCGCGTTGATAACAAACTTGATCTTATGGGTATCGTATTCGCCCGTCGCGTGGTATGAGTTATCTACTAGTCGGCGCGCGTCGGGTTATCTCCTCACGTCGTGTCGCGAGCCGTGATACATGTAAGAAATACAAGTCCAGCGGGTCGTGACGCGAGAGTCTTTCGGAGGAGATCTTTTCGATTCGATGTTTCAGTTCAGACTGACAATCGATGCTTCGGATCGATCGTCGCGATCGTCGTTCAACGGTCGCGTGATTTTGTGTCAGCAATTTTGACGGTCACTCGCGGCGCGTGTGCACTCGAAAATGCATTTTTGATGGTCACTCGCGGCCCGTGTGCACTCGAAATTGCGTGGTTAGATCGGTGCAATGACCTTCGGGTCATTGCGCGATTTAACGTCAGCTTTCTGTCGAAAGAAAGTGTCGAAATGATTTTGCGCGGAATTCCGAAGTGTTGAAATAAGTTCACGAGGAATTCCGTTCGAAATAATATTTCAAAATAATATTTCCCAATAATATTTCCCAATAATATTTCCCAAGTAAAGTATGATTAATTATGACAATAGGTTATAATTAATTTAGTTTAACAATTTTGAATTTTTCGGGGCACAACATCCCTCCCCCCTGAAAAGTAAAAATTTACACAGTGAATTTTTACTACATGATTACATTGAAATTATTTCAAAATTGTAGGCCTTGGTTTCTTTGGCCGGACGCATCGGAAGTACTGGTCCAGCTGACGCGTGGTTTTGCGGCATTCTGTCGCGTCATCAGAATGTGCGCTTCGGCCTTCGCTCGGAGTGATGGGCTCCAAGTTGATGGCAACCGTAACTGAGGGCGACGGTTGCGCGTTCATTGACGTTATTGCGTGACGCTTACGTTTTATTTTGAACACAACGTAACTGACCAGTACTACCGTTGCGATAAATATGATGGTCACATATGTCCCGATCGCAAGGGAGTCTCGTAAATTGGGATCAAATTTTTCGTCGGTTTTTCTTTTAGGGTATTACGGGATGGATCTCGAAAAATATCAGAAATTCTTGAAATTTTGAAAAATGATAGTTCCTGTTAGAATAATAATAATATTATATCATCAAGATTCAGGATCAAACGATTGATTACGTTAATTCGTTATTAGTTTGGCTGTTTGTAATGCTAAATCTGTATGGCATGGTCGGATTCTTTTTCCGAGATTTTGCAATTCCGCTGGGTCACGAAATTCACTTTTCATATTTATTTCACTTTCACTTTTGCCTACTGTTGCTGGCAAGCTTTTATCGACATCCGTCAGGGAGAGCCTTCCAGGTGGCAGGTAGCCCTCGTTGACCACCTGTGTGATTCGTCTTCCTGTCCAGACGCTGAAACCTTGGGCAGTTACTACGCATACCCCTACCAAAGCCAATATTCCTATACCAGATAATGATTCGTGATGGTCAATTTTGTTTTCGCGTTTAATGTCGATCGGTTCGATTTTGGGAGCTGTGTATAACCATTTACCGTGTCTTTTCATGATTATTATAACTGTTTGCGTTAAACTAGTTGCTCGTTCTTCGCATTCTAACCCGCTATCGGTATCGAATTTCGCGTACGCTCGCACTTCGCACGGCGCGTCGTTGATTAACGGCAATTTCGGTTGCGAGGTCGGACAAACGTACAACGCATCGGTAAATTTACATTCCGCGATGAAATGCGTATGGAATTCCGATTTTCTTTATTTATTTATGTATTTATGTATTATTATTATTATTATATAAAAAAAAAAATTTTTTTTTTTCTCTACAACCATGAAGTTTTCGGTCGTATCGAGATACACGAAAGTGTCTTCGGTTGACCGGACTGGAAAGGGGGTACGTTTTGCTGACGTGGTACCCGTGCTGGTTGAGGAGCGGAATGTCGACAACGACGACTACCGTACCGTTGTGGTAGTGAGCCGTGACATCCGCGTGATGCAAAAGATAGCTCATATATATATATATATATATATATATATATTTTTTATTTTTTATTTTTTGTTCAGGTTGAGACCTTGTGAGCTCTTTTACGTCGTCGAGGAGGGTTTCTACGAGCATGCTCGCGATCGCGAAATTCTCGTCAAGCCGTAATCATCTCGTAATCCGATCCCATTGGTCAGATATTCTCACTCAGACGTTCAACGAGGGATTTGATCTCGACCTCGTTCGTTTTAATTTTTTTTTTTTGTTGTTGTTGTTCGATGGTCGCATCTTTTGATTTTATATCGATAATCGGTTCGTTTATTATTGCAGCATTATTTTGTTTATTAACCAGCGTTGATGTCGCCGCGTTATGACTTTGATCGCGGTACCAAGACCGTCGATCAGGCCCCTATGGTTTCGGACGAGGTGAGGTCCCAATAAATTACGGTATGTTTCCATACCTTCCATCATTTTTAACGTCGCACAGAGACCGTGCGTTTTTACCTCGTTTTTGCACTTTCGAGGAGGTCGCTAATCTCCAAGTGGTTTCTGTTACCGCGAGTCTCCCGAGCGCCGTCGCGAGGCGCGTGAGATCGTCGACGGCCTGTGGGACGATGTCCTGGGCCTCGGTCGTCTTTTCGTGCCGGAACGATAAAAATTAATTTATCATCATTATTAAAAATTTTTTTTTTCCTTTTTATTTATTATTATATTATCTTTTAATTTTTTATAAAATCGTTGTGCATTTTTTTTTTGTTTTTAAGTGATCTGGCCCCAGTGGGGTCGGTTCGAATAAATGTCGAAATTCGTCTTTACGTTGGAATTAACAAGGTATTTTTTTTTTGTTTTAGTTCCTCTTCCTTCTTCCCTGTTATGTTTTTCACGTTTTTCAGAATCTTTTATGGTTTTTCAGGATATATTTTTTTTCATGTTTGTGTTAATTCTTATGTTTAACAAAATTTTTTATCTTTCTTCTTCTTCTTCTTCTTCTTCTTCTTCTTCCTCTTCTTCTTCTTCTTCTTCTTCGCTCGCGGCGGGCGGCCTGGGGCCGACGCGCGAGCAACAATTTTTAATCTTTTTTTTTTCATTTCCACGCGGCTCGTGTTCGACTCGGTGTCGGTGCACGAGAGCGTTTTTTTTTTTATATAGTGGTTCACGACCGAGTTTATACGGTTTGTGTGGACCACCACGTCTTTACGCAGGTGTTTCGCGGTTCCTGTCTGCATTTTTTATATTTTCGGCAATTTGCGTGTTTCTTTAACGATTTTATTCAGGAAGTTCGTTTCCTGGTCGGACAGAATCGTCCTCGGCATACCAAATCGGCAAGTCACTTCCGTGACAAGTGCACTAGCAACTGTATAGGCCTCTTGATTCGTAATTGCCATTGCAGCGCTATATACTTGGTCGGAGCATAAGGGTAGTATGCATTCGCTTGAGGCCCTGATGGCCGCCGGGGGCGTATCGTGATATCGACAATATCTGGGCCCTTCCCCGGGGCGTGGGCACGTTATCTCAGAACGGAGGCCATTTTTCTTTTCTGTATGGCCGTCTCCGTTCTCCGATAGCGAGCTATGCTCGTTATCACTATTGCTGTCACTCTCACTTTCGCTCTCTTCTCCGTCACTCGCGTTTGATCGAGTGGGAGGGAGAGCGTGAGGCTCGAAGTCCCGCGTAGTGAGATTGCCTACCCCGCCCGTTTCTCGCTCGCACGGCGAGGCAGTAGCGTTCTCACTCTTCCCGTCTCTCCTCTTTGTGCCGTGGTTCGTACCACGCGCACTCTTGCTACGAGGAGTTTCTTTCTCTTTTCCACGCGTGGTTATTATACCACGCGTCTCACTTTTTCGCGTCGTTTCTCTCTCGTCTTGCCGGTACTTCTCTCGCGGCCATTCGTGTAGTTCTCGGCTAGACAGAGATGCGCGTCGTTCTGTTGTCGCTCTTTCTCTCTTGCTCTCGTGACGACGCATATGCGACTGAGCACGTCGGCGTTCGGGTTTCCTTTTACCCGCTTAATTTTTTTGGATATCGAACTCATGCTCGGATAATTTTATTTTCCATCGCATGAGTCGAGATCCGGGGTCTACAGTTCCGGACAACTACGTGAGAGGTTGATGATCTGTTACGACTGTAAATTGCGTACCCTAAACATACGGTCGGAATTCAGTCATAGCCCGCACGATCGCGAGCAATTATTTCTCGGTCGTGGTATGATTTTGTTCCGCTTTGTTTAATGTGGGATTCGTGTAACAGATGGGTAAATATTTTCTGATTTTACCCTGAGAAAGGATAGCGCCGATGGCTTTGTCAGACGCATCCGTGGTCACTGGTCGATTTACCGAAATTTGGATATTTCAGTATCCGTGCCGTTGTCATGACGTTTTGTGTTTTTTGTTTTATTATATATTTTTTTTTAATTTATTTATTTTTATTTATTTAAATTTTTCCCTTTTTTTTTAGCTGCCCGATAGCCGCGTCTCGAGCTGCTGTTCACTCGAACTTTGCGTAGTTCCCGCAAGCTCGGTTAGGGGTTTCGCGATTCCGGAGAAATCTTGCGTGAATTTGCGATAGTAACCGGCCAAACCGAGGAGAGATTGTACTCCTTTCACGCTGACCGGCATTGGGAAATTTTTTACGGCTGCAATTTTTTAGTACCTGCTTGCACGTCGTTTTCAGAAATTAAGATGATGCGTTCTCTTCCGGAGGAGTTGGCATTTACTCGGCTGAAGGACCAATTTGGCTTCTCGAAGACGACGGAAACTTCTTTCAGTCGACTATCGTGCTCTTGCAGTGTCATACCATGGATGACATTATCATCCAGGTAGACGTAGCATTTTGTCCCGTCCAGTCCTGCTAATTAGCCCTCGGAAAGTCGGGGTAGCAATAACTTTTTTTTTTCAAAGGGCATTTGCTGGTATTCGACGTGCCCTTGGGGGGTTGGAAAAGCGGTTTCTTCTCTCTCGGCCGTCGCCATCCGTATTTGATGAAACAAGGGACGAGGTCGAGAGTGAAAAAAAGTATCTAGCTCTTTTCTATTGGTCCAGAATTTCTGTGGTATTGGGCAACGGATACAAGTCTCCAATGGTGGCTTTGATCAACTTTTCGAAAATCTACCACGACTCGCATGCGTCGCCCGCCGTTTGCGTCCGGTTTCCTTGCTACAACGAGTAAGGGAGCGCTCCACCGGCTCTTACTCGGTTGTATAATACCTTCGGACATTTCCTCCGTCTGCTTTTCAAACTATTTTTTTTTTTTTAATTTATTTTATTTTATTTTATTTTATAATTTTTTCTTGTGTGCTTCTGGCAGACGGTAAGGGTGTACCTTCGTGGATAACGCACCCTTCTGCAGGAGAATTTGGTGCCCGACCACGCGCGTGCACGGCATTATGTCTCCTGGGGGTTGAAATATGTCCTTGAATTCGGAAATAATTCCGTCGAGGGACAACATTTCCTCAGCGTTGAGGTGCGAGAGATCGAGTTCGCCTCGTAATCCCTCGAGGCGCTCGGCCCCGCGCCCCGCGCGCAACGCATTTATGCTGAAAGCCTCGACCGCGTTATCTATCGGCGGCTCGAGCACGTGCGTTCGCTGGTGTTGGTGTCGACCGTACGACAGTTTGCCCGCGGTATCGTGACACATGTTCCTACTGTCACGTCGTGATTAATTTCGAATTTTTGGGTTGTCGGGCATTGGATCCGGACTACCGCTACAAATCGGAACGATGTTTATCGCGTATCATTCTCGATTACTGTATCGAGCAACAGGTTTTTTTTGTAAAAATTATGCTCCTTTGAGTTTTCCTTAAAATCTCTTCTTTAAAGTTTTTCCATTAGAAGTGTTTATTAGATTTTTTTCCTTTAAGAATTATTTTCATTCACATTTTTCATCAAAAATTTCTTCCTTTAAACATTTTTTCGTTACAAATTTTTTTTTCATTAAAAAGATTTTTCCCTTCAAGTTTCTTTATTCAAAATGTTCATTAATTTTTTCTTTAAAGATTTTTCCATTAGAAATGTTTATTAATTTTTTTTTCCTTTAAGAATTATTTTCATGCACATTTTTCATTAAAAATTTCTTCCTTTAAACATTTTTTCATTACAAAATTTTTTTTTTTCCCATTAAAAAGATTTTTCCCTTCAAGTTTCTTTATTTAAAATGTTCATTAATTTTTTCTTTAAAGATTTTTCTTTTTAAAACTGTTTTCATTAAAAATCTGTTTATTTGTATCTGAAAATTATTTTTTCCTGGAAACAAATTTCCATAAAAAATTTTTTTTTTTTTTTTTTAATTTGTTTTTATTAAAATTGAAATTATTTCCTTTAAACATTTTTTCATTACAACGTTTCCTTCCCGGGCGGTTTTTCGAAGCGATGGGGCAGGTTCGCCTCCCGGTCGTCGTGTACGATTTCGTGCCACAAATCTCGAATTGCTGCGCGACTGGCAGCTTCTTTCGTTGACAGACTCGTACAACGTCGGTTCAATTTTCGCTCGAGCGGGTACCTGCTCTTGCTCTTGCAGGCCGTTCTTGGAATTGGTTTGTGCGCTTCGACGCGTGGCGTCTTCTATTTTGGTCAAAACGCCCACACTGAGTCCTCTTATCAGCTTTGTGGTAAGATTTTCCGCTCTCGCGGCGTACGCCGCGACGCTTTCTCCCCGGCCTTGTTGCAGGGAATCGAACTCAATTTGTAGGGCTATCAATGACTTGCGATGCCCATACAAAGCTTCTAGTTCAAGTCGGAGCGCGCCGAGCGAGGTAATTGTTTTGTTTTGCAATTCCCGTGCCGCTCGGCCTTCAATGTTACGGATAAGCAGTATCTCTAGTAACATTTCGTGGTCTTCGGGAGCCACAAGACGAAATACGACATCGCACGAACGGAGAAAATGGTCGAGCTCGTCCGCACTTCCGCCGGAGAACTTTCGAATATGTTTACACGCTATTCTCCAGTCTAAAGTCGGTCGTACGTTGGCTCGTGGTCCATACCGTGTGCGCGCGGAATTCAAGCGTTCCAGCCGCCCTTCCAGCTCGGCTACCTGGCCCTCGAGGCTCTCAATGAGCTCGTAAGGGTTACTGTCTACGTCCCGAAGGACGTCGGCTCGGTCCCGGCGAGCGGATGGGACGTCACCCGTCAATCTTTGGCGCCGTCGATCGAGCTCGCGTTGTCGCAACGCGATTTCTTCTGGCTCGTCGAGGTGAGGATTATCGGAATCTTGATCGTCCGAAAATCTAGTACTCACCGTTGGTCGCCGAAGCTTCGCCCCGAGGCTTCGCCCGGAAGCTCCCCGTGCTAAGGCATCCAACGACAGGTTTCCCGTACGTCGCTTCGTACTGACACCGGATTGACTACGCAAACTCGCCGAAAGTCGAGCTTGCTGACCGGCGGGTATTTTTCCCGGCGGCGTCAATTGTTCTGATGCACGGTTCGTGCGAAGCGTCATTTCGCCGAACGCAGCATCAATAACCGTCGCGACCCCTACCTCTTCCGACGGTATAGGGGAGATTCGAAAGAATGTCCGCGGCGCGGCATTTTTAATCGATTTTTCGCGGTAAATGGTTTACGCGTAACTATCGATTTTTTATTAATATTTTTTTTTCTAAACGGGGTTGGCTCGTTCGGTCAGGGCTGCTCCGCTGACGTTGTAAACGACGCTCAACTGGTCCGCGTGAATCGGACTCTAACCACCGATTTTTTGTTGTTGTTGATATTTCCAACTTATCGCGAGCACTGCATCTATCGCGATCTATCTACTGCGGTCTGTATCGCACGTAGAGTTGAGTTTCTCACTTGAGAATTTTCTTCTTCGGAAGCAAAAGGAATATTTTTTTCGAGAAAGAAAAAATTTTCGATTATTTTTCCTACTGCGGTCTGTATCGCACGTAGTTTCGAGTTTCTCACTTGAGAATTTTCTCGACGGGATTTTTTCTCAAAAATCAAAAATTTGAAAAATAAACATTTATTTTCCTGTTCGAATACTTATTCGAATTAATGCGCTCACGGATAAAATTATACGAGATTTTTCCGCTGCGGTCCGTTGTTTCTACAATTTAATTAATTAATTAATTTTTTTTTTATCGCGGGGGAAATTTTTATATTTATTTTTTTTTCCGGCGCGAGCTATGCAATAAAATAAATTTCCCGAATCTCTTTTGGCTTTGGTAGTTTCTAGGTATGATTTTGATATGTAACTGCCACTTACAGGTAGAAGATCTTCGTTGACATGATGTCCTTCCGAATAGATCCTTCCGAGCAGATCCTTCCCTCAGTCCAAGTCCTTGTCCTTGACCCTCTGGAGTTGCTGATGGGCTGCTCGTCGCCTCCTCACGGTGTCCTTGCGGTCGTGGGAGGACCAGGCTGGATTTCGACGACTGCGTGTCGAATCGAGCTCTGGGTTTGGTTTCGCACAGGCACTGTTTTTTACTTTAAACGGCACTGTGTACCCAGGTTAATTTCGTGACGTCTGCGTGTCAGAAATTTTCGTAACTCTGGGGTTTTTTCGCGCGCGTGCTGACGTTGCTACTTGTGCAGCACCGCGTAGCCAGGCCAGTAATCGCGACGACTGCGTGTCGGGATTTTTTGTTACTTTTGGCTCTGGGTGTTCACTCACACATGCACGGTTTATCACTTGGAACGGCGCTGTGTGGCCAGGTTAATTTCGTGACGTCTGCGCGACAGAAATTTCTCTAAACCTGGGCTTCGACACGCGTCCTGTCGCTGCTTTGTACACAGCGAGGCGTGACCAGGCCAAAATAATCGCGACGTCTGCGTGTCGGGATTTTTTCTTTTGCTTTTGGGTCTGGGTTTTTATTCACACACGCGCGGTTTATTACTTGAAACGGCGCTGTGTGGCCAGGTTAATTTCGTGACGTCTGCGCGACAGAAATTTCTTGAAACCTGGGCTTTGGCACGCGTCCTGTCGCTGCTCTGTATACAGCGAGGCGTGACCAGGCCAAAATAATCGCGACGTCTGCGTGTCGGGATTTTTTCTTTCGCTTTTGGGTCTGGGTTTTTTATTCACACACGCGCGGTTTATTACTTGAAACGGCGCTGTGTGGCCAGGTAAATTTCGTGACGTCTGTGCGTCAGAAATTTCTTTAACCCTGGGCTTTTGCACGCGAGCTGTCACTTTTTTGTGAACAGAACTGCCTGACCAGGCCAAAGTAATCGCCTCGAATGTGTGACGGGATTATTGTTAATTATTTTGGCACTGAGTTTTATCGCACGCGTGCTGTCGTTGCCTTGTGCACAGCAACGCGTGACCAGGCCAAAATAATCGCGACAACGGCGTGTCGGAATTATTGTTAATTATTTGGCGCTGGGTTTTAACGCACGCGTGCTGTCGTTGCCTTGTGCACAGCAACGCGTGACCAGGCCAAAATGATCGCGACGTCTGCGTGTCGGGATTATCGTTAATTATTTGGCGCTGGGTTTTAACGCACGCGTGCTGTCGTTCCTTGTGCACAGCAACGCGTGACCAGGTCAAAATAATCGCGACGTCTGCGTGTCGGGATTATCGTTAATTATTTGACACTGGGTTTTATCCTCGTTTTTAATTCGTCACCGCACTGAATTTATTTCGGCAGATCCCACCGCTGCCACCAATGTTATGTCCCCGAAATTAACACGCGTCTCAGAAAGGATGCGGGTTGGAGGGGATGTATGTTTTGTAGGGATCGTTTACCGAATGAAGAGTTTAACTCAATAAATTAACAATGGGTTTTGAATTTATTTTACGATGGAGAGAATGAACTGATCTTTGATAGTACAGGCTCGCGATATCGCTTTACATGTGTAGCGATGTCGCGTTGATAACAAACTTGATCTTATGGGTATCGTATTCGCCCGTCGCGTGGTATGAGTTATCTACTAGTCGGCGCGCGTCGGGTTATCTCCTCACGTCGTGTCGCGAGCCGTGATACATGTAAGAAATACAAGTCCAGCGGGTCGTGACGCGAGAGTCTTTCGGAGGAGATCTTTTCGATTCGATGTTTCAGTTCAGACTGACAATCGATGCTTCGGATCGATCGTCGCG
>CAVLEH010000025.1:5000-15000 GCA_963662125.1 Diplazon laetatorius | reverse complement strand
CGATAAACAGTGAAAGGACAACATCGTATCCACACTTTAAGGATGTGTTAAGGTATGAGGGTCTCGAGTTTCCAATGATCCTCAAAAATGTACCGCGATTCGAAAAGATGAATGATTTAGCTATTAATATATATTCTATCGTGAATCGGGAGAAAAAAAGTAAGAACAATGAGATAGAGCCTGTATACTTAAGTAAGCATCGCTCCAATCGATCAACTTTGTCTACCATTCATCTACTCATGATAAATACAACCAATGAATTCGACGAAGAAGATGACACGGTAATTCATCACTTTGCATGGATTAAAAATCTGTCGCGATTAGTATGTACGCAAATATCGAAGCACAACGGAGCAACTTGGATTTGCGATAGATGCTTGTGTCACTTTCAATCTGAAAAATCTTTCGAGAAACATAGGAAGGATTGTATCGATCATAATAATTGTAGAATGATTTTACCGGAAGATGATGAACATTCGGTCTTGAAATTCAAAAATTTTAAGAACAAGGTAGCAGTACCATTCGCTATATACGCTGATCTAGAATGCCTTTTGCAGCCTGCAAATACAAGATTTGGTAATAATAGTGTCGGATATCAAAACCACGTCCCTCATAGTATAGGGTTTTACTTCAAAGACAATTACTACGATGCACGCTCAGGGTATAAATCATTTAGGGGTGAAAACTGTATAGAATCATTCGTGGATGAGTTAAAAAAAATTGCTATCGATGTGGATGCTACTTTAAAACATACCGTAAGAATGGAAGAATTCACTGTCGAGATGCAGCAGTACTTTGATTCTACAACAGTGTGTCATATTTGCGAGAAATCGTTCATTCCGGAAAACATCAAAGTACGAGATCACTGCCATTTCACCGGAAAATTTCGAGGTGCTGCTCATCAAGGGTGTAATTTAAATTACACCACGTCACATGTCATACCGGTGATATTCCATAATTTATCCGGTTATGACTCGCACTTCTTGATAAAAGCATTAGCAACAACCTTCGAAGGTTCTGTACAGTTATTGCCCGTTAACAAAGAAAATTATATTTCATTCACGAAGGTCGTCAAAGGTACAATCGTCAAGTTCCGATTTATAGACTCGTTTCGATTCATGCCTGCTAGTATCAACAAACTAGCATCCTATCTACCCGATGACGAGAAACATATAACAAAAAAGTATTGTAGTAATGCAATGGAGTTCAAACTATTGACTCGAAAGGGTGTGTTTCCCTACGATTATCTTGATAGTTGGAAAAAACTTGATGACACAAAGTTACCGACAAAAGAAGATTTTTTTTCACGATTATACGACGAGGAAATAAGTGACGAGGATTATGCTCATGCACTGCTCGTGTGGTCAGTCTTTATGATTAAAACTCTGGGGGATTATTCCGATTTGTATCTGAAAACAGATGTTTTACTGTTGGCAGATATTTTCGAAAATTTCCGTTGTAATTGCATCAGCACCTACGACTTAGATCCATTGCACTACTACACTGCTCCGGGGCTATCGTTCGATGCAATGCTAAAGTACACTCGCGTAGAGCTCGAATTACTCAAAGATGTGAGTAAGCTACTGTTTCTCGAAAAAGGCATTCGAGGTGGCGTTGCGCAATGCACAAATAGACATGCAAAAGCTAACAATCCGTTCATGTTCGATTACGATCCTACTGTGGAAGAATCGTTCATTATGTATTACGATGTAAATAACTTGTACGGTGCGGCTATGAGTCAACCTCTGCCATGCAGTTCGTTCGAGTGGTTGGAGGATCCCAAAGAATTGGATGTACCGAATATCCCTGATGATTCTCCTACGGGTTATATATTTGAAGTAGATTTGGAGTACCCAAAAGAGCTTCATGAAATTCATAAAGATTTGCCTCTATGCCCCGAACACTTTGTTCCACCCATCTCCAGATGTGAAACGCCGAAACTAATGACGACTTTGTTTCCCAAACAGAAATATATCATACATTATCGCAATTTGAAGCAATGCTTGAGTCTTGGTCTAGTACTCACGAAAATTCACAGAACGATGAAATTTAAACAAACACCCTGGCTAAAAGGATACATCGAATTAAATACAGAATTACGGAAAAAAGCAGTCAATGAATTTTCAAAAAATTTCTTCAAGCTAATGAACAATTCAGTTTTTGGAAAAACGATGGAAAATCCTAGGAAACATAGAGATGTAAAACTTGTAACAAAGTGGAATGGTCGGTACGGGGCTAGAGCGCTTATTGCACGGCCAACATTTCAGAGCTGCACCGTTTTCGATGAAAATATGGTAATCATAGAATTAAAGAGATCGTCGGTCAAGTTCATGAAACCGATTTACGCAGGATTTGCGATTCTTGATGTATCGAAAATATACATATATGATTTTCATTATAATTACATGAAAAATGTATTCCGGGGCAATGTTAAATTGTTATACACTGACACCGATAGCCTGATTTACCATATCTCCAATCAAAATGTTTTCGAACAAATGAAGTGTGATATAAGTAAGTTTGATACATCCGATTATCAGGCAAACAACCCATACGATATGCCGTTGGCAAACAAAAAAGTTTTGGGGCTCATGAAGGATGAAAATAATGGGAAAATTATGACCGAATTTGTGGGTCTCCGAGCGAAATTGTACTCATACACGGTTATGGGTGAGGAAGAACAAGCGAAAAAGCGTGCAAAGGGTGTCAAGACGTCTACGTTAAAAAAAATAACGTTCGATGATTACAAAAAATGTTTGCTTCAACACACTAACATATCAAGAACGCAATGTCTGATACGTAGCCGAAAACACAAGGTTGAAACAATTCAACAGCAAAAATTAGCGTTGAGTTGGAATGATGATAAGAGAGTCTTGCAACCTGGTTGTACTGACACCTTACCATGGGGATATGAGGCATAATTTGATCGAACAGAAAAGTGTGGTAGTATGTGTGAAAGAACGAAAAGAAAAAAATCAATGTTTCCGCATTGGAATAAATATCGAACTGTAAAATAGCTTGTACTATAGAACCAATGTAGATATGTATTATGTACGTTTATTCTGATAGGTATGTATATATTGATGTATATTGCGTGAGCGTATGTGTGTATCGATGATAAGTGATCCGTCACCGTTTTGAATAAACATTATGGTGTTGAAATATATATTGCTTCCTGGAAGAATTTGACCGTTGCAAAGTGATCCGTCGCCGTTTTGAATAAACATTATGGTGTTGAAATATATATTGCTTCCAGGAAGAATTTGACCGTTGCAAATTCATGAAGATATAAGGCTTACGTGACCACGTAACGAGTGCGCTATGAGTCACAGCACTGTTCTAGGAAATTAGACCTCCCACCCAGAGGGGAGGTGAGATTACATAAACAAATTCCATCACGCTGATTTTCGGTTAAATGAGTCACACGTATCCCCCCCCCCCCTCATCGACTGTCTTAATGCCAATCGCTCATTCGGTAATTCAACCTCAAGATGAACACGCTCGATGGAACGCCCCTCGCAAACAATGAAAAAGATCCATGCGAATTAACAAGAGCAGAGTTAGCCCCGATTTCGAAGACTTTACTACTCCAATATTGGGGAAGACGAATTCATCTTCTGTGGGATCGATTACCCGCACATCTTCGTGAGGATCCAGATGTATTATTACATTTACCATGCATGGAACATTGGAATACGCCTGATTGGATAGATAATTTCGACGGACCAGCACCATGCCGTTTGGATTGCGAGAAGTGTCGCTTCAAAGAGTGAGGGGGAGATAAAGGGGAAAAAAAGTTTATCGAACTCGCGATCCTGGTGACGATTGGACTAAGTGTGAAGAAGGTGGAGCTTGGGACTGTTGTGGGGTGGTGGTGGAGGTGGTAGCTTGGTGCACTGATATAATATCGACTCGTTCGATTTGAATCACACGAACTGAAATCGGGATGCTAGATAGACGCAGTGAACTTAAAAAACACGTTGAATTACTTTTGCGAAGACGGAGTGAACTTAAAGAACGAGTTGAATTACTTTTGCGAAACATTCACGAAGTTAGGAATCTCATAAGAACGAGATCGGACATACGCTTTGTGCAAAAAAATTTTGTGAATCTCCGACTGCTAAGCAATGGATCTGTCAGCACTCAACGAGGCGGGCAAAGTCGAAGAATTCCTTCCGATAAAGAAGCTGCGAGACCTGGAGCTGGGAAAACAGCATCTTGTCAGCAATCTCAAGATTGTCCGAACCAAATATGGTGAGAGGGTTCTCATTGAAGTCGCCAACGAATTCGTCGTTTTCCTACCAGAGAGAATCTTCCACGTTTTCGAGGACGATAATAACGATCTCCTGAGAAAAACTGTGAAAACTGCCGAAGAGGGTCATCTAGCCTTGATTTTCCATGGAGGCAAATACAACAGTTTTGAATTCACGAATGTTTGATCACGGATACATCGATATTCTGATTGGAAGAAGCGCCGTCTCGACGTTAGTGAGCCAGTGACTGTCGTTTATCGCAAAAAATGAATTTGAAACTTTTCCGAAATGTGACTAAAAAAATATGAACATTCAGTTTGAATAGTGTTCTTCATGATGTTATTCGCTATAGATTTTTGTGAAATATCATTATATTATGTATTATTCATGGAATATCTCGATAATTTATATTATAATACTATTGCGGCACTATATTCAATTTGTAAGGGGTTTTTTTCATGAGAGGATAAATAAATAAAAAAATCATTTGCGTGTAACCTGGGTGTATGTGTGTCTCATTTATTCAAATAAAACGTTGCGTTTACATAAAGCATGATACACGTTAAGCCAACTCTTCAACGACTTTACATTTTCAGTAGCACAGTTAAATTCTGCGATATGAGAATGATGAGGACATCTGGTCAAAGGTAAAATTGTTGGTAGTTTTCGCAGCGAAGGGCAATCGAGCGTTTCCAAGTCAACGATGGAGGATGCTGATGACTCATCCATGATACTGGTTAACCATCTTTTCTTCTCTAAGCCTTTTACGTAAACGGTTCGAGCAGGTTTCAAGATGTCTTCGATTATCGTTTTAGCTTTTCCATAGGGTAACGTGCCTGAATCCCAAGACAATCCATGGAAGTTTCGTTGGAGCCATAAATTCATAATTTTGTATTTCACTGGTAATCCTGCCCATGCACACGGCGGTGCGAAGAGGAACGTCGATGGTTGAGTTGATTTTTCTTCGTTGACTGCTATTACAGCAATTTCTTTCAGCACAAACTGGTCGATCGGTTGCTTGAACCCTTGAATATCAACAATCAAGTCCATCTCGAACGGCAACTGACGAGTGAATTTATGAAGCGGGCCTTTTATACCAATTTTCTCACCCCACCACTGATCGGATTATATTCTACTATTCGATCGTGCAAAATCAAACAGTATGCAGATGTTTCAGCAGGGAAATTATCCTTTGCCTCAAATTCTACACGAACATCTACTGGACCAGTTTTCAATGAATCATTTTGCTTTGAACAATCAATTACGATTAAAGGGGCATATTGCAAAAATTCTTCCTTGTTTAATAGTGGTTCAGTTTCCTTATTGTAATAAGTAGATTGAAAATTCGCATACATCTCGTACAGCAAAGCATATTGGTTTTGATCGATATTGAGATTCAGACTACCATAGGGATAGCTTTGCGAATTCAAGTACAGTTTTACATCACTGATATTGCAATGATCAAAATGACTTGCATTCTTATCGAGCTTGTTTTTTCTACCCGTTTGAAATCCTAAAATTACATATCGAGGCTTCTCTAGCTGCGAAGATGTCTTGACCGTCCACACGTGCTTCGTGGTAGTGGGGAGTAGTGGATACTCGTATAATTCCCAAGTTCGAAAACTTATTGGAATCGGAGCATCTTTAGCAATAAAATTTAATAACTTGATTTTTCTTTGATCGGAAATTGTTACATATGGTAAAAGCCATTCCACTTTATGTATGAGAATTTTAAATTCTTCAGCAGCCGTTTGTATTACTGCATTCGCATCACTTTTTGATCGAGATAAAATCAATTCATGTTTAGCATTGATGACAATCTTGTGATAATCTTCGGCAAATCCAAATATTAAGCTAAGAGGTATGCATACATCGAAGTAACCATCGCTCGTCAACTTTCTACTTTCTTCAACGTCTAACAAGCCAGTATTTTCCATCAGCGAGCTTTGACCAGGATTCCGAGATACATAACTTTTCATTAAACTCGTTAGACCAACATTTTTGTTTCGATCGATTTCTATACCGTTAAGTTCGTATCGCACTTCTTCGAACAGGTGGCAAATAGCATTGTTCACGAGATTCGTCGTATCAGTAGTGACATTTCCTGCAGCTTTGACGAGTTTTCCGCTTATGTGCAGCGAGCTCTTGCTAGGTAGTACGCTGAGATCTTGATGCTGTACAGCTATTCTTATTTCATCACTGTTATTGAAAGTTGATGATGCATAAGGCTGGTGAGCATGAATCTCACAGTGTGCGATAGATTCATCGAAGACGATGGGCGTTTGAATGTTTATCACTTCCTCTGCCATCGTATGCAGCAACAGACACAAAGTACGTGAAGTCGGTTTACAATTTTTTTCCTCCGCGATTGACTTTGAATCCGAGGTTCTTTAGAAGCTGCACGTTCTGATGTGTTAGCACCTTGAGAGCAGGTCGCCGACTGATTTGATTCGCGCATTGTGGCTTATTATTATAATTGAGAGGCTTTGCATGGAAAACGATACCCATTCTTATTTACGCCGATTTTATATGTAACCGTATTGTTATAACTTCACCACGGAAGTTCACTAAATCGCCGTCCTGATCCACTATTCGCAATTGAATGTGATCAATTGTTTTACCGATAATTGGCAGATAGATGACGTGTGAAGGGACCTCGATGATTTTATATCCAGGCGGTACGGATGGAAAAAATTCGTGAATCGTGTGTACTTTTCGCTCGTTAATGTACGCTCCGGTCGTAAGATTACATTCGACTCGTAAAGCGTTAACTTTGAGAATGGCTACCGGGAGGTCGGACTCGTGGTTTTTATTAGCTTTGAGAATACGTCGAGTAAATCCTAATAACCTTCCAACAGAATCTTCAGGTGTAAAGTTTATGTCACGGTTACACCTAATTTGACTGCGCAGGGTATTATTGTTTGGTTTGATTTCGATTGTAACTTTTTTATCAATCAACGATTGCTTCACATAATTCTCGATATCCTCAAGTTCATAACTACCAGTCGGCACACTTATAACCTCCGTACCAATGTGAATTTTATTGTTACCAACGTCTATGTTGGGGATCGAGTTGAACGTTAACAATTCCACAAGCCCTAGAGTATAGTTTTTATGTGGAGAAAGTTCAATAGGGGGGAAATATTGAGCCTCGAGAATGGATGACGTCCCAGATATGGTCAACGTAAAAGTATCATTCATGATGACTGATTGACAACTAAATGTAAATCATCGTGATATGGGTTTATATAGGGAATATTTGTTTTTTCTATCTAGCTGATTACAAAGAAACTTCAAGCACAAATGTCCACATTCTACTGCATCATAGTCTTGGTACCGATTATAGTTATAGTTAACGCTACCAACGCCTGCATAACCGATGAATTCAATGGGCGGTTGAAGATCCCCGAAACTATCGAAATACGTTACTTCGTTATTAGTTTTTTTATATGCCACCCAGTGTGTACCAGGACCATCATTATCATCGAGATTAATGATTGCTGATTCATCTTTGAATGGTCCGCTTTTGGGCAATGCATTTCGCATGAAAACGCCCCGGAAATGTGGGATCTTCATAATTTTAGCATACTTTGATATATCGGTATCGGTTAGGGGGCGACGTGGTAGCGTTACTTCACGTTTTTTGATGCCACAAAAAGACCAAATCCTTTTTTGTACGGTTTCAGATGCAATCCTTTACCCAATGCTATAGCTTCCATTGTTTTATTATGCCTCTTGTTTTCTTTCAATTCACGATTAGCTGCTTGAGCAGCGTTTACAGCTTTAGCTATGCTTGCAGCACCACCCGACAGAGCTCCAGCAGCGCTGAGACCAGCGAAAATAGGTACGAGAAATGGTAGGAATCCCCCTACTTTCTTTGGCACTGGCAGAATACGAGGTGTACGCAATTTACTTTTCCCACCGACTTTTTTTATTGCCGCTCGCGCACCCTTCAGAGCTGATTCGATGAGTACACGTGAATTATCGCTCTGTGCCATCTTTTTTTTAGCAGCTCCGATTATTGTCTTCAGTCCAACGCTGCTCGGTTTCTTGAGCCCCATACCCAATTTCCTTTTAGCCTTCATTATTTTTGTGACGCTCCACGCTGCAGCTTTTTCACCAACGCTTGCGTCGTGGGCTGATACACGTTTCCAAGCCCTCTCAGCTAAAATCTTGTCAGCCGCGTGTCGAGCTTCGAGGTTTTCACGATTTTTCGAGTAAGCAATATCGTGTTCCCTGCAAGCTGCGTCTAGAGGATTGATACCGGGATCACCGCGAGCTAGACGTTCCGCTAGCCTCGTGCCTGGTCCACAGTATTGATAACCAGGCAGATGCAATTCAACAGGGAGTTTGTTTATTAATCCGTTGACTAAACCCTTGCCACGCTTTTTTTTCATGCGATCGTTTACAATCATTATCATCATCCGAAGGATGATTAACTACTAAACATTTTTATATTATAAGCCTCTTTTTATACGATTTCACGTCAGTCGTGAACATCATGAGGTTCAAGAAACAATCGGTCGATCTACCCGTCATGAATTTTGATCGATTCATGGAGCAACAAGATGATCGAAAAAAACATGGTAATTTATTACCGAATAGCGTTCGTGCGGTATTTTGTGGACCATCGAATTGTGGAAAAACGAACGCCCTACTAACCCTCATAACTCACCCCAACGGATTGCGTTTTGAAAACGTTTACATTTATTCAAAATCGCTAAAACAACCGAAATATCAGTTACTGGAAAAATTACTGCAATCCATCGATGGTATTGAATATTTTCCCTTCAATGAGCACGAACACGTTGTGCCACCTAACGATGCAAAGCCAAACTCCATATTTGTTTTCGATGATGTAGCCTGTGAGAAGCAAGATAATATTCGAGCTTATTTTTCCATGGGTAGGCATGAGAACGTTGACTGTTTTTATCTTTGTCAAACGTATGCTCGTATCCCAAAACATCTCGTGCGTGACAATGCAAATTTATTGATATTATTCAAACAGGATGATATGAATCTCAGGCATGTATATAATGATCATGTGAATACCGATATGTCCTATGCTGATTTTAAAACGTTATGTTCATCCTGCTGGGTCGATAAGTATGGGTTTCTCATGATCGACAAAGATAGTGATCTTGATAACGGTAGATATCGAAAAGGATTCGACTGTTTTGCTCGTATTGGAAAGCAATAAGTATTCAGCAACGAGAAGATTGAGAAGCAGTAGCACCTTCGACTTCGTTCGCGCAACATGAAGAGTGAAAAGATTGACAAAGAAAGTGACGTTTTACGTCAAATAGTGAAAGCGAGTAATGCTATTCGTAAAAAGCATCGAGCGTTGAAGACTGGTCGAGAGGCTAATGAACATGCGATGCACGAAGCTTTCAAACCGATCGTTGATCCATTAGAAAAATTGGTCAATGTATCATACGCAACTAATGATCACAATAAAACATTAGCGAAAAACGAGGTTAAGAATGCACTCAAGGCTGAAATAGGGATGGATCTTAAAAATGAGATAAGGGATCGGATGAAAGATGAAATACATGAAAAACGTGAAAATCTGAGTGAAACGAGTTATAGCGATCATGGAAATTTGTCTCGGAATGAATCTTTCAAGTCAGCATATGGTGATGAGTTATACTCCGACGATGAAGATGAAATCGATGATGCTGATGATAAAAATATTGCCGGTCCAACCGTTGAAGCGGATGAATTGATAAACAGATATCTCACGTTAT
>CAVLEH010000023.1:70000-80740 GCA_963662125.1 Diplazon laetatorius | reverse complement strand
GTAGTAGTAGTAGTAGTAGTAGTAGTAGTAGTAGTAGTAGTAGTAGTAGTAGTAGTAGTAGTAGTAGTAGTAGTAGTAGTAGTAGTAGTAGTAGTAGTAGTAGTAGTAGTAGTAGTAGTAGTAGTAGTAGTAGTAGTAGTAGTAGTAGTAGTAGTAGTAGTAGTATAGTAGTAGTAGTAGTAGTAGTAGTAGTAGTAGTAGTAGTAGTAGTAGTAGTAGTAGTAGTAGTAGTAGTAGTAGTAGTAGTAGTAGTAGTAGTAGTAGTAGTAGTAGTAGTAGTAGTAGTAGTAGTAGTAGTAGTAGTAGTAGTAGTAGTAGTAGTAGTAGTAGTAGTAGTAGTAGTAGTAGTAGTAGTAGTAGTAGTAGTAGTAGTAGTAGTAGTAGTAGTAGTAGTAGTAGTAGTAGTAGTAGTAGTAGTAGTAGTAGTAGTAGTAGTAGTAGTAGTAGTAGTAGTAGTAGTAGTAGTAGTAGTAGTAGTAGTAGTAGTAGTAGTAGTAGTAGTAGTAGTAGTAGTAGTAGTAGTAGTAGTAGTAGTAGTAGTAGTAGTAGTAGTAGTAGTAGTAGTAGTAGTAGTAGTAGTAGTAGTAGTAGTAGTAGTAGTAGTAGTAGTAGTAGTAGTAGTAGTAGTAGTAGTAGTAGTAGTAGTAGTAGTAGTAGTAGTAGTAGTAGTAGTAGTAGTAGTAGTAGTAGTAGTAGTAGTAGTAGTAGTAGTAGTAGTAGTAGTAGTAGTAGTAGTAGTAGTAGTAGTAGTAGTAGTAGTAGTAGTAGTAGTAGTAGTAGTAGTAGTAGTAGTAGTAGTAGTAGTAGTAGTAGTAGTAGTAGTAGTAGTAGTAGTAGTAGTAGTAGTAGTAGTAGTAGTAGTAGTAGTAGTAGTAGTAGTAGTAGTAGTAGTAGTAGTAGTAGTAGTAGTAGTAGTAGTAGTAGTAGTAGTAGTAGTAGTAGTAGTAGTAGTAGTAGTAGTAGTAGTAGTAGTAGTAGTAGTAGTAGTAGTAGTAGTAGTAGTAGTAGTAGTAGTAGTAGTAGTAGTAGTAGTAGTAGTAGTAGTAGTAGTAGTAGTAGTAGTAGTAGTAGTAGTAGTAGTAGTAGTAGTAGTAGTAGTAGTAGTAGTAGTAGTAGTAGTAGTAGTAGTAGTAGTAGTAGTAGTAGTAGTAGTAGTAGTAGTAGTAGTAGTAGTAGTAGTAGTAGTAGTAGTAGTAGTAGTAGTAGTAGTAGTAGTAGTAGTAGTAGTAGTAGTAGTAGTAGTAGTAGTAGTAGTAGTAGTAGTAGTAGTAGTAGTAGTAGTAGTAGTAGTAGTAGTAGTAGTAGTAGTAGTAGTAGTAGTAGTAGTAGTAGTAGTAGTAGTAGTAGTAGTAGTAGTAGTAGTAGTAGTAGTAGTAGTAGTAGTAGTAGTAGTAGTAGTAGTAGTAGTAGTAGTAGTAGTAGTAGTAGTAGTAGTAGTAGTAGTAGTAGTAGTAGTAGTAGTAGTAGTAGTAGTAGTAGTAGTAGTAGTAGTAGTAGTAGTAGTAGTAGTAGTATAGTAGTAGTAGTAGTAGTAGTAGTAGTAGTAGTAGTAGTAGTAGTAGTAGTAGTAGTAGTAGTAGTAGTAGTAGTAGTAGTAGTAGTAGTAGTAGTAGTAGTAGTAGTAGTAGTAGTAGTAGTAGTAGTAGTAGTAGTAGTAGTAGTAGTAGTAGTAGTAGTAGTAGTAGTAGTAGTAGTAGTAGTAGTAGTAGTAGTAGTAGTAGTAGTAGTAGTAGTAGTAGTAGTAGTAGTATAGTAGTAGTAGTAGTAGTAGTAGTAGTAGTAGTAGTAGTAGTAGTAGTAGTAGTAGTAGTAGTAGTAGTAGTAGTAGTAGTAGTAGTAGTAGTAGTAGTAGTAGTAGTAGTAGTAGTAGTAGTAGTAGTAGTAGTAGTAGTAGTAGTAGTAGTAGTAGTAGTAGTAGTAGTAGTAGTAGTAGTAGTAGTAGTAGTAGTAGTAGTAGTAGTAGTAGTAGTAGTAGTAGTAGTAGTAGTAGTAGTAGTAGTAGTAGTAGTAGTAGTAGTAGTAGTAGTAGTAGTAGTAGTAGTAGTAGTAGTAGTAGTAGTAGTAGTAGTAGTAGTAGTAGTAGTAGTAGTAGTAGTAGTAGTAGTAGTAGTAGTAGTAGTAGTAGTAGTAGTAGTAGTAGTAGTAGTAGTAGTAGTAGTAGTAGTAGTAGTAGTAGTAGTAGTAGTAGTAGTAGTAGTAGTAGTAGTAGTAGTAGTAGTAGTAGTAGTAGTAGTAGTAGTAGTAGTAGTAGTAGTAGTAGTAGTAGTAGTAGTAGTAGTAGTAGTAGTAGTAGTAGTAGTAGTAGTAGTAGTAGTAGTAGTAGTAGTAGTAGTAGTAGTAGTAGTAGTAGTAGTAGTAGTAGTAGTAGTAGTAGTAGTAGTAGTAGTAGTAGTAGTAGTAGTAGTAGTAGTAGTAGTAGTAGTAGTAGTAGTAGTAGTAGTAGTAGTAGTAGTAGTAGTAGTAGTAGTAGTAGTAGTAGTAGTAGTAGTAGTAGTAGTAGTAGTAGTAGTAGTAGTAGTAGTAGTAGTAGTAGTAGTAGTAGTAGTAGTAGTAGTAGTAGTAGTAGTAGTAGTAGTAGTAGTAGTAGTAGTAGTAGTAGTAGTAGTAGTAGTAGTAGTAGTAGTAGTAGTAGTAGTAGTAGTAGTAGTAGTAGTAGTAGTAGTAGTAGTAGTAGTAGTAGTAGTAGTAGTAGTAGTAGTAGTAGTAGTAGTAGTAGTAGTAGTAGTAGTAGTAGTAGTAGTAGTAGTAGTAGTAGTAGTAGTAGTAGTAGTAGTAGTAGTAGTAGTAGTAGTAGTAGTAGTAGTAGTAGTAGTAGTAGTAGTAGTAGTAGTAGTAGTAGTAGTAGTAGTAGTAGTAGTAGTAGTAGTAGTAGTAGTAGTAGTAGTAGTAGTAGTAGTAGTAGTAGTAGTAGTAGTAGTAGTAGTAGTAGTAGTAGTAGTAGTAGTAGTAGTAGTAGTAGTAGTAGTAGTAGTAGTAGTAGTAGTAGTAGTAGTAGTAGTAGTAGTAGTAGTAGTAGTAGTAGTAGTAGTAGTAGTAGTAGTAGTAGTAGTAGTAGTAGTAGTAGTAGTAGTAGTAGTAGTAGTAGTAGTAGTAGTAGTAGTAGTAGTAGTAGTAGTAGTAGTAGTAGTAGTAGTAGTAGTAGTAGTAGTAGTAGTAGTAGTAGTAGTAGTAGTAGTAGTAGTAGTAGTAGTAGTAGTAGTAGTAGTAGTAGTAGTAGTAGTAGTAGTAGTAGTAGTAGTAGTAGTAGTAGTAGTAGTAGTAGTAGTAGTAGTAGTAGTAGTAGTAGTAGTAGTAGTAGTAGTAGTAGTAGTAGTAGTAGTAGTAGTAGTAGTAGTAGTAGTAGTAGTAGTAGTAGTAGTAGTAGTAGTAGTAGTAGTAGTAGTAGTAGTAGTAGTAGTAGTAGTAGTAGTAGTAGTAGTAGTAGTAGTAGTAGTAGTAGTAGTAGTAGTAGTAGTAGTAGTAGTAGTAGTAGTAGTAGTAGTAGTAGTAGTAGTAGTAGTAGTAGTAGTAGTAGTAGTAGTAGTAGTAGTAGTAGTAGTAGTAGTAGTAGTAGTAGTAGTAGTAGTAGTAGTAGTAGTAGTAGTAGTAGTAGTAGTAGTAGTAGTAGTAGTAGTAGTAGTAGTAGTAGTAGTAGTAGTAGTAGTAGTAGTAGTAGTAGTAGTAGTAGTAGTAGTAGTAGTAGTAGTAGTAGTAGTAGTAGTAGTAGTAGTAGTAGTAGTAGTAGTAGTAGTAGTAGTAGTAGTAGTAGTAGTAGTAGTAGTAGTAGTAGTAGTAGTAGTAGTAGTAGTAGTAGTAGTAGTAGTAGTAGTAGTAGTAGTAGTAGTAGTAGTAGTAGTAGTAGTAGTAGTAGTAGTAGTAGTAGTAGTAGTAGTAGTAGTAGTAGTAGTAGTAGTAGTAGTAGTAGTAGTAGTAGTAGTAGTAGTAGTAGTAGTAGTAGTAGTAGTAGTAGTAGTAGTAGTAGTAGTAGTAGTAGTAGTAGTAGTAGTAGTAGTAGTAGTAGTAGTAGTAGTAGTAGTAGTAGTAGTAGTAGTAGTAGTAGTAGTAGTAGTAGTAGTAGTAGTAGTAGTAGTAGTAGTAGTAGTAGTAGTAGTAGTAGTAGTAGTAGTAGTAGTAGTAGTAGTAGTAGTAGTAGTAGTAGTAGTAGTAGTAGTAGTAGTAGTAGTAGTAGTAGTAGTAGTAGTAGTAGTAGTAGTAGTAGTAGTAGTAGTAGTAGTAGTAGTAGTAGTAGTAGTAGTAGTAGTAGTAGTAGTAGTAGTAGTAGTAGTAGTAGTAGTAGTAGTAGTAGTAGTAGTAGTAGTAGTAGTAGTAGTAGTAGTAGTAGTAGTAGTAGTAGTAGTAGTAGTAGTAGTAGTAGTAGTAGTAGTAGTAGTAGTAGTAGTAGTAGTAGTAGTAGTAGTAGTAGTAGTAGTAGTAGTAGTAGTAGTAGTAGTAGTAGTAGTAGTAGTAGTAGTAGTAGTAGTAGTAGTAGTAGTAGTAGTAGTAGTAGTAGTAGTAGTAGTAGTAGTAGTAGTAGTAGTAGTAGTAGTAGTAGTAGTAGTAGTAGTAGTAGTAGTAGTAGTAGTAGTAGTAGTAGTAGTAGTAGTAGTAGTAGTAGTAGTAGTAGTAGTAGTAGTAGTAGTAGTAGTAGTAGTAGTAGTAGTAGTAGTAGTAGTAGTAGTAGTAGTAGTAGTAGTAGTAGTAGTAGTAGTAGTAGTAGTAGTAGTAGTAGTAGTAGTAGTAGTAGTAGTAGTAGTAGTAGTAGTAGTAGTAGTAGTAGTAGTAGTAGTAGTAGTAGTAGTAGTAGTAGTAGTAGTAGTAGTAGTAGTAGTAGTAGTAGTAGTAGTAGTAGTAGTAGTAGTAGTAGTAGTAGTAGTAGTAGTAGTAGTAGTAGTAGTAGTAGTAGTAGTAGTAGTAGTAGTAGTAGTAGTAGTAGTAGTAGTAGTAGTAGTAGTAGTAGTAGTAGTAGTAGTAGTAGTAGTAGTAGTAGTAGTAGTAGTAGTAGTAGTAGTAGTAGTAGTAGTAGTAGTAGTAGTAGTAGTAGTAGTAGTAGTAGTAGTAGTAGTAGTAGTAGTAGTAGTAGTAGTAGTAGTAGTAGTAGTAGTAGTAGTAGTAGTAGTAGTAGTAGTAGTAGTAGTAGTAGTAGTAGTAGTAGTAGTAGTAGTAGTAGTAGTAGTAGTAGTAGTAGTAGTAGTAGTAGTAGTAGTAGTAGTAGTAGTAGTAGTAGTAGTAGTAGTAGTAGTAGTAGTAGTAGTAGTAGTAGTAGTAGTAGTAGTAGTAGTAGTAGTAGTAGTAGTAGTAGTAGTAGTAGTAGTAGTAGTAGTAGTAGTAGTAGTAGTAGTAGTAGTAGTAGTAGTAGTAGTAGTAGTAGTAGTAGTAGTAGTAGTAGTAGTAGTAGTAGTAGTAGTAGTAGTAGTAGTAGTAGTAGTAGTAGTAGTAGTAGTAGTAGTAGTAGTAGTAGTAGTAGTAGTAGTAGTAGTAGTAGTAGTAGTAGTAGTAGTAGTAGTAGTAGTAGTAGTAGTAGTAGTAGTAGTAGTAGTAGTAGTAGTAGTAGTAGTAGTAGTAGTAGTAGTAGTAGTAGTAGTAGTAGTAGTAGTAGTAGTAGTAGTAGTAGTAGTAGTAGTAGTAGTAGTAGTAGTAGTAGTAGTAGTAGTAGTAGTAGTAGTAGTAGTAGTAGTAGTAGTAGTAGTAGTAGTAGTAGTAGTAGTAGTAGTAGTAGTAGTAGTAGTAGTAGTAGTAGTAGTAGTAGTAGTAGTAGTAGTAGTAGTAGTAGTAGTAGTAGTAGTAGTAGTAGTAGTAGTAGTAGTAGTAGTAGTAGTAGTAGTAGTAGTAGTAGTAGTAGTAGTAGTAGTAGTAGTAGTAGTAGTAGTAGTAGTAGTAGTAGTAGTAGTAGTAGTAGTAGTAGTAGTAGTAGTAGTAGTAGTAGTAGTAGTAGTAGTAGTAGTAGTAGTAGTAGTAGTAGTAGTAGTAGTAGTAGTAGTAGTAGTAGTAGTAGTAGTAGTAGTAGTAGTAGTAGTAGTAGTAGTAGTAGTAGTAGTAGTAGTAGTAGTAGTAGTAGTAGTAGTAGTAGTAGTAGTAGTAGTAGTAGTAGTAGTAGTAGTAGTAGTAGTAGTAGTAGTAGTAGTAGTAGTAGTAGTAGTAGTAGTAGTAGTAGTAGTAGTAGTAGTAGTAGTAGTAGTAGTAGTAGTAGTAGTAGTAGTAGTAGTAGTAGTAGTAGTAGTAGTAGTAGTAGTAGTAGTAGTAGTAGTAGTAGTAGTAGTAGTAGTAGTAGTAGTAGTAGTAGTAGTAGTAGTAGTAGTAGTAGTAGTAGTAGTAGTAGTAGTAGTAGTAGTAGTAGTAGTAGTAGTAGTAGTAGTAGTAGTAGTAGTAGTAGTAGTAGTAGTAGTAGTAGTAGTAGTAGTAGTAGTAGTAGTAGTAGTAGTAGTAGTAGTAGTAGTAGTAGTAGTAGTAGTAGTAGTAGTAGTAGTAGTAGTAGTAGTAGTAGTAGTAGTAGTAGTAGTAGTAGTAGTAGTAGTAGTAGTAGTAGTAGTAGTAGTAGTAGTAGTAGTAGTAGTAGTAGTAGTAGTAGTAGTAGTAGTAGTAGTAGTAGTAGTAGTAGTAGTAGTAGTAGTAGTAGTAGTAGTAGTAGTAGTAGTAGTAGTAGTAGTAGTAGTAGTAGTAGTAGTAGTAGTAGTAGTAGTAGTAGTAGTAGTAGTAGTAGTAGTAGTAGTAGTAGTAGTAGTAGTAGTAGTAGTAGTAGTAGTAGTAGTAGTAGTAGTAGTAGTAGTAGTAGTAGTAGTAGTAGTAGTAGTAGTAGTAGTAGTAGTAGTAGTAGTAGTAGTAGTAGTAGTAGTAGTAGTAGTAGTAGTAGTAGTAGTAGTAGTAGTAGTAGTAGTAGTAGTAGTAGTAGTAGTAGTAGTAGTAGTAGTAGTAGTAGTAGTAGTAGTAGTAGTAGTAGTAGTAGTAGTAGTAGTAGTAGTAGTAGTAGTAGTAGTAGTAGTAGTAGTAGTAGTAGTAGTAGTAGTAGTAGTAGTAGTAGTAGTAGTAGTAGTAGTAGTAGTAGTAGTAGTAGTAGTAGTAGTAGTAGTAGTAGTAGTAGTAGTAGTAGTAGTAGTAGTAGTAGTAGTAGTAGTAGTAGTAGTAGTAGTAGTAGTAGTAGTAGTAGTAGTAGTAGTAGTAGTAGTAGTAGTAGTAGTAGTAGTAGTAGTAGTAGTAGTAGTAGTAGTAGTAGTAGTAGTAGTAGTAGTAGTAGTAGTAGTAGTAGTAGTAGTAGTAGTAGTAGTAGTAGTAGTAGTAGTAGTAGTAGTAGTAGTAGTAGTAGTAGTAGTAGTAGTAGTAGTAGTAGTAGTAGTAGTAGTAGTAGTAGTAGTAGTAGTAGTAGTAGTAGTAGTAGTAGTAGTAGTAGTAGTAGTAGTAGTAGTAGTAGTAGTAGTAGTAGTAGTAGTAGTAGTAGTAGTAGTAGTAGTAGTAGTAGTAGTAGTAGTAGTAGTAGTAGTAGTAGTAGTAGTAGTAGTAGTAGTAGTAGTAGTAGTAGTAGTAGTAGTAGTAGTAGTAGTAGTAGTAGTAGTAGTAGTAGTAGTAGTAGTAGTAGTAGTAGTAGTAGTAGTAGTAGTAGTAGTAGTAGTAGTAGTAGTAGTAGTAGTAGTAGTAGTAGTAGTAGTAGTAGTAGTAGTAGTAGTAGTAGTAGTAGTAGTAGTAGTAGTAGTAGTAGTAGTAGTAGTAGTAGTAGTAGTAGTAGTAGTAGTAGTAGTAGTAGTAGTAGTAGTAGTAGTAGTAGTAGTAGTAGTAGTAGTAGTAGTAGTAGTAGTAGTAGTAGTAGTAGTAGTAGTAGTAGTAGTAGTAGTAGTAGTAGTAGTAGTAGTAGTAGTAGTAGTAGTAGTAGTAGTAGTAGTAGTAGTAGTAGTAGTAGTAGTAGTAGTAGTAGTAGTAGTAGTAGTAGTAGTAGTAGTAGTAGTAGTAGTAGTAGTAGTAGTAGTAGTAGTAGTAGTAGTAGTAGTAGTAGTAGTAGTAGTAGTAGTAGTAGTAGTAGTAGTAGTAGTAGTAGTAGTAGTAGTAGTAGTAGTAGTAGTAGTAGTAGTAGTAGTAGTAGTAGTAGTAGTAGTAGTAGTAGTAGTAGTAGTAGTAGTAGTAGTAGTAGTAGTAGTAGTAGTAGTAGTAGTAGTAGTAGTAGTAGTAGTAGTAGTAGTAGTAGTAGTAGTAGTAGTAGTAGTAGTAGTAGTAGTAGTAGTAGTAGTAGTAGTAGTAGTAGTAGTAGTAGTAGTAGTAGTAGTAGTAGTAGTAGTAGTAGTAGTAGTAGTAGTAGTAGTAGTAGTAGTAGTAGTAGTAGTAGTAGTAGTAGTAGTAGTAGTAGTAGTAGTAGTAGTAGTAGTAGTAGTAGTAGTAGTAGTAGTAGTAGTAGTAGTAGTAGTAGTAGTAGTAGTAGTAGTAGTAGTAGTAGTAGTAGTAGTAGTAGTAGTAGTAGTAGTAGTAGTAGTAGTAGTAGTAGTAGTAGTAGTAGTAGTAGTAGTAGTAGTAGTAGTAGTAGTAGTAGTAGTAGTAGTAGTAGTAGTAGTAGTAGTAGTAGTAGTAGTAGTAGTAGTAGTAGTAGTAGTAGTAGTAGTAGTAGTAGTAGTAGTAGTAGTAGTAGTAGTAGTAGTAGTAGTAGTAGTAGTAGTAGTAGTAGTAGTAGTAGTAGTAGTAGTAGTAGTAGTAGTAGTAGTAGTAGTAGTAGTAGTAGTAGTAGTAGTAGTAGTAGTAGTAGTGTAGTAGTAGTAGTAGTAGTAGTAGTAGTAGTAGTAGTAGTAGTAGTAGTAGTAGTAGTAGTAGTAGTAGTAGTAGTAGTAGTAGTAGTAGTAGTAGTAGTAGTAGTAGTAGTAGTAGTAGTAGTAGTAGTAGTAGTAGTAGTAGTAGTAGTAGTAGTAGTAGTAGTAGTAGTAGTAGTAGTAGTAGTAGTAGTAGTAGTAGTAGTAGTAGTAGTAGTAGTAGTAGTAGTAGTAGTAGTAGTAGTAGTAGTAGTAGTAGTAGTAGTAGTAGTAGTAGTAGTAGTAGTAGTAGTAGTAGTAGTAGTAGTAGTAGTAGTAGTAGTAGTAGTAGTAGTAGTAGTAGTAGTAGTAGTAGTAGTAGTAGTAGTAGTAGTAGTAGTAGTAGTAGTAGTAGTAGTAGTAGTAGTAGTAGTAGTAGTAGTAGTAGTAGTAGTAGTAGTAGTAGTAGTAGTAGTAGTAGTAGTAGTAGTAGTAGTAGTAGTAGTAGTAGTAGTAGTAGTAGTAGTAGTAGTAGTAGTAGTAGTAGTAGTAGTAGTAGTAGTAGTAGTAGTAGTAGTAGTAGTAGTAGTAGTAGTAGTAGTAGTAGTAGTAGTAGTAGTAGTAGTAGTAGTAGTAGTAGTAGTAGTAGTAGTAGTAGTAGTAGTAGTAGTAGTAGTAGTAGTAGTAGTAGTAGTAGTAGTAGTAGTAGTAGTAGTAGTAGTAGTAGTAGTAGTAGTAGTAGTAGTAGTAGTAGTAGTAGTAGTAGTAGTAGTAGTAGTAGTAGTAGTAGTAGTAGTAGTAGTAGTAGTAGTAGTAGTAGTAGTAGTAGTAGTAGTAGTAGTAGTAGTAGTAGTAGTAGTAGTAGTAGTAGTAGTAGTAGTAGTAGTAGTAGTAGTAGTAGTAGTAGTAGTAGTAGTAGTAGTAGTAGTAGTAGTAGTAGTAGTAGTAGTAGTAGTAGTAGTAGTAGTAGTAGTAGTAGTAGTAGTAGTAGTAGTAGTAGTAGTAGTAGTAGTAGTAGTAGTAGTAGTAGTAGTAGTAGTAGTAGTAGTAGTAGTAGTAGTAGTAGTAGTAGTAGTAGTAGTAGTAGTAGTAGTAGTAGTAGTAGTAGTAGTAGTAGTAGTAGTAGTAGTAGTAGTAGTAGTAGTAGTAGTAGTAGTAGTAGTAGTAGTAGTAGTAGTAGTAGTAGTAGTAGTAGTAGTAGTAGTAGTAGTAGTAGTAGTAGTAGTAGTAGTAGTAGTAGTAGTAGTAGTAGTAGTAGTAGTAGTAGTAGTAGTAGTAGTAGTAGTAGTAGTAGTAGTAGTAGTAGTAGTAGTAGTAGTAGTAGTAGTAGTAGTAGTAGTAGTAGTAGTAGTAGTAGTAGTAGTAGTAGTAGTAGTAGTAGTAGTAGTAGTAGTAGTAGTAGTAGTAGTAGTAGTAGTAGTAGTAGTAGTAGTAGTAGTAGTAGTAGTAGTAGTAGTAGTAGTAGTAGTAGTAGTAGTAGTAGTAGTAGTAGTAGTAGTAGTAGTAGTAGTAGTAGTAGTAGTAGTAGTAGTAGTAGTAGTAGTAGTAGTAGTAGTAGTAGTAGTAGTAGTAGTAGTAGTAGTAGTAGTAGTAGTAGTAGTAGTAGTAGTAGTAGTAGTAGTAGTAGTAGTAGTAGTAGTAGTAGTAGTAGTAGTAGTAGTAGTAGTAGTAGTAGTAGTAGTAGTAGTAGTAGTAGTAGTAGTAGTAGTAGTAGTAGTAGTAGTAGTAGTAGTAGTAGTAGTAGTAGTAGTAGTAGTAGTAGTAGTAGTAGTAGTAGTAGTAGTAGTAGTAGTAGTAGTAGTAGTAGTAGTAGTAGTAGTAGTAGTAGTAGTAGTAGTAGTAGTAGTAGTAGTAGTAGTAGTAGTAGTAGTAGTAGTAGTAGTAGTAGTAGTAGTAGTAGTAGTAGTAGTAGTAGTAGTAGTAGTAGTAGTAGTAGTAGTAGTAGTAGTAGTAGTAGTAGTAGTAGTAGTAGTAGTAGTAGTAGTAGTAGTAGTAGTAGTAGTAGTAGTAGTAGTAGTAGTAGTAGTAGTAGTAGTAGTAGTAGTAGTAGTAGTAGTAGTAGTAG
>CAVLEH010000023.1:0-62500 GCA_963662125.1 Diplazon laetatorius | reverse complement strand
GTAGTAGTAGTAGTAGTAGTAGTAGTAGTAGTAGTAGTAGTAGTAGTAGTAGTAGTAGTAGTAGTAGTAGTAGTAGTAGTAGTAGTAGTAGTAGTAGTAGTAGTAGTAGTAGTAGTAGTAGTAGTAGTAGTAGTAGTAGTAGTAGTAGTAGTAGTAGTAGTAGTAGTAGTAGTAGTAGTAGTAGTAGTAGTAGTAGTAGTAGTAGTAGTAGTAGTAGTAGTAGTAGTGGTAGTAGTAGTAGTAGTAGTAGTAGTAGTAGTAGTAGTAGTAGTAGTAGTAGTAGTAGTAGTAGTAGTAGTAGTAGTAGTAGTAGTAGTAGTAGTAGTAGTAGTAGTAGTAGTAGTAGTAGTAGTAGTAGTAGTAGTAGTAGTAGTAGTAGTAGTAGTAGTAGTAGTAGTAGTAGTAGTAGTAGTAGTAGTAGTAGTAGTAGTAGTAGTAGTAGTAGTAGTAGTAGTAGTAGTAGTAGTAGTAGTAGTAGTAGTAGTAGTAGTAGTAGTAGTAGTAGTAGTAGTAGTAGTAGTAGTAGTAGTAGTAGTAGTAGTAGTAGTAGTAGTAGTAGTAGTAGTAGTAGTAGTAGTAGTAGTAGTAGTAGTAGTAGTAGTAGTAGTAGTAGTAGTAGTAGTAGTAGTAGTAGTAGTAGTAGTAGTAGTAGTAGTAGTAGTAGTAGTAGTAGTAGTAGTAGTAGTAGTAGTAGTAGTAGTAGTAGTAGTAGTAGTAGTAGTAGTAGTAGTAGTAGTAGTAGTAGTAGTAGTAGTAGTAGTAGTAGTAGTAGTAGTAGTAGTAGTAGTAGTAGTAGTAGTAGTAGTAGTAGTAGTAGTAGTAGTAGTAGTAGTAGTAGTAGTAGTAGTAGTAGTAGTAGTAGTAGTAGTAGTAGTAGTAGTAGTAGTAGTAGTAGTAGTAGTAGTAGTAGTAGTAGTAGTAGTAGTAGTAGTAGTAGTAGTAGTAGTAGTAGTAGTAGTAGTAGTAGTAGTAGTAGTAGTAGTAGTAGTAGTAGTAGTAGTAGTAGTAGTAGTAGTAGTAGTAGTAGTAGTAGTAGTAGTAGTAGTAGTAGTAGTAGTAGTAGTAGTAGTAGTAGTAGTAGTAGTAGTAGTAGTAGTAGTAGTAGTAGTAGTAGTAGTAGTAGTAGTAGTAGTAGTAGTAGTAGTAGTAGTAGTAGTAGTAGTAGTAGTAGTAGTAGTAGTAGTAGTAGTAGTAGTAGTAGTAGTAGTAGTAGTAGTAGTAGTAGTAGTAGTAGTAGTAGTAGTAGTAGTAGTAGTAGTAGTAGTAGTAGTAGTAGTAGTAGTAGTAGTAGTAGTAGTAGTAGTAGTAGTAGTAGTAGTAGTAGTAGTAGTAGTAGTAGTAGTAGTAGTAGTAGTAGTAGTAGTAGTAGTAGTAGTAGTAGTAGTAGTAGTAGTAGTAGTAGTAGTAGTAGTAGTAGTAGTAGTAGTAGTAGTAGTAGTAGTAGTAGTAGTAGTAGTAGTAGTAGTAGTAGTAGTAGTAGTAGTAGTAGTAGTAGTAGTAGTAGTAGTAGTAGTAGTAGTAGTAGTAGTAGTAGTAGTAGTAGTAGTAGTAGTAGTAGTAGTAGTAGTAGTAGTAGTAGTAGTAGTAGTAGTAGTAGTAGTAGTAGTAGTAGTAGTAGTAGTAGTAGTAGTAGTAGTAGTAGTAGTAGTAGTAGTAGTAGTAGTAGTAGTAGTAGTAGTAGTAGTAGTAGTAGTAGTAGTAGTAGTAGTAGTAGTAGTAGTAGTAGTAGTAGTAGTAGTAGTAGTAGTAGTAGTAGTAGTAGTAGTAGTAGTAGTAGTAGTAGTAGTAGTAGTAGTAGTAGTAGTAGTAGTAGTAGTAGTAGTAGTAGTAGTAGTAGTAGTAGTAGTAGTAGTAGTAGTAGTAGTAGTAGTAGTAGTAGTAGTAGTAGTAGTAGTAGTAGTAGTAGTAGTAGTAGTAGTAGTAGTAGTAGTAGTAGTAGTAGTAGTAGTAGTAGTAGTAGTAGTAGTAGTAGTAGTAGTAGTAGTAGTAGTAGTAGTAGTAGTAGTAGTAGTAGTAGTAGTAGTAGTAGTAGTAGTAGTAGTAGTAGTAGTAGTAGTAGTAGTAGTAGTAGTAGTAGTAGTAGTAGTAGTAGTAGTAGTAGTAGTAGTAGTAGTAGTAGTAGTAGTAGTAGTAGTAGTAGTAGTAGTAGTAGTAGTAGTAGTAGTAGTAGTAGTAGTAGTAGTAGTAGTAGTAGTAGTAGTAGTAGTAGTAGTAGTAGTAGTAGTAGTAGTAGTAGTAGTAGTAGTAGTAGTAGTAGTAGTAGTAGTAGTAGTAGTAGTAGTAGTAGTAGTAGTAGTAGTAGTAGTAGTAGTAGTAGTAGTAGTAGTAGTAGTAGTAGTAGTAGTAGTAGTAGTAGTAGTAGTAGTAGTAGTAGTAGTAGTAGTAGTAGTAGTAGTAGTAGTAGTAGTAGTAGTAGTAGTAGTAGTAGTAGTAGTAGTAGTAGTAGTAGTAGTAGTAGTAGTAGTAGTAGTAGTAGTAGTAGTAGTAGTAGTAGTAGTAGTAGTAGTAGTAGTAGTAGTAGTAGTAGTAGTAGTAGTAGTAGTAGTAGTAGTAGTAGGTAGTAGTAGTAGTAGTAGTAGTAGTAGTAGTAGTAGTAGTAGTAGTAGTAGTAGTAGTAGTAGTAGTAGTAGTAGTAGTAGTAGTAGTAGTAGTAGTAGTAGTAGTAGTAGTAGTAGTAGTAGTAGTAGTAGTAGTAGTAGTAGTAGTAGTAGTAGTAGTAGTAGTAGTAGTAGTAGTAGTAGTAGTAGTAGTAGTAGTAGTAGTAGTAGTAGTAGTAGTAGTAGTAGTAGTAGTAGTAGTAGTAGTAGTAGTAGTAGTAGTAGTAGTAGTAGTAGTAGTAGTAGTAGTAGTAGTAGTAGTAGTAGTAGTAGTAGTAGTAGTAGTAGTAGTAGTAGTAGTAGTAGTAGTAGTAGTAGTAGTAGTAGTAGTAGTAGTAGTAGTAGTAGTAGTAGTAGTAGTAGTAGTAGTAGTAGTAGTAGTAGTAGTAGTAGTAGTAGTAGTAGTAGTAGTAGTAGTAGTAGTAGTAGTAGTAGTAGTAGTAGTAGTAGTAGTAGTAGTAGTAGTAGTAGTAGTAGTAGTAGTAGTAGTAGTAGTAGTAGTAGTAGTAGTAGTAGTAGTAGTAGTAGTAGTAGTAGTAGTAGTAGTAGTAGTAGTAGTAGTAGTAGTAGTAGTAGTAGTAGTAGTAGTAGTAGTAGTAGTAGTAGTAGTAGTAGTAGTAGTAGTAGTAGTAGTAGTAGTAGTAGTAGTAGTAGTAGTAGTAGTAGTAGTAGTAGTAGTAGTAGTAGTAGTAGTAGTAGTAGTAGTAGTAGTAGTAGTAGTAGTAGTAGTAGTAGTAGTAGTAGTAGTAGTAGTAGTAGTAGTAGTAGTAGTAGTAGTAGTAGTAGTAGTAGTAGTAGTAGTAGTAGTAGTAGTAGTAGTAGTAGTAGTAGTAGTAGTAGTAGTAGTAGTAGTAGTAGTAGTAGTAGTAGTAGTAGTAGTAGTAGTAGTAGTAGTAGTAGTAGTAGTAGTAGTAGTAGTAGTAGTAGTAGTAGTAGTAGTAGTAGTAGTAGTAGTAGTAGTAGTAGTAGTAGTAGTAGTAGTAGTAGTAGTAGTAGTAGTAGTAGTAGTAGTAGTAGTAGTAGTAGTAGTAGTAGTAGTAGTAGTAGTAGTAGTAGTAGTAGTAGTAGTAGTAGTAGTAGTAGTAGTAGTAGTAGTAGTAGTAGTAGTAGTAGTAGTAGTAGTAGTAGTAGTAGTAGTAGTAGTAGTAGTAGTAGTAGTAGTAGTAGTAGTAGTAGTAGTAGTAGTAGTAGTAGTAGTAGTAGTAGTAGTAGTAGTAGTAGTAGTAGTAGTAGTAGTAGTAGTAGTAGTAGTAGTAGTAGTAGTAGTAGTAGTAGTAGTAGTAGTAGTAGTAGTAGTAGTAGTAGTAGTAGTAGTAGTAGTAGTAGTAGTAGTAGTAGTAGTAGTAGTAGTAGTAGTAGTAGTAGTAGTAGTAGTAGTAGTAGTAGTAGTAGTAGTAGTAGTAGTAGTAGTAGTAGTAGTAGTAGTAGTAGTAGTAGTAGTAGTAGTAGTAGTAGTAGTAGTAGTAGTAGTAGTAGTAGTAGTAGTAGTAGTAGTAGTAGTAGTAGTAGTAGTAGTAGTAGTAGTAGTAGTAGTAGTAGTAGTAGTAGTAGTAGTAGTAGTAGTAGTAGTAGTAGTAGTAGTAGTAGTAGTAGTAGTAGTAGTAGTAGTAGTAGTAGTAGTAGTAGTAGTAGTAGTAGTAGTAGTAGTAGTAGTAGTAGTAGTAGTAGTAGTAGTAGTAGTAGTAGTAGTAGTAGTAGTAGTAGTAGTAGTAGTAGTAGTAGTAGTAGTAGTAGTAGTAGTAGTAGTAGTAGTAGTAGTAGTAGTAGTAGTAGTAGTAGTAGTAGTAGTAGTAGTAGTAGTAGTAGTAGTAGTAGTAGTAGTAGTAGTAGTAGTAGTAGTAGTAGTAGTAGTAGTAGTAGTAGTAGTAGTAGTAGTAGTAGTAGTAGTAGTAGTAGTAGTAGTAGTAGTAGTAGTAGTAGTAGTAGTAGTAGTAGTAGTAGTAGTAGTAGTAGTAGTAGTAGTAGTAGTAGTAGTAGTAGTAGTAGTAGTAGTAGTAGTAGTAGTAGTAGTAGTAGTAGTAGTAGTAGTAGTAGTAGTAGTAGTAGTAGTAGTAGTAGTAGTAGTAGTAGTAGTAGTAGTAGTAGTAGTAGTAGTAGTAGTAGTAGTAGTAGTAGTAGTAGTAGTAGTAGTAGTAGTAGTAGTAGTAGTAGTAGTAGTAGTAGTAGTAGTAGTAGTAGTAGTAGTAGTAGTAGTAGTAGTAGTAGTAGTAGTAGTAGTAGTAGTAGTAGTAGTAGTAGTAGTAGTAGTAGTAGTAGTAGTAGTAGTAGTAGTAGTAGTAGTAGTAGTAGTAGTAGTAGTAGTAGTAGTAGTAGTAGTAGTAGTAGTAGTAGTAGTAGTAGTAGTAGTAGTAGTAGTAGTAGTAGTAGTAGTAGTAGTAGTAGTAGTAGTAGTAGTAGTAGTAGTAGTAGTAGTAGTAGTAGTAGTAGTAGTAGTAGTAGTAGTAGTAGTAGTAGTAGTAGTAGTAGTAGTAGTAGTAGTAGTAGTAGTAGTAGTAGTAGTAGTAGTAGTAGTAGTAGTAGTAGTAGTAGTAGTAGTAGTAGTAGTAGTAGTAGTAGTAGTAGTAGTAGTAGTAGTAGTAGTAGTAGTAGTAGTAGTAGTAGTAGTAGTAGTAGTAGTAGTAGTAGTAGTAGTAGTAGTAGTAGTAGTAGTAGTAGTAGTAGTAGTAGTAGTAGTAGTAGTAGTAGTAGTAGTAGTAGTAGTAGTAGTAGTAGTAGTAGTAGTAGTAGTAGTAGTAGTAGTAGTAGTAGTAGTAGTAGTAGTAGTAGTAGTAGTAGTAGTAGTAGTAGTAGTAGTAGTAGTAGTAGTAGTAGTAGTAGTAGTAGTAGTAGTAGTAGTAGTAGTAGTAGTAGTAGTAGTAGTAGTAGTAGTAGTAGTAGTAGTAGTAGTAGTAGTAGTAGTAGTAGTAGTAGTAGTAGTAGTAGTAGTAGTAGTAGTAGTAGTAGTAGTAGTAGTAGTAGTAGTAGTAGTAGTAGTAGTAGTAGTAGTAGTAGTAGTAGTAGTAGTAGTAGTAGTAGTAGTAGTAGTAGTAGTAGTAGTAGTAGTAGTAGTAGTAGTAGTAGTAGTAGTAGTAGTAGTAGTAGTAGTAGTAGTAGTAGTAGTAGTAGTAGTAGTAGTAGTAGTAGTAGTAGTAGTAGTAGTAGTAGTAGTAGTAGTAGTAGTAGTAGTAGTAGTAGTAGTAGTAGTAGTAGTAGTAGTAGTAGTAGTAGTAGTAGTAGTAGTAGTAGTAGTAGTAGTAGTAGTAGTAGTAGTAGTAGTAGTAGTAGTAGTAGTAGTAGTAGTAGTAGTAGTAGTAGTAGTAGTAGTAGTAGTAGTAGTAGTAGTAGTAGTAGTAGTAGTAGTAGTAGTAGTAGTAGTAGTAGTAGTAGTAGTAGTAGTAGTAGTAGTAGTAGTAGTAGTAGTAGTAGTAGTAGTAGTAGTAGTAGTAGTAGTAGTAGTAGTAGTAGTAGTAGTAGTAGTAGTAGTAGTAGTAGTAGTAGTAGTAGTAGTAGTAGTAGTAGTAGTAGTAGTAGTAGTAGTAGTAGTAGTAGTAGTAGTAGTAGTAGTAGTAGTAGTAGTAGTAGTAGTAGTAGTAGTAGTAGTAGTAGTAGTAGTAGTAGTAGTAGTAGTAGTAGTAGTAGTAGTAGTAGTAGTAGTAGTAGTAGTAGTAGTAGTAGTAGTAGTAGTAGTAGTAGTAGTAGTAGTAGTAGTAGTAGTAGTAGTAGTAGTAGTAGTAGTAGTAGTAGTAGTAGTAGTAGTAGTAGTAGTAGTAGTAGTAGTAGTAGTAGTAGTAGTAGTAGTAGTAGTAGTAGTAGTAGTAGTAGTAGTAGTAGTAGTAGTAGTAGTAGTAGTAGTAGTAGTAGTAGTAGTAGTAGTAGTAGTAGTAGTAGTAGTAGTAGTAGTAGTAGTAGTAGTAGTAGTAGTAGTAGTAGTAGTAGTAGTAGTAGTAGTAGTAGTAGTAGTAGTAGTAGTAGTAGTAGTAGTAGTAGTAGTAGTAGTAGTAGTAGTAGTAGTAGTAGTAGTAGTAGTAGTAGTAGTAGTAGTAGTAGTAGTAGTAGTAGTAGTAGTAGTAGTAGTAGTAGTAGTAGTAGTAGTAGTAGTAGTAGTAGTAGTAGTAGTAGTAGTAGTAGTAGTAGTAGTAGTAGTAGTAGTAGTAGTAGTAGTAGTAGTAGTAGTAGTAGTAGTAGTAGTAGTAGTAGTAGTAGTAGTAGTAGTAGTAGTAGTAGTAGTAGTAGTAGTAGTAGTAGTAGTAGTAGTAGTAGTAGTAGTAGTAGTAGTAGTAGTAGTAGTAGTAGTAGTAGTAGTAGTAGTAGTAGTAGTAGTAGTAGTAGTAGTAGTAGTAGTAGTAGTAGTAGTAGTAGTAGTAGTAGTAGTAGTAGTAGTAGTAGTAGTAGTAGTAGTAGTAGTAGTAGTAGTAGTAGTAGTAGTAGTAGTAGTAGTAGTAGTAGTAGTAGTAGTAGTAGTAGTAGTAGTAGTAGTAGTAGTAGTAGTAGTAGTAGTAGTAGTAGTAGTAGTAGTAGTAGTAGTAGTAGTAGTAGTAGTAGTAGTAGTAGTAGTAGTAGTAGTAGTAGTAGTAGTAGTAGTAGTAGTAGTAGTAGTAGTAGTAGTAGTAGTAGTAGTAGTAGTAGTAGTAGTAGTAGTAGTAGTAGTAGTAGTAGTAGTAGTAGTAGTAGTAGTAGTAGTAGTAGTAGTAGTAGTAGTAGTAGTAGTAGTAGTAGTAGTAGTAGTAGTAGTAGTAGTAGTAGTAGTAGTAGTAGTAGTAGTAGTAGTAGTAGTAGTAGTAGTAGTAGTAGTAGTAGTAGTAGTAGTAGTAGTAGTAGTAGTAGTAGTAGTAGTAGTAGTAGTAGTAGTAGTAGTAGTAGTAGTAGTAGTAGTAGTAGTAGTAGTAGTAGTAGTAGTAGTAGTAGTAGTAGTAGTAGTAGTAGTAGTAGTAGTAGTAGTAGTAGTAGTAGTAGTAGTAGTAGTAGTAGTAGTAGTAGTAGTAGTAGTAGTAGTAGTAGTAGTAGTAGTAGTAGTAGTAGTAGTAGTAGTAGTAGTAGTAGTAGTAGTAGTAGTAGTAGTAGTAGTAGTAGTAGTAGTAGTAGTAGTAGTAGTAGTAGTAGTAGTAGTAGTAGTAGTAGTAGTAGTAGTAGTAGTAGTAGTAGTAGTAGTAGTAGTAGTAGTAGTAGTAGTAGTAGTAGTAGTAGTAGTAGTAGTAGTAGTAGTAGTAGTAGTAGTAGTAGTAGTAGTAGTAGTAGTAGTAGTAGTAGTAGTAGTAGTAGTAGTAGTAGTAGTAGTAGTAGTAGTAGTAGTAGTAGTAGTAGTAGTAGTAGTAGTAGTAGTAGTAGTAGTAGTAGTAGTAGTAGTAGTAGTAGTAGTAGTAGTAGTAGTAGTAGTAGTAGTAGTAGTAGTAGTAGTAGTAGTAGTAGTAGTAGTAGTAGTAGTAGTAGTAGTAGTAGTAGTAGTAGTAGTAGTAGTAGTAGTAGTAGTAGTAGTAGTAGTAGTAGTAGTAGTAGTAGTAGTAGTAGTAGTAGTAGTAGTAGTAGTAGTAGTAGTAGTAGTAGTAGTAGTAGTAGTAGTAGTAGTAGTAGTAGTAGTAGTAGTAGTAGTAGTAGTAGTAGTAGTAGTAGTAGTAGTAGTAGTAGTAGTAGTAGTAGTAGTAGTAGTAGTAGTAGTAGTAGTAGTAGTAGTAGTAGTAGTAGTAGTAGTAGTAGTAGTAGTAGTAGTAGTAGTAGTAGTATAGTAGTAGTAGTAGTAGTAGTAGTAGTAGTAGTAGTAGTAGTAGTAGTAGTAGTAGTAGTAGTAGTAGTAGTAGTAGTAGTAGTAGTAGTAGTAGTAGTAGTAGTAGTAGTAGTAGTAGTAGTAGTAGTAGTAGTAGTAGTAGTAGTAGTAGTAGTAGTAGTAGTAGTAGTAGTAGTAGTAGTAGTAGTAGTAGTAGTAGTAGTAGTAGTAGTAGTAGTAGTAGTAGTAGTAGTAGTAGTAGTAGTAGTAGTAGTAGTAGTAGTAGTAGTAGTAGTAGTAGTAGTAGTAGTAGTAGTAGTAGTAGTAGTAGTAGTAGTAGTAGTAGTAGTAGTAGTAGTAGTAGTAGTAGTAGTAGTAGTAGTAGTAGTAGTAGTAGTAGTAGTAGTAGTAGTAGTAGTAGTAGTAGTAGTAGTAGTAGTAGTAGTAGTAGTAGTAGTAGTAGTAGTAGTAGTAGTAGTAGTAGTAGTAGTAGTAGTAGTAGTAGTAGTAGTAGTAGTAGTAGTAGTAGTAGTAGTAGTAGTAGTAGTAGTAGTAGTAGTAGTAGTAGTAGTAGTAGTAGTAGTAGTAGTAGTAGTAGTAGTAGTAGTAGTAGTAGTAGTAGTAGTAGTAGTAGTAGTAGTAGTAGTAGTAGTAGTAGTAGTAGTAGTAGTAGTAGTAGTAGTAGTAGTAGTAGTAGTAGTAGTAGTAGTAGTAGTAGTAGTAGTAGTAGTAGTAGTAGTAGTAGTAGTAGTAGTAGTAGTAGTAGTAGTAGTAGTAGTAGTAGTAGTAGTAGTAGTAGTAGTAGTAGTAGTAGTAGTAGTAGTAGTAGTAGTAGTAGTAGTAGTAGTAGTAGTAGTAGTAGTAGTAGTAGTAGTAGTAGTAGTAGTAGTAGTAGTAGTAGTAGTAGTAGTAGTAGTAGTAGTAGTAGTAGTAGTAGTAGTAGTAGTAGTAGTAGTAGTAGTAGTAGTAGTAGTAGTAGTAGTAGTAGTAGTAGTAGTAGTAGTAGTAGTAGTAGTAGTAGTAGTAGTAGTAGTAGTAGTAGTAGTAGTAGTAGTAGTAGTAGTAGTAGTAGTAGTAGTAGTAGTAGTAGTAGTAGTAGTAGTAGTAGTAGTAGTAGTAGTAGTAGTAGTAGTAGTAGTAGTAGTAGTAGTAGTAGTAGTAGTAGTAGTAGTAGTAGTAGTAGTAGTAGTAGTAGTAGTAGTAGTAGTAGTAGTAGTAGTAGTAGTAGTAGTAGTAGTAGTAGTAGTAGTAGTAGTAGTAGTAGTAGTAGTAGTAGTAGTAGTAGTAGTAGTAGTAGTAGTAGTAGTAGTAGTAGTAGTAGTAGTAGTAGTAGTAGTAGTAGTAGTAGTAGTAGTAGTAGTAGTAGTAGTAGTAGTAGTAGTAGTAGTAGTAGTAGTAGTAGTAGTAGTAGTAGTAGTAGTAGTAGTAGTAGTAGTAGTAGTAGTAGTAGTAGTAGTAGTAGTAGTAGTAGTAGTAGTAGTAGTAGTAGTAGTAGTAGTAGTAGTAGTAGTAGTAGTAGTAGTAGTAGTAGTAGTAGTAGTAGTAGTAGTAGTAGTAGTAGTAGTAGTAGTAGTAGTAGTAGTAGTAGTAGTAGTAGTAGTAGTAGTAGTAGTAGTAGTAGTAGTAGTAGTAGTAGTAGTAGTAGTAGTAGTAGTAGTAGTAGTAGTAGTAGTAGTAGTAGTAGTAGTAGTAGTAGTAGTAGTAGTAGTAGTAGTAGTAGTAGTAGTAGTAGTAGTAGTAGTAGTAGTAGTAGTAGTAGTAGTAGTAGTAGTAGTAGTAGTAGTAGTAGTAGTAGTAGTAGTAGTAGTAGTAGTAGTAGTAGTAGTAGTAGTAGTAGTAGTAGTAGTAGTAGTAGTAGTAGTAGTAGTAGTAGTAGTAGTAGTAGTAGTAGTAGTAGTAGTAGTAGTAGTAGTAGTAGTAGTAGTAGTAGTAGTAGTAGTAGTAGTAGTAGTAGTAGTAGTAGTAGTAGTAGTAGTAGTAGTAGTAGTAGTAGTAGTAGTAGTAGTAGTAGTAGTAGTAGTAGTAGTAGTAGTAGTAGTAGTAGTAGTAGTAGTAGTAGTAGTAGTAGTAGTAGTAGTAGTAGTAGTAGTAGTAGTAGTAGTAGTAGTAGTAGTAGTAGTAGTAGTAGTAGTAGTAGTAGTAGTAGTAGTAGTAGTAGTAGTAGTAGTAGTAGTAGTAGTAGTAGTAGTAGTAGTAGTAGTAGTAGTAGTAGTAGTAGTAGTAGTAGTAGTAGTAGTAGTAGTAGTAGTAGTAGTAGTAGTAGTAGTAGTAGTAGTAGTAGTAGTAGTAGTAGTAGTAGTAGTAGTAGTAGTAGTAGTAGTAGTAGTAGTAGTAGTAGTAGTAGTAGTAGTAGTAGTAGTAGTAGTAGTAGTAGTAGTAGTAGTAGTAGTAGTAGTAGTAGTAGTAGTAGTAGTAGTAGTAGTAGTAGTAGTAGTAGTAGTAGTAGTAGTAGTAGTAGTAGTAGTAGTAGTAGTAGTAGTAGTAGTAGTAGTAGTAGTAGTAGTAGTAGTAGTAGTAGTAGTAGTAGTAGTAGTAGTAGTAGTAGTAGTAGTAGTAGTAGTAGTAGTAGTAGTAGTAGTAGTAGTAGTAGTAGTAGTAGTAGTAGTAGTAGTAGTAGTAGTAGTAGTAGTAGTAGTAGTAGTAGTAGTAGTAGTAGTAGTAGTAGTAGTAGTAGTAGTAGTAGTAGTAGTAGTAGTAGTAGTAGTAGTAGTAGTAGTAGTAGTAGTAGTAGTAGTAGTAGTAGTAGTAGTAGTAGTAGTAGTAGTAGTAGTAGTAGTAGTAGTAGTAGTAGTAGTAGTAGTAGTAGTAGTAGTAGTAGTAGTAGTAGTAGTAGTAGTAGTAGTAGTAGTAGTAGTAGTAGTAGTAGTAGTAGTAGTAGTAGTAGTAGTAGTAGTAGTAGTAGTAGTAGTAGTAGTAGTAGTAGTAGTAGTAGTAGTAGTAGTAGTAGTAGTAGTAGTAGTAGTAGTAGTAGTAGTAGTAGTAGTAGTAGTAGTAGTAGTAGTAGTAGTAGTAGTAGTAGTAGTAGTAGTAGTAGTAGTAGTAGTAGTAGTAGTAGTAGTAGTAGTAGTAGTAGTAGTAGTAGTAGTAGTAGTAGTAGTAGTAGTAGTAGTAGTAGTAGTAGTAGTAGTAGTAGTAGTAGTAGTAGTAGTAGTAGTAGTAGTAGTAGTAGTAGTAGTAGTAGTAGTAGTAGTAGTAGTAGTAGTAGTAGTAGTAGTAGTAGTAGTAGTAGTAGTAGTAGTAGTAGTAGTAGTAGTAGTAGTAGTAGTAGTAGTAGTAGTAGTAGTAGTAGTAGTAGTAGTAGTAGTAGTAGTAGTAGTAGTAGTAGTAGTAGTAGTAGTAGTAGTAGTAGTAGTAGTAGTAGTAGTAGTAGTAGTAGTAGTAGTAGTAGTAGTAGTAGTAGTAGTAGTAGTAGTAGTAGTAGTAGTAGTAGTAGTAGTAGTAGTAGTAGTAGTAGTAGTAGTAGTAGTAGTAGTAGTAGTAGTAGTAGTAGTAGTAGTAGTAGTAGTAGTAGTAGTAGTAGTAGTAGTAGTAGTAGTAGTAGTAGTAGTAGTAGTAGTAGTAGTAGTAGTAGTAGTAGTAGTAGTAGTAGTAGTAGTAGTAGTAGTAGTAGTAGTAGTAGTAGTAGTAGTAGTAGTAGTAGTAGTAGTAGTAGTAGTAGTAGTAGTAGTAGTAGTAGTAGTAGTAGTAGTAGTAGTAGTAGTAGTAGTAGTAGTAGTAGTAGTAGTAGTAGTAGTAGTAGTAGTAGTAGTAGTAGTAGTAGTAGTAGTAGTAGTAGTAGTAGTAGTAGTAGTAGTAGTAGTAGTAGTAGTAGTAGTAGTAGTAGTAGTAGTAGTAGTAGTAGTAGTAGTAGTAGTAGTAGTAGTAGTAGTAGTAGTAGTAGTAGTAGTAGTAGTAGTAGTAGTAGTAGTAGTAGTAGTAGTAGTAGTAGTAGTAGTAGTAGTAGTAGTAGTAGTAGTAGTAGTAGTAGTAGTAGTAGTAGTAGTAGTAGTAGTAGTAGTAGTAGTAGTAGTAGTAGTAGTAGTAGTAGTAGTAGTAGTAGTAGTAGTAGTAGTAGTAGTAGTAGTAGTAGTAGTAGTAGTAGTAGTAGTAGTAGTAGTAGTAGTAGTAGTAGTAGTAGTAGTAGTAGTAGTAGTAGTAGTAGTAGTAGTAGTAGTAGTAGTAGTAGTAGTAGTAGTAGTAGTAGTAGTAGTAGTAGTAGTAGTAGTAGTAGTAGTAGTAGTAGTAGTAGTAGTAGTAGTAGTAGTAGTAGTAGTAGTAGTAGTAGTAGTAGTAGTAGTAGTAGTAGTAGTAGTAGTAGTAGTAGTAGTAGTAGTAGTAGTAGTAGTAGTAGTAGTAGTAGTAGTAGTAGTAGTAGTAGTAGTAGTAGTAGTAGTAGTAGTAGTAGTAGTAGTAGTAGTAGTAGTAGTAGTAGTAGTAGTAGTAGTAGTAGTAGTAGTAGTAGTAGTAGTAGTAGTAGTAGTAGTAGTAGTAGTAGTAGTAGTAGTAGTAGTAGTAGTAGTAGTAGTAGATACTTACAACTTGGTCCCACTCCATGGGTATGATAATACTTTGAGAGATTAAATTATAATCCCGCCGTAAAATACACATTTTTTTCCTTTTTTTCGAATGTGCGTTGGGAGAAAGTTGTTTGAAGAATGAGCAGCTCTGGTTGTAAAAATGTTTACTTCAAAAAAGTGATGGGGGAGTGGGCAAGCAAGCGGTGGAAGAATGGGGTGTGGGGAATAACTCCAGGAACAGTCAAGAATAAATGTAGTAAAACGAAATTCACTAAAAAACGTTTATTTGTCGTCGATGTAAATGGATAAATTTGATCCAACAGAAACTGTGCGTGTCTTCCAAAAACACCAGAACGGAAGTCTGGTCCCTGTTCGAAATTCCGGCGGTCGAGGCTAACGCCACGGCCGTGGGGAATGAGGTTCGTGTAGGGAGACAACTCCATGAGCCCGAGAGTCCGAGAGCTCGGTCGGTAAGCAGGACACTGTGGTACCTGCAGTGCCGCTACAGTACTCCCCTCCGAGTGACTTACCCATCGCGGTTAAGTGACGAAACGAAGATGTTTTTTTTTAGAATACGTCTTTGGCTGCGGTTGCTGCTGCGTTGGCGACAACGCCGGGACACCAATGTCAGGTGATTGTTGCAAGTTCGTGTCAGCTGGCTGTGGTGTGACTTCGAAAAATGCCGGTTTGAGACGTTCTGTGCTGATTGTCGTTGGTACCCCGTTGACATTGATCCGGAACACAAAATCAGTAATTCGCTCGATAATCTCAAACGGGCCATCGTAAGGTTGATCCAATGGTTTTTTTACGCTATCGACTCGAACGAAAACGTGTGTGCATGAATACAGCGTTTTATGCGCAAACATCCTCGTTTTGCTGTGATGAGCTGACGGTGCTGAACGGACATTTCTCATAACTTCTCGAAAATGTTCCACGAAAATTCTGGGATCGGTAGAAGGCTCTTCTTCGATGAAAAATTCGCCAGGCAATCGTAAGGTCGTTCCGTAGACCAACTCTGCTGCAGAAGCCTTCAAATCTTCTTTGAAACTGGAGCGTAATCCCAAAAGAACGACAGGTAGAACCTCGATCCAATTTTTGACGTTGTGACACATGATAGAAGTTTTTAACGAGCGATGCCACCTCTCAATCATGCCGTTCGATGCAGGGTGGTAAGCCGTAGTCCTCGTGCGTTTACTGCCAATGCAATTCGTCAATGCGTTGAAAAGTTGGGATTCGAATTGTGCACCTCTGTCTGTTGTGACGACAGCAGGGGCGCCGAATCTCGAAATCCAACCTGAGAAGAAAGCTTTTACGATTGTATCGGCGGAAATGTCGGCTATGGGTACCACTTCCGGCCAACGAGTAAATCGGTCGATCATCGTGAGCAGGTAATTGTAACCTTTTGACGGTGGTAACGGTCCCACGATGTCCAAGTGGATCTGACGAAAACGTGCATCTGGGATTGCAATGTGCTGTGGCACGTTCTTGTTGTGTCGATGAATTTTGCTTCTTTGGCAGGCCAGACAGGTACGCACCCAGTTAGCGACGTCTCGGTTCATGTTGGGCCAAACAAAACGGTGGCTGATGAGTCTCTTGGTCGCACGTCCGCTTGGGTGAGAAAGGTTGTGTGTCGCGTCGAAAATTCGTTTCCGGAGTGTCAGTGGTACGAAAGGACGAACGTCGGTACCTGAAACATCGCAATACACGTACTGCTCCGAATTATCCAGTCTTAATTTTTGCAGCTTGAGCGATGACGAAGATCCGGGTTCGAGCGATTTTTTTAGCTCTTCGTCGGACTCCTGGTGCTCGGCAAGCTCCTCGGTGCTTACGACAACGGGCATGTCGATGGTCTCGAGGCGAGAAAAAGCGTCTGCGATAGTGTTCGCCTCGCCCGAGATGTACTGAATATCAGTAGTATGTTGCCCTATCAAATCGAGTTGTCGTTGCTGTCTCTGTGATGCTCGATCCGACCGTTGATGAAAAGCGTAGATCAACGGTTTGTGATCGGTTCGAATCGACAGCTGTCGGCCTTCTACAAGATGAAGAAAAAAAATTGTGTGCGTGGTAACCACGCGCGACTGAAGTGAAACTTCGCGCCTGTTAGTAGTGTACATGATCCCCCATATTTTATGAGTATAGGATGCAGGTATGATCTTAAATGAATTAAAAAAAGACAATTTAGGATTCATTTTTGTGGATACACATTTTACATGAATTGGTGATTACATTGAAAAATATATGGAAATTACATTAATCCATGATTGATTAGCGAATTTTCGCATTTACAACTCTCGAAGATTTAGTATTGATCATTGAGTTCTGCATTTCGAATATGACTTATACAAAATTTGTGATTATATTTAAAAATAATTCTCGTGATTTATGGAAATTCTACCCTGATTTTTATGATTCGATTTCCATGTCTCCATTCTAACTATCGGGCTCTATCATTGTCACAATTGGTTTGTGATAACTAAAATAGAACACAAATGTCTGTGACTTGATATTCGTCAAATGCCTGCTGGATACAGCATCAATCGTTGTACCCGACCTGGTTGTTGGAGTACCAACACTTCTATTGATTTTTTTCTTCAAATCTCGTCAGCACCTATACCCAAATCACTCTTACATGAGAATGTTTTATATTGAATGAACTTTTTTATACAAAAGTTAAAAGTGCAATGTAAGAAATTTGCTTATTTTATATTTTTCCTTAATTCTAACTAACTTACAGTACAAAAAAAATAGTTACATTTTTATGGCGTTCATTCTTTTTTATATCGCACTTTAGTTTTTCTTACAATCACGTAACCTTTTAATCCTGCTCCAAAGTTCCGCAGGAGCCCGGATGATATTCATCGTAAAAGCAAGGAAAACAAAGCGTTTCACTAAAGTGCAGTAAAAAAGAATGAACGCCATACATTTAACTATTATTTTTGTACTGTAAGTTAGTTAGAATTAAGGAAAAATATAAAATAAGCAAATTTCTTACATTACACTCTTTATTTTTGTATACAAAAGTTCATTCAATATAAACATTCTCATGTCAGAGTAATTTGGGGGTATAGGCGCTGAAAAACATTTGAAGGAAAAAAAATGTCATCTGTTTAGGGCTTGAACCCGCGATCTCATGAATACCTGTCTAGTACGCTATCCACCGACCCGCGATCGCCGTTTGAAAGTGCCATAACTTCAGCGGATTTCCGTCGCTCTCCTTGTCAGTCGGACTCAATCTTTACTTGTCAATGATCCCTTGTTTTATTGCAATATTCTTTAGTTTGTGTTATTAAAACAGGAAAGTTATAGTGTTCAATTGTATTCTCAATGATAAATATTTATTGTATATTTTAAGTACATTCATATTGACTATTCATCGAAAATGAAAAGTTCTAATCTAGTACATATATGTGGAATTGGATATAATAAATATCTATGTAATAAATACATAAATATTGTTTTATTTCCAAAATAAAGCAAGTACCCTGTAACATGTCGTACTTATGCTATCGAGGTTGATTCGTGACGTCACTGGGCGCTAGTGTGAGAGAGAGAAAGAGCTATCTCTCTCTCACACACACACTAGTGTGCGACTAGTGTGCGAGTGAGACAGAGTATGCTCAGCAGAGCCACCCGTTTGCCACCCTGTTTATTTTTTTTTTGCCTTGGTTGGCTCGTCCACATCTAGGGACCTGTGCCACTCTCTTCGGCCCCCCCGCCCCCCTGTTTTTGCCTACTGGCAGATACTAACGGGTCATGCCACCTCCCGCCCCTGCCCTTCTCTTCGCTCCGCCATCTAACGTATCCCCGACTAAGCGCTACGACGAGCAGCTGCTACAGTATGCGTTCCGAGCGCCATAGTATGCGTGCAAGCGGTGTCGCTGCCGGGTCCGACTCCCCAGTCTCGCCGTTCCCCCCACCACGTATCGGCCTATTCCCCTCACGGGATCTTAATTTTCGTAACGCTCTGAAAATCCCAGACCCTCGCTAAAGAAGTTTCACTTCAAAAATTTTAAGCTACTAAATATTGCTCGTAATTCTCTGTCATCCGTAGAGTATCGCGTTTGAGCTGGACTGAACTTTCTTGAAAAGAATCCAAGAGGTTCCCAATGACCGTCGTGCAGCTGCTCCAAGACTGCTCCCATCGCGGTATCGGAAGCATCCGTTTGTAATCGTAACGGTGCGTCGAGTAACGGGTGCGCGCGAAGCGATGCTTTCGCTAATTGTCGTTTCGTGCTCTCGAAAGCATCGGTTGCTTCGGGAGTCCATTTAACCGGGCGTTTATCTTTTTTCTTCGCGCCCACGAGTAAAGCGTGCAACGGTGCCTGAATGGCTGCTGCATTCCCCAAGAATCTACGATAAAAATTCACGGTACCGAGAAAACGGCGTAACGAACTAATGTCCTTGGGTTTTTCGTAATTTTTAATCGCGGCTACACGGTCCTCGATTGGTTTAGTGCCGAGATTCGAAATTGCGTAACCGAGATATTTAACTTCGGCCGCGCCGAAAACACATTTCGAAGTGTTAATTGACAACCCGAATTCGCGCAATCGCGAGAGTACTTGACGTAAATGAGACTCGTGCTCAACTTGGTTAGCCGACGCTATTATGATATCGTCTATGTAACAATGACAAAATGTTAATCCGCGAAGCACTACGTCCATGAGACGTTGAAACGTTTGAGCGGCGTTTCGTAAACCGAAAGTCATGACGTTGAATTCATACAACCCGAATGGGGTGATGACAGCTGTCTTATGGCGATCTTCGAGGGCTACAGGAACCTGGTAATACGCTCGTACCAAGTCCAAGGTCGAGAATACTGAGCATCCGGAAAGAACGTGAGCGAAATCGTGGAGGTGTGGTATCGGATACCTGTCGGTTACGGTTACCTTGTTAAGCCGACCGTAGTCGCCACACGGTCTCCAATCACCGTTCTTTTTCTGCACCAAATGGAGCGGGCTCGCCCAAGCGCTACTCGAAGGTTGGCAGATCCCGTGCTCCAGCATGTAGTTGAATTCGTTTCGTGCTGACTGCAGCCTTTCACCGGTGAGACGTCGTGCGGGCTCTGCTACTGGTGGTCCGGACGTAACAATGTGGTGTTCGACGCTACGAGATGACAGCTTGTGGCGATTATTGACGGGAATAGTGACATCCAGAAAATCTCGTAGGAGTGTTTTATAACGACAACCGGGATCGATCGTGGAGACTCTCGTTGAGTGTGTGTTAACAAGGTTGCCAACAGTATAGAGTTTCGTAACTCTGTCGATTAGCCGGCGGCCCCGCAGATCGATTAAGAGGCTGTAATGAAACAAAAAATCAGCTCCGAGAATGGCTTGTGAAACGTCAGCAACAATAAAAATCCACGAGAATTGTCTTCGCAAACCGAGGTTAACATTTGTCAAAACTGCACCGTACGTATTTATTCGCGAACCGTTAGCCACGAACAATGCTAAATCTTTAATGTCCAGTCGTTTGACGTTTGCTTTGACGGCGAATTTAGGCAAAACTGAGAGATCGGCGCCTGTATCGACCAGATAGCGCGTATGAGTCTTTGTATCGGTAATCACTAGTCGAACTTTGCGTGAGCCGCTCACTGTCGCCGTGTAGTGAGTCGGCTGGATTAGTTTTCCGACGCGGTCGATGCTCGCGCACATGGTTCACGACACTTGCGAGCTTTATCACCAAACCTGTCATGGAAGTAGCAAAGGTCCCTGTTGTTGCGATCTCGAGATGACGTGCGGCCTCGGGAAGGAGACCTGGTGGGGCTTCGCGCCCGGCGCCGTGGGTTATCGCTTTTCAACCTGGTGACGTCACGCGACAACTCTTCGAGGAGCCTTCGCAGCTCTGACAGCGTCGAATCCTCTTTGCTGCGTACTTGAGCTATCGTTTCGACGGGCGCAACGATTTGCATGTTCGCTCTCGTTACCTCCATGATCTTGTCAGCCTGCAATGCGAGTTTAGAAAGATCGTTTACTTCGCTAACGGATAGGATTCCCTTTACATGGTCAGGCAGGTGCTCGAGAAACAAAGTGCGCAACACCAAGTCATTGCATTGACCCGCAGCAAGGTTCCGCAACCGTTGTAATACATGTGACGGCTTTACGTCTGCGACATCCTGGCCCCTCAATAGCTTGGCCAACTTCGCTTCGTGAGATTCTCCGAAGGATTCGACGATCCTCGCTTTTATTGCGTCGTATTTTCCGTGTTCCGGGGGTGAGGAAATTATATCTGAAACGTAGGGTAGGATTGACGGGTCCAAATTCACAACGATATACCTGAATTTTGTCGTGTCGCTCGTTAAATTCGATATGGCGAATGCGGCTTCTACTTGTGCAAACCATAAGATCGGATCGTCCCGCCAGAAACTAGGTAGTTTGACTGCTCGTGCAGCTCCGATCGTCGCATCGTCGTCGTCATATATCCGCGGTAAATGACCGTTTCCCTCGTTTTCATTTCCGTCCGCCATGTCCGCGGCTTCCTCTTGTTGCCCCGCTGGTGCTTCGGTTTCTGGAGGTGGTGGATCTGGCAGTCCCATAGGCTGACACGCGGCCACACGCCTTGTAGGTTATGTTTTTTAAAAGAACGAATATTGGACGTAATCACGTCGGGGTCACCAAAAGACTGTGGGGAATAACTCCAGGAACAGTCAAGAATAAATGTAGTAAAACGAAATTCACTAAAAAACGTTTATTTGTCGTCGATGTAAATGGATAAATTTGATCCAACAGAAACTGTGCGTGTCTTCCAAAAACACCAGAACGGAAGTCTGGTCCCTGTTCGAAATTCCAGCGGTCGAGGCTAACGCCACGGCCGTGGGGAATGAGGTTCGTGTAGGGAGACAACTCCATGAGCCCGAGAGTCCGAGAGCTCGGTCGGTAAGCAGGACACTGTGGTACCTGCAGTGCCGCTACAGGGGTGGCGACGGTCGCACCGGTGGTGGTGGGCTTGAAAAACCCCACATGGTCAAGGAGAGAGGTCAGAGATTTTCATGCATTTTTACTTTTCTCGTACTTTCAACCTCCCATGTATTGGCGTTTTTTCTTATTCATGCCTGCCTGTTTTTTGTCCATTTTTTTATTGTTTGCAGGCTGACCATATGCGTTGACTGTAGATTCGTAGTTTACAACCGCCGCCGCCTCTCCCCCTCCGCCCCCTATAGTCATCGTAGGCTCGTGCGACATCCACGCGTAAACCCTTGGGCGGGGCCGGTGTCTCCCCCCTTCCACCAACATGAGTCTCAGTGCAGACTCATTCGTACCATATCTCGCTCTCTCTCTCTCTCGCTCGCATGATCTCATCCATCGATATTATATGCGTCTTTTCACATCACCGCTTATAGGATTATAGTCCACTAGACGATCGTGTAAAATTAAACAGTATGCGGCTGTTGCGGCAGGGAAATTCGTTCTTGCTTCAAACTCCAGACGAACATCAACCGGAGCTTGTTTGAGTGTGTCATTTTGCTTTGAGCAATCAATGACGAAAAATGGAGCATGCTTGAGAAAATTTTGCTTCGTGAGGACGGGTTGCGAGTCCTGACCGTAATATGTTTTGCGAAAGTTCGCATACATATCATACAATAGTGTGTATTGATGAGTACTAATATCGAGATTAAGATTACCATATGGATAACACTGAGAGTTGAGGAAAAGTTTCACATTCATGATGTCACAATGATCGAAACGGCTGGCATTCGTATTATTTACGAATTTTCGATTCGTTTGAAATGTCAAAATAATAAAACGCAGTTTTTCCAATTGATTAGCCGTTTTAACTGTCCAAACGTGTTTCATTGTGCTTGGAAGCAATGGATATTCATACAATTCCCACGTGCGATAACTCATGCTTATATCTCGATCAATATGGCCGAGTAATTGTATCTTACTTTTGTCCGATAGTGTTACATATGGCATTAACCATTCAATTCTTTTCAGATCGATTTTGACATTTTTATAGGTTCCATCCGCTTGAGCTGTTTGTATAATTGCATTTGTATCGCTTCTCGATCTCGTGAGAATTAGCTCGTGCTTCGTATTGATAATTATTTTGCGATAGTCCTCCGCAAATCCAAGAATCATAGATAGTGGAATGCAAACATCAAAGTATCCTTCAGCATCCACAATTTTTGTCGTTTCTTCCACATCGATCCAACCGGCATTTTCAATGATTGCACTTTGACTTGGACTCAATGATACATAACCTTTCATGAGACAAGTCAACCCAACGTTCTTACATCGATCAATCTTCATGGCATTGATCTCATAACGAATTTCTTCAAATAAATTGTGACAGGAAAATTAAATCGTCCTTTCCTCGACGTCGACGTGATTTTGGACCTCTCCGAGTGGTGACTATATTATCGATTGACGAGCGAATGATTTCGGGTTGATAGCCAACACGACATCTGCCGTCGGCAATCGATACAGATCGCAAGACCACAGAGGGGTAGCGGTAGGCGCTTTCCGTGGGTCCGTGAGATCGGGGCCACGCGAGCGACGTCACTTGGTGTCGAACCGTCTTGGTGACCACAGTCAAAACATAATTGTTACGTATATAAAAATCCGTTGCGTAGTGTTATGATCGTACAGCGAGTATAAAATTGTCGAGCGTGTGGCGAATCCCGTCTGAAGGAATCGTCAAAGGAAGGAAACATTGTCAAAGATTGACAAAGAAAGGAAAATTTGTCAGAGATTGTGAAGGAAGGAAGTATTGTCAATAGAATACGAGGAATAATCGAGGAAAAGGAAACCGAACTATTAATAAATCGAACCACGCCACCAACAAAAAAAGTAAGTCGTTGATTTATTCATATTCCACTTACTGCTTCTCCTTATCCGCTGGCTTTTGCAATTACTTATTTAATAGGGTCATCCAATGAACTCCCCTTGAGAATTACTGTCAAACGTAGATATTTTGATTTATTAGTTTTATAAAAACTAATTGGCGCCCAGATTAATTATTATATTTTGTCAATTGGCTAAAGAGCCCCGGCAACCGTTGACCCAGGTCGCGCCGGGTGTAGGTATTGAAGTCAAAAAAAGATACCTGTCTCATTTGGCGCCCAACGTGGGGCACCTTGGAATATTTTGTTTAAAATAATCGTTAATATTTTGTTAGAAATCGTTTGATTATTAAAATAAATTGTGAAAAGCATAAAAAGTTATTGAATTAGATTATTTATTATCGAAGTAATTGTTATTATGAGTTGTTATAGAAAATTTATTTAATTAAATATTGAAATTGTTAAATTATTTTGTCAAATTGTTAAATTATTTTGTGAAGTTGTGAAATTATTACATTGTTTCGTGAAATTGTTGAATTATTCGGGAATATTGTAAAATCGAGATCGTTTGTCGAGTTAAAGTAAATGCGTGGAATTATTTGTTGGAAGAAAAAAATAACGTTAGAATTTCGAACAAGCGTCGCGTATCGAACGATATAGTCCAGCGACCGTGAGCGCGGACAAAGGCGAGAGCGCGCGAATGTAAACAAACATAGTATTGGGAGACAACCGACCCTTCGCTCGCACACTGTTACGACCGCTGTATACGCTCTAACATCTTACTACTACATTGTCGTAATATTTTGTCACGCTTTGTGCGAATGTACAGTAAACGCTCCCGAAAATCTTCGTTATATAATTTCAGCTTTACCGACTACACGAAAATCGGCTACTATTCCAACGATTTTGAAATTAAATAAGAAATTAAATCTGATCGAGTAATTGTCAAAATCCTGCAGAAAATTATGGAAATTCTTGTCTGGTCATTCAAATCTTGTCGTTAAAATATATGTAGATTTATTGTTTTGAAAAAAAAAAAGAAAAAAGAAAAGAAAAAAAAAAAAGCTGAAGTTATATCGCGCATACTTTGTCTCACTATAATCGACAAATCCCCGGTATTGAATAACGTCGCTATATTGCTTTCTCGCTTCCGCTTATTATTGCTTCGCTGTTATTATTTCACTTGTTGTTAATTATTACGTTTATTGTAATTTATTCGTTGATTATTATTTGTTAAATTTAGTGCTATTATTTGCATATAATTATTTTCGTTGTTATTAACTATTGCGTTATGGTAGTCTATCTGTTGATTATTATTCATTCACTCTATTATCATCATTCACAATAATTATTTTGCTTGTGATAAAATTTTTTCTTTTGTTAAGGTAGTTTCATCGTTGATTATTGTTATCCATTCATTTTATTATCATCATTCACTCTTAATTATTTTGCGTATCATTAATTATTCCGTCTGGGGTAATTTATCAGCTCATTATTATTTATTAATTGTATTGTTATCATTTGCTTACAATTATATTCGCTCGTTATTATTTATTCCGTCCATCGTAATATATTCGTCTATTATTATTTATTTCGTATTGTCATGATTCGCTTATCATTACTTAATTACTTATCATTAATTGCTTTTGATTTATGAATTTTTATTAATTACTTGTTATTAATTGCTTTTGATTTATGAATTTTTATTAATTACTTGTTATTAATTGCTGTTGATTTATGAATTTTTATTAATTACTTGTTATTAAGTGCTTTTGATTTGTAATATATTCGTTGATTTGCCTATTGTTTATTAGTAGCTCGTGGGCATTTATTCATGGTTATTTATCTGATGTTACTCAAGTTCCTGTCGCCATAATTAATTCACATATGAATATTATTCACATTATTTACATATGATCTGAGAACCGAGATTATTGGGCCAATTATTTAATAAATAAATAGATAAATAAATAGAACTCAGGTAACGTAATACCGAGGTTCTAAATTCGAACGCGATCATTATGTTTACATCTCCGCCGATAAGGACGACGCGTGCGGGGGTAAAAGAAATAAATAAAAGAAAAACAGACAATCAACCGAATATGCTGCCTGACGCTGTGCCGCTCGACACGTCTGGAGAAGGAGGCACCGCGGGGAACGAGATACCGGTCGGGACCGAACGAGCGCAGATAGATGGCGCATGGGGGGGAGAAGTCTTGACTACCCTTGGTTCGGACACGACGGTGGGGCGGAATTTGACAGTCGGTAACCTCGCCGGTGCGGTACGGGGATTTACGCCAATCGGCCGGGGAAGGGGCTCGCGAGGAGCAACACAGGAGGTGTCAGCGTATGATTCGCGTCAGTCACCGATAGGAACAAGAATAGATATGTTGGCCCATACGTTGAGGGAAGTTGAATCGAGAATGTCACGGTTCGAGACACTCGAGAGCAAATTCGACAATTTAGTGGATATGTTTAGAGAAAGTTTGGAGATCCAGTCGAGATCAAGCTTCACGCCAGGGAGGGGAGGTCCGACCGGAAATGAAACAGAAAATACCGCGATTATGGTAGATACTAGCTCGACGAATAGGTTGTCGGCAAACGGGACTCGGCGTCTTGACCGAGAAGAAGCACGATCAGTCAATGACGAGGAGCCAATCGATTTTGAGCTATCGGAATCGTCTGAACCCCGACGACGACGCGAAACTTATATCGACAATACGCATGAGAATTCGCGGGGTCTAACACAGGGTAGGGTAGTCGATCCGTCGAAAGGGTTTGTACCGTACCTCAGCGAACGTAGTGGAGAAAATTGGAGACACACGTCAGACAGACTGAGTCCAGTAGACGACAGAGGCCTTACCGGGAGAGAGTCCCGGAGAGTCAGGTTTCGCGAAACAACCGCAGCTAGAAATCGACAATATAATCAAAATCCTGACCTAGAGGAACCAGACCATGTTTCCAGACACTCGTTACCAAGGATAACCTCGCCAAGAAATACGATGGTGGGGGGAAATAATGTAATGCCACGTGACCAACAAGGACGGGATGAGAGGTCGACAACTCGTAGGCGGGGGGCCCTATCGTGGCACGAAAGCGAGTCAAGCGATAGTAACGACGAGCCAAGCCGATACGATGACCGTCGTCGTCCGCGAGCCGTTACTGATTACGGATTAAACCGGCCAACAGCACGGAGCTTAGATCGAGACCTAGATTCGGCAATGAAGATAGGACGAATTGTCAGCAATTGGCGAATTTCTTTTCCGAAAACCGAAAAAGATCCGGAGCAGTTCCTGATGTTGTTAGGCGACCAACTAAACGTGAGCGGTATTGACAAGGACTCATTTGTCCCTTGTCTGTCAAGTGTATTTGAAGGCCCCTATAGATCGTGGTATGTCTTGAATAAAGAACGCTGGCGATCGTGGAGGGATTTCACGCGAGCCTTCCGGTATCAGTGGAGCGTGAAAAAAGACGACGGGGCTCTTTTCCTCGATGTCCATAATTTAAAACTGGAAAAGGGTGAGACCCTGGCGGAATTTACATGCCGAGCCAGAATCCTTTTCGAGAGGATGCGTTATCCCCCGTCGTTCCGGGAACAACTTAAGCAGATCCTTGTTAAATTCAACCCACGATTGGCTTATGAAGTCCTGAATTGGTCAATTCGTGATTATGACGACTTGTTACACTATTTGAACGAGCGGAATTATTTATATCGCTGTTCTGCGGATAACCAAAGAATCATGCGCGATAAATTTCCCCGAGCAGAACTAAAATATCTAGGGGATGAAAGGGACCGCGAATTATTGATTGACAATGAAGACCGCTACAACGTCGAAGAAGAGATTGACGTCGAGGAGACCGATTATTGTCAAACGGAGCTACAGGCCCTGCGGTCGGAGGTCCCACCCGTCGCAAGAGGAAATAATACACAGACGCTGGTCAAACAAAGACTGGATAGGAACCTTGCACGTTTCGAAGCGAATGGCAAACCTCGATCACAGGTTCCAAAGGATGAACCATCAGGCTCGATCCCGAAATATAACCCTGATCGAAGTAAGATGTTCTGCTATAACTGCGGCGAAATGGGGCACACTACTCGCTTCTGTACTGTCAAACGACAGGTTTTGTGCCACATTTGCCGAGTTAAAGGACACACCAACGAGGATTGCCCAAAGACTTCGGGAAACGAGCAAGGGCCACAGTAGACGTACCTCGAGTCACTGGTGATAAAGGCCCAAGCGAGGAAGATAAAAGTCAAATAAATATCGAGAAGATTAAGTCATTGGACAAGACAGCAGGGACTCTGATGAACACCGCTGTACACGTACATCCGGAGACAGTGGAAACTGAACCACTGATAAGTTTCGACATTTTGACCGAACTTACCAGTGATTCGGAAATGACAGATGATGACTTCGATCTAGTCGCCCCAACCTCACTTGACAACTCCGACGGAAATACCGCGCTGTTATCGATATTCAACGGAACAGAACCATCCATAACCACAACTGACAACCGTCAAGAGGACACCTGGAATGCGGAGAATCTGAAAGTTTGGAGACCCCCCGAAATGCCGTCAGACTATGTCAACCGTTTGGCACAACGTAAAATCTTCCGGGTGCATAATGGCGTCAATGAACCTAACGAACTTGTCAAAATACCCGTCGAGATTTCTGTCTTCGGGGAAAAAATTCGGGGAATTCTAGATAGCGGTAGCGAAAGATCATATCTCAGCCCGGCTGTTTACGAACGAGTAAAGAAGTATCAAGTCAAAGAACTTTCCTCGGACTCAACTTCGCGCAATGGGGTGCGACTCGGGGATAGATCAATTGTCAAAACCGATGGAGGGACGTGCTTTGTCATTGATGTAGGTGACGTATACGGACCTCAATGGCTTAGTGTACTGCCGGATTTGTCAAGTGATTTGATCCTGGGTATGGATTTCTGGACAGCATTCAGAGTAAAACCTGATTTATCGACAAGAACTTGGACGTTAGAGGGTAGTAGTTACAATTACCCCATGTCACAACGTTGCGTCATGCGAACGGAACTGAAGACTTTGACAGTTGATCAAACCGGTAGGCTAAGAACGTTTCTTGACTCTGAATTCGCGAAGTTTGACTTAGAATCCACAGGGATAACCGACTTGACTGAACATGTAATCGAGCTGACTGACCACACTCCACACCGGCAAAAACCGTATCGCCGTAGCGAGTCGATTCGCGCATTTATCGACAAAGAGGTCGATCGATTGCTGGAGAAGGGTTACGTAGTCTACAGCAACAGCGATTGGGCGTGCTCGCCGGTAGTGGCCCCAAAGGCGAACGGAGGGCTGAGGTTCTGCGTAGACTATCGGCCAGTAAACCGAAAAACAGTCAAGCCAGCATACCCTCTTCAACATATGAAATCTATCCTCTCGCAATTACACCAGGCCAAGATAATTTCGACGTTGGACATGAGCGAAGCGTTCCACCAAATTCCGATGGAAAAAAAGAGTCGAAAATACACCGCTTTTGTCGTGGAAGGGAAAGGTCTTTTAGAGTGGGTACGAATGCCGTATGGTCTCACGGGAGCCCCTTCCACATTCCAGTCCCTGATGGACAAACTCAAGCGACGATTAATAGAATTGATCGCGGAAAGTAACTTACCGAATAGATGGGCTGAGCAGGTGTTCGCTTATCTAGACGACTGGATTATCGTCAGCCAAGATCTCGATGAGCATCTCGCGCTATTGTCAATATTATTTGAAGTATTGCGTGATGCCAAGTTAATTATAAACCGGGAAAAGAGCAGCTTTGCATGCAAGGAGGTAAAGTTCCTCGGTTATATAGTCGACGAATTGGGCATCAGACCCAACCCGGAGAAAATTCAGCCGATCATCGACTTCCCGGTACCGAAAGACCGAACGCAACTTCGACAATTCAACGGTCTGGTAAATTGGTACCACCGTCATTTAAAGAGTATCGCCCGAGTTCAAGGTCCATTGAATAAGCTGACGAGCCCGAAAGTCCCGTGGAGGTGGACAGAAATTGAACAGAAATCTTTCGACGAAATAAAGGAAGCATTAATAGCTGCCCCTAGGTTGTACACACCGATGCCCGGACAGCCGTTTGTCCTGTACACGGACGCCAGTGATTTCGGGCTAGGAGCAATACTGGTTCAACCCGATCCCGATGGGTTAAAAGAAAATCTGATAGAAGTTCTAAGTCGACCATTGAGAGGAGCAGAAGCACATTATACGACCACGGAGAAAGAATGTCTAGCGGTGGTCTGGGCAGTCGAAAAATTACGTTGCTACTTAGAGGGCATGCAATTCAAAGTTGTCACTGACCATCAGGCTTTGCAGTGGTTATACGGACTCAAAAATCCCGTAGGTCGCCTCGCAAGATGGGCCATCTACCTCCTACAACACTCAATGACAGTCGAGTATAGACGCGGAACAACAAACGAAGCACCGGACGCCCTGTCTCGGTTGCACGATGTCGACGTCGACCCATTAGGATGGGAAAATGTGGTAGAAGAAATCATCAAGAGTCGAATTAAGCTGACGACTATTTGTGATCAAAATTGGTATGTCACCAAACGCGAACTCGTAAGCAACCAACCGGAGAGATTTCCCGAGTGGAAAATTGAGGACGACGAACTTTATTACCATAGACCAGATTACGCGGAGATGCTGATCGACGACGAACATCCGTGGAAAAAGGTGGTCAGACCGGATGACGTCACTAAAATATTGCGTGAGAACCACGAAACCTTGCAAGCAGGGCACTTAGGTCGAGATAACACCTACGACCGAATTCGACGAAATTTCTATTGGCCCGGGATGACCCAGGATATCAGGTCTTTCGTCGAAAACTGTGACGTATGCCTCAAGGTCAAATACAACCAGAAATCGATAAAAGGCCTACTGAAGACAAGACCTTTGCTCAAGCCGTGGGCGCAGTTGTCTGTCGATAGTGTCGGACCGTTCCCACGTTCGAGGAAAAACAACTCGTATATTATCGTCGTACAAGATCTTTATACGAAATATATAGAAATCTTCCCAGTCACCAATCAAACTGGTAGAGTCGTCGTGAAAATTATGGAATGCGTGTTTGACAGATGGGGAACTATCCCGGAATCGATTGTCACAGACAACGGTACGGAGTATGTCAACAAAGATGTCAAAGCGTTTCTCACCGCCAAAAGGGTAAACCACATTACTACCCCACTCGCGCACCCGCAAGCTAACCCGGTAGAGCGAGTAAACAGAACAATAAAACCCATGATTGCAGCATTCATAAAAACAGATCAGAAGGAGTGGGACGCGAATTTGTCGAAACTTCAGCTCGCCTATAACACCGTGCCACACGCGGGCATTAGGGTCTCGCCGTTCTATCTAAATCACGCGCGCGAAGCTAACGTAGTCCCGCGAAAAATTTTAACTAACGAAAGTCAAGTCATCACGGATGATTCGGTCAAAGAATGGATAAAACGAATCGCTAATTTTGACGAATTACGACATAAAGTCGAAAGTCAATTAAAGACTTATTCTGATAAACGTCTTGCAAGAGCTAACTCGAATGTAACGAAAAAGTTTGAATTAAAAACGGGGATGGAAGTGTATTATCCAAACGAAAAGTTAAGTAATAAAGTTGAAGGTTATTCGGCTAAGTTAGGCCACCGGTACTTGGGCCCAGCGATCGTCAAACGAATAATTGGCCCAATGATCGTCGAACTAGTTGACAAAAAAGATAAAATCGTAGGCAAATACTATGTAACAGACTTAAAGATTCCCCGTCGAAGTTTGCGTAACAACTAACCTTCTCCCAACAGGCAATTTGACAAAGCGATAACGTCAAACCAGCGTCGGGCCGAGGCGACCCACCGTGACCAGCCAACGGCCATCATGGGCGATCGTCAGACACCAGCCGTCGTTTCGACCAAGGAGGAAGACGAACAGCTAGAGATCCTCCTGCAGGAAAAGCTGAAATTCGAGGCCAAATGGGAGGCTTTTCATGAAAAGGTCAGGTCTCGACTGGCGGACGAAAAAAAGAAGGCGTCGAAAGACCAGCTGAACATCGACACGGACAACGAGCTAGAAGACGAGTCAACTCATGAGGCTGAGTCGGAAGACTCGTACGCCACCGAAATTTCGGGAGCAATCGACGGAACCGACAACGAAGACGCCGAACCAGAAGAGGTTGCCGACTTAGACGTAGAATCCGAACCGGTTACCGGTCCAAGCGCCGAAGCTGTTCAATTACTTAACGAAATCCGGACTCGACCCCCTCCGAAAATCAAAGTGGGTCGGGTAACCAAGTTGACAGCTGCCGAAATTCACGCCGAAAACCGTCAGCGGAACCGGATACCGATTCCTCCACAACCAGGCCGCCATTCAACCCGTCCAGGGATCGGTCGGAACACCAAGGAGAATCCGACAGCCCAAATCGCTCCTTCGATTATGGCTCGACCGGCTCCATTGACAAAATTGCCGTCGTTCGATGATGTTCTGAAAGAACTGGGGGTGCCACATCTCGCTAACCCCGCTGGGGAAGAGCAGCCGCTGTACCTCGCAGATTGTCGAATTATCAGTCAAAAACTCCTCAAGCAACTGATAATGAAACGCGCGGAAGTTCTGGTCATTAAAAAGGATTCACAGAAGGTTGACCGTGGAACCCAGACATTCGTTTCCCACGTCGGAAAACAACACGTGTCGGGTTGTGTTAACTGCAGATCAAAAGAACATCATTTCTCGGAATGTAAGCTGCTGTACCGTCCAGGTTTTTGCCACGTTTGCGGAGCAGATGGATTCGACACGTCTGATTGTATTTATCCGCATGGCATCGAGCATGAATACGCCTTGGGAAGATGCCCAGGCTGCAGTCGCGACATATCCTTGTATTGTCCGGAATGCCCGGACTGTAACGTCCGCTACGGGGACATCGTTGACTGGCTAAGATTGAATTACGTCACTTGGCCGAGCGCGCTTGTTCCCAAAGACCATCGCTATTTGATAAACGAGGGTGAGGAAACCCTTAAAAGGAGATTCAAGGCTAAGTTTGACGACCCGAACGATTATCCCAATCGGGTACGCAACTTCTTGATTCGCGAAAACGCCTTGGCGACTGCCTCGACAGTTGACAATCCAGCAGCGGCGGCGGCCATCCCGTGGTCTGAGGAGAAGAGACAGTTGGCCATTAAAGCATTGACTTCGCCACGATGCAGTAAGACTCTTGACAAAATCATGGAGGAGAGGCCGGAGCTCTATGCTGGCGAAGAGATCCACGTCATCGTTCCAACGAAATACCAGAAGCCCGCTTAAATAGTCGTCAATAAGTCGATATTAACTACCATATAAGTCGATGTAACCTTTCCAACCCAAATATAATTATTCGTTGCTCCATAACCTACTTTGCCTCATTATACCATACTCTGCCCCTTTATTTGCAAAAGCCACCGGAAAGTATTGCTGTCTATTTATGGAGAATCAGTGAGCGGTGGAGTATGAGGTCACGACTGAATATTATGCGGAATTTGCCCAAAATCTATCAACCATTTGCTTACGACGTCAAGGTTCGAGGGAGGGGAATGTGACAGGAAAATTAAATCGTCCTTTCCTCGACGTCGACGTGATTTTGGACCTCTCCGAGTGGTGACTATATTATCGATTGACGAGCGAATGATTTCGGGTTGATAGCCAACACGACATCTGCCGTCGGCAATCGATACAGATCGCAAGACCACAGAGGGGTAGCGGTAGGCGCTTTCCGTGGGTCCGTGAGATCGGGGCCACGCGAGCGACGTCACTTGGTGTCGAACCGTCTTGGTGACCACAGTCAAAACATAATTGTTACGTATATGAAAATCCGTTGCGTAGTGTTATGATCGTACAGCGAGTATAAAATTGTCGAGCGTGTGGCGAATCCCGTCTGAAGGAATCGTCAAAGGAAGGAAACATTGTCAAAGATTGACAAAGAAAGGAAAATTTGTCAGAGATTGTGAAGGAAGGAAGTATTGTCAATAGAATACGAGGAATAATCGAGGAAAAGGAAACCGAACTATTAATAAATCGAACCACGCCAACAACAAAAAAAGTAAGTCGTTGATTTATTCATATTCCACTTACTGCTTCTCCTTATCCGCTGGCTTTTGCAATTACTTATTTAATAGGGTCATCCAATGAACTCCCCTTGAGAATTACTGTCAAACGTAGATATTTTGATTTATTAGTTTTATAAAAACTAATTGGCGCCCAGATTAATTATTATATTTTGTCAATTGGCTAAAGAGCCCCGGCAACCGTTGACCCAGGTCGCGCCGGGTGTAGGTATTGAAGTCAAAAAAAGATACCTGTCTCAAAATGTAATATTGCATTGTTGACAAATGTTGTGGTTGTAACGGGGTTTCCATCTGATGTTGTCAATCTTCCACATATATGTATGGAACGTTGCGATGGTAAAAGACACAAATCTTGATGTTGAATGGCTATGCGAATTTCATCGCTATAATTAAACGATGATGAAGTATATGGCTGATGTGCATGAATCTCATAATGCGTTACGGATTCGTCGAACACCACGGGCGATCGCACGCGCAGACATTCTTCCATTATAACAACAGCAAAATATCCAACACGTTACTTTTTTCCACCAACGACTTGGAGTCCTAGACTTCTTAGGAACTGAATGTTGCGACGTGTGAGCGTCTTGATAACACGATGAGGACTGATGATACGTCGGCATGCTGACCGTCTCTTATAGTCTTGAACGATTTTACCATTAAACACAATGCCCATATCAATTGCCGACTTGCTTAAGATGCAATCGCACGGTAATCACTTCACCACGAAAATTTACGGGTTCGTTATCTTGATCGACTATGCGTAATTGTGAATGATCAATGATCTTCACGACGATCGGAAGGTAAATGACTTGGGCGGGGAAAAATTCGTGTATGGTGTGAACTTTTTGTTCGTTAATATACGCTCCTGAAGTTATATTGCACTCGATGCGTAATGCATTAATTTTCAGAATACGTACGGGTAGATCTGAATTATGCGTTGTGTTAGATGATAATTCACGATGAGTAAATCCTAATAGGCTAGCAATAGGTACTGAGCCGCGAGGCATTGCGGGAAGGAGACGAACCTTCGATGCCGGATGGAGAGGCCTGGGACCTCGGTGCCGCTGGTAAGCGTAAAACGTTGATTCGCTGTCCAGTATTATTTTTTCAAATTTATTAACTAGTTGGATTCGCCGTAGCTAATGTAATTAACGAATTTCCCACTTTCTTTGCAGTGGACGACCCCGACTGGGAGAGAGAAATTTTTGACGAGGCCTTACGCCCCGACATTGATAGCGTCGACGAACCAGCCCCCCCCTCCCCGCGACCCTCACGACGAAGGTACATTATAATGCTGGTATTTTCCAATAATCAGCCCCAGTACATGTTAAAATTAATTGCTGCAGATGAAAATATCAGTTCCGGGGACGATTCCCATCGTGAAATCGGTAATGAAATGTTTCAACGACAATGCATCCTTATGAGGGAGCGTGCATCTTTTATATTTCGTTTGTGCTATACGAGTCGGTAACTCGTTATATCTCGTTACAGTCTTGGGCCTCGTCGGTCGTATTTACGTGAGAACTATTATTATTATAATCGGATTTCCGATTTGTATGGGCGAGATTGTGCGAGTCCCACGTTTACGAATGGATTGATGTCTCATTTTTTTGTTCAATTAATACGTGGGTCAAGAAATCGATTATTTTTCATTACTGAATAAATGATGGGCTGTTTAATTAATCATTAATTCATTTTGATTATCCATCGCCTCTCCGACGTCACCCTTGAGATCCTCGGACTCCTTCAACACGTCGGGTCTTTCTCTTTAACAAACAACAAATCATAACAAACGAATAACGACTCTCAACGGTAGAGAAAATCGTTACACTACGTATACGCATGTGAGGCTCCAGCTACAACCTGCAACCTGTACTCTATCAGAAAATAAATATATTTCTTTGTTTACATTTGGCAATATAATGTATGAAGGTCATTCTTTTGAAATCCGACACACCTCATAGTGCGCCTTCGCCTTGTAACTTTAATATCCATTCATATACGTCAAACAGACGACACTCATTTTTTTCAGATTTTTCAAACGACAATCATGTCTGCTGTCCCGTCATTGGTCTTTTGGCATTTTCTCGAGTGTTAACTTACGAATGCATTTTTCCAGCATATTAAGAAGTATTCACTTCAAAAATAGAATTGGAATTTAAATCATTGTGATGTTAAAAAAAGAATCATGATTGGGAACAAACACTTGTGAAAATAATGTTATTATTTTTTAAAATTTTTTATGAACCCCACAGACCCACCTTAAGGAGATCTCGAACCTCTTGGATTATTGGATTGAGGCTATTACCAATATGACTAAATTACTAATTGACTAATTTACCGATTAACAGGCCACACAACTATAATTTTACCAATTGACAATCGCATAATAATAAGTTAAATCAACCAATTAACATTCCATATAACTATCATTTTACCAATTGACAATCTGATGAAATTATAATTGTACAGAATGACTTTCAACTAGTGGTATGAAAAAAATTACAAAATTACAATATTACGAAAATTTTCGAAAAATTATTATTATTTTTAATAATACTATTCTACAAAGTGACTTTTACATAAAAAAATCTATACGAGTAAAATAACTGAATTGGGGAAAAAATTACGTTTAAGGTAGTACCCTCCATACGAGAGTTTACCGTCAGATTTTCATGAAACTTGGCATACTTATGAGAAAAAGGTACAGTTAAATTTTTATGGCTCTCCGGAGCGCGAGAAAAAAGATATCAACACTTTAATTTTCACACATTTAACATGGAGCCTTATGGAGAATCACGCTCAATTTGATATAATACAAAAAGTCGCCGTCAGATTTCATTGGAAACACTTGAGCTGCAAGTTGAATATTTGGAGAACATTTTGGGCACTTGACAGTAGAGATGAGGAGACGGTGATGATAATAATAAGCAAATAAACATCGGAAAATAACTTCTCTCTCTCTCTCTCTACTCGACATCATACCACGCGTCTTTGTCACACACAGGTACTACGTAACTCAATCGGAGATGGTATGTCTTGAGGCTTGCTTTGACTCTTACAGTTCGTAGGATACTACCTTAACTGATATAAAATAACTCGGAGATCTGACGTGTGCCAAACAACGGTTTGTAACGAAAAACAACTCGCGATTCACAATTTTTGGTAATTATTTACTTTCGCGGCTTTTGCGAATTTTACAGTTTTTCAAAATTTTCTTTTTCGAGGATGTTTGTTTGGTCATACAAACAAAGAATCAGGCGGGAGAGGTCAGAAAATGTTATGGGAAATAATTTTTTTTTAACGTTTTTTCGAATTTTTTTTTTTTTCCGAGGAGCGGGAGCTGGTTTCAAGTATCCTGTATGATGTGTGTGTGTGTGTGTGTGTGTGTGTGTGTGTGTGTGTGTGTGTGTGTGTGTATGTGTGCGTGTGCGTGTGCTCGCGCGCTCGCGCGCGCGTATATGAAACATTGGTTGAACGTTTACAACCTGAGAACTGCTCGAGATATCAAGCTGAAATTTGTTACGCATGTAAAGGGTTCACGGCGCATAGCATGATTGAATTATTAGAAAAGTCCATGTAGTTTTTTTAATTTTACGCAATGAAAAGAATCAGAAATTTATTTTCGGTCTCTAGCTTCGACAATTTTAAAGATATCGCAAAAATAATTTCGACCATCTAATAATGTCGAGTATGGCGATTGTGTTACGGAATGAAAACAAACATCCGTAGCATTGAAAAGTGTCAACACTGCTTCGTTGCTGCCTTCCGTATTTCGGAGAATTTCGCCGTATACCGACTACGGTAACTGTGCTGCAAAATAAAAACAAACATCGTTGGCATTGAAAAATGTCAACACTGCTTTACTACTGCCGTCTATCTCACAGAGTCCACAAGAATTTCGCAGTTTCGATAGTTCTTCCGAATACGATGAATTGCGACGGTTGTGTTTTCACTCTCCGCGAGTTTCAGCGCATGTGCGAAAATGAAGATCGTCTTCTCGATTTTCTCAAATCGCATTGCGTCATTGCAAGATCCGTGGAGTGTAGTAATTGTGGACAGCCGGCAGTTTTGAATCCGAAAGATTTATTTTGGAGATGTCAAAAAAGCCAAAAAATCGCGAAGAGCAAGAAAGTAGTGACGACGAAATGTGCATTTAAACAATCGATTCGAACGGGCACCTGGTTTCATAATGCATTGCTGTCAATCGAAAATACCTGTATTTTCATTGGCTATTTCGTGACATTGAAACCACCGCGTCAGGAATTTCTGGAACGTGAAATGTCTCTGAGTAGTCGTACCGTCGTGGATTGGTCCAACTTTATTCGAGAGGTGATCCTTCTCTGGTATATATCTCGTTCGCAACCTATCGGTGGTCCTGGCAGCGTCGTGGAGATCGATGAAGCCAAATTCGGAAAACGGAAATACCATCGAGGTCGTATCATTGATGGTCAATGGATTTTCGGTGGTTTTTCACGTGATACGAAGGAGGTCTTCATCGTTCCCGTCGCAGACAGAACGTCGAAAACGTTGCTCGATGTAATATCAGAGAAGGTTCGACCGGGATCAACGATCATGTCCGACTGCTGGAAGGCATATAATTGCCTCCAGTCCGAAGGATTTGATCATTTCACGGTGAACCACTCGTATAATTTTGTTGATCCAGATACGGGGCCACACACACAGAACATTGAGCGGACTTGGCGGGAGGTTCGGGCGAGCGTTCCACGGTATGGTCGTCGGGAGTACCATATGGATGGTTACATCGGTGAATTTTTTTTTAAACGCCAATATCCGAACCATCTGGATCGATTCCACAAGATATTCGAAATCATCGGAGATATGCACGAACACGAACACGAACACGCACCATCGGAGAATTGAATTCGGAAAATACATCGGCCCTTTTCAGGGCCACCCAGCTTATTTAACGTGACGCACACTTGGCGCTACATACATACTTGTGTAAAATAAATTTCGAAAAAACGTAAAAAAAAAAAAAAAAAAAAATTCCCATAACATTGTCTGACCTCCTTCGCCTGATTCTTTGTTCATATGACCAAACAAACATCCTCGGGAAAGAAATTCATAAATCCGAAGGGATCTCGCAAAAGCCGTAAAGTAAATAATGACATACGCGCGCGCGCGCACACACACGCACACACACACACACACACACACACACACACACACACACACACACACACACACATCATACAGGATACTTAAAAACAGCTCCCGCTCCTCGAAGAAAAAAAATAAAAAAATAAGAAAATAAATTTCGAAAAAACGTTTAAAAAAAATATTTCCCATAACATTTTCTGACCTCCCCCGCCTGATTCTTTGTTTGTATGACCAAACAAACATCATCGAAAAAGAAATTCGGAAATCCGATGGAAATTCGCAAAAGCCGTGAAAGTAAATAATTACCCAATTTTTTATACAGCGAGTTCAAGCGTTGTAGCGTTAAGACGATGGCCCACATAAACTCTCTCCGTCTCCCTCGCTCCGCAGCGAGCGCTGATAGCGCTGTCTTTCTCGCACTCGGCGATACGTCCATCGCCTTAAGGTGACACCGAACCTTTCATATGCGCCACGAGTGCGAGAGAGGTAGCGCCATGGGCGATCGCGGCGGAGCGAGAGAGAACGGGCACCGAACGTTCGGGATCCCCTTAACGTAAAATGGCGCCAAACTCAAAACGTCTTGCGATGTGACCGAACGCAGTTTGAAAGATTATTGGGAAGGAGAGAGAAGACGGCATCGCTTCTCCCACTCGCACTCATTGACTTATGGCGCGCACTAATCCGGGCGACCGTACCGCTCCTGCCAACGAGTGCGAGCGGCGTCGCACTCTCTATCTCTCGCTCTGTCGCCGTTTGCGACAGTGGTGTTTCTACATAAACGCGATTTTTTATTTAAAACATTTTTTGTTTAAAACATTTTGCAATCAAGTCATTATTTTTTATTTTTTAAATGCGCGTTCGAAATTTTGGCCCTTCTGAACATTGCTCATTCTGAATTTTGAGCCCCACCCCGTCCGACGATAGCTCTAGCTGTAGCAGCAGCGGCGATGCCCCCGCCCCCACCATACCCACAACGATCGGCACCACGACACTCATCCCTACCACCACCGCCACTACCACCAGTTGACTATGGATACGATACAACGGATTTCAACTGCAACGCAGACGCAATCATCGAAGCAAATATTTCCAAAAAAAATTATTCAAAGAATTTCTTCGATTTAGATGAATGTGATGGTAAAAAAGTGTAATTTCGAAATAATGATTTTTCATAAGAATTTTTTTCTTATGTACATGAATGTAAGGCGAGGGAGGAAAAAAAATGATTTAATAAAAGAAAAAAACTGATTTAATATTTTCAATCCATTTATTTCATGAAACATCAATACTTTTGTCGTTGTTGTTGTTGCGATGGTCTAATGCGGTTCTCGGCTTCTAGTGCCGACTTATGGTGTCGTTTCGAGCAGAGTTGCGGAGTCGTCCGAAGGCTTTGAATTCTCACTCATTGCCGGTCCAGCTCGTCCGCCCGTACTTTTTATGCACGCTCATTCTCGATGGTGTGTAATCGAGTATCCACGTTGGATATTGCGTCGGAATTACGAATGGTTAAATCTTTTATGTCCGCGAGATCGACTTTCAGAGCTTTTATAATATTTTGCACTAACTGCTCGAGACCCTGAACCAATAATTGATTACTATCATTGAATTCATTCCGCAAATTTTTAACGGTACCATGCAATTTTTTGTGTAAAATATTTTGCATTATTTTTACCGAGACAGCATAATTTTCTTTTACGGGCTCAGCGAGATTGCATAATCTCTTATTCTCCATATCGTATTGCCCATCAATGGAAATTTTGAATCCATCACCCGGAGGGCCGCGCGTGGCTGACAGCCCTCTTTTGTTCGACAACGATCGACCTAACACGTCTACGCTCATGATAAAAATGATAACAATTACTTTATGATGCTTAATATATATTCCGAAAAGAGCGAACCTCTCCGCTCTTCCACAGAAGTGGAACGTTTATGACGTTTAAAGTTTTTTCGGAAAAAAAAACATGCATATGTCTAGGCGAAGGGAAAAACTTTCTTTCTACATTTTCCCATCGATGTTGATGAAGCGTGTCTGCCAAATGCAGTTTCGATGATTGTGCGTCAGAATGGGTTCGATAATTCGTTCAACGTTCAATATTCGACGATTAAACCGTTCTGTATCTCGAACCATTTCCTCCCAGGGTCCTCGTCGTGCTGCGCGATACGCATAATCCCACTGTATCATTCTATGAATTTCCACCGTGAGATTAAACCGAACCTATAATAATTTTCATATAATCGAAATGTGATTTGTTTCATCATGAGGGATTTCTTACGTACCGTATTTCGTGGATCCATACTGCTCAATGAGTTGATCTTTCTACGTTCATTATTACACGCACAAACTCAAAGATATTTTTCAATATATAGACACACATGAATGCTCGTACACATACGCATATACGTGCGCGCACACGTGTGGAAAAAATTCTTTGTCTTCGATCGATATATATTAATTTATCTTCCTCCATGAAAGCCATCGTTGTATTTTTTTTCAAATGAATTTGGGTGGTGGTGGTGGTGGTGGGGGTATTAGTATAATCTCTCTCGACCGATCGAAATTTTATTCAATCCCAAATTTTTGATCGTGCAAGTATTATCATTCACAATAAAAATCACAATGAAGTGGATAATTGATGTGCAAGGATTTGAGGTTCCACACGATCAATTTGTGTTGAAGGAATTTGCGGCTATCCCCGTTCGTGAGGATTCATCGCACGTATGGGCATTCGTCTTGAAACCACCATGTGCTTGGAATAGTCTGCCGGCAAAGTACAAGTCCATAAATGGATGGCTTACTCGCAACTAACGTGGGACTCGGGAAAAATACCATACGCAGTATCGAAAACGATTATTTGTCAAGCCCTTGCGGGAGCTCGCATAATATATGTGAAGGGATTGGATAAAAAACTATGGATGGAAAATTTAATTAGTGAGACCGAACAACGACGCATTGTTAACCTTGAAGACTCCGATTGTCCATCGCTACATAAGCTGCAGCAAAGTTCTCCCACTCCAACAAAACCGTTACATCATAATTCGAAAATGAATTGCGCTGGAGAAAATGTTAAATTATTGAAGGAATAGATGGTGCAATGTAAAAATTTATAACTGAAAATTATTATGTACATGTTTTTTTCTTCTAAGAAATATATAATACAGAGTAAAAAAAATTGTGTCTGAAAGACTGCTCTGTTTTCTCTAGTATAAATACTAGCCATCGATACGTCATTCCTTTCACGCTCTCTGTCTCTCTCTCTCTTCTCCCTCGTACGTGCTCGAATGCTTATCATAATATATTGACGCTGAATAGTTTTGTCGCCAGATTTTATCGAAAATGTCAACAGAGTCGAGAAGAGTATACAACTTTTCGATAATGTCAATAGACTCGAGAAGAGTATGCAACTTGAGAACTCGTAAAAAAGAATGAGGTATGGGGGGGGGGGGTAACATATGAATAAGGCGTCTCAGATTCACACTGTGTTGGTAGGATGGACCTTAAGAGTCTTTGTTCGTCATGAACCAAGCATGTGGATGTCATAAATGCTTGGGTGCTTACGGTGGTCAATGCCTATGGATGAGTGGGAGGGAGGCGAGGGTGGTGGCGGACTACGAGTTGCAGTAGCCGAACTGCCTTGGTAATAAAAAATGGAGAAAAAACACGACTGCATGAGGGAAAAACGCACATGCATGAAAAAAATGGAAAAAGTCAAAAAACCTCCTTCCACCACCACCACCCCCCACCGTCGTTTAAACAAAAAGGCAACGTTGCATTTCTTCGCGGATGGGGTTTCCTTATTCTTTTCTCAAAGTCAGTGTGAAAATTAACGTTTCACTGAAAACACATGATTTGAAAACGTGAAAAATGGTGAACTCCCACATGAACGATTTGTTGAGAAAGCATCTCGTTCAAGGGATTTGTGTGTATTGTGGTGGGGATGCGGATACGTGTGGAGGGTTGGGAATGTGTACTCCCGCTTCATTCGTCGCGAATGTGACCGCGTATATGTGCCATTTTTGTGGTGGGAAGCTCTTTGCGATTAACCGCGTCGAGCATGTGCGTAATTGCATAATCGCATTCAACCGCTTAGTGCGTACCACTAGGCGGGAGGACTTAATAAAAAAAGAAAAAAAAATTTCGACGCCGACGTTGACAATGCAGAAACGTGTGCCGCGCAAAGATCGACCCGTGGCACGGGTATTACCCATGCCGCGACCGATGCTACCTGCATCACCCCGATCGATTCACTCAGCACAATCCGACTATTCCTTTTATGGGGATGAGTTAGAAATGTCAGAGGCGGGACGGGAAGAGTGGGTTCAGGAAGATTTCCGGGCCATGCGGTTTGAAGAAGGGCAACAAGATGTCGTTGATGAGCATGGGGCTGGAGATATCAACGAGCAGCGGGCCTTCATGCAGGTGGCCATGAACGAATTTTTTGAAGAGATCGACGACGACAACAACGCGGATGAGAGAGTCCTTATCCAACCGCATCGCATCGTGGTCCAGGCCGTTGTTGAACCACAGCCCGGTCCATCGAACGCTGGTGGGGGAAATCTCCGCGAGCCCGGCCCTGCACACCGAGTAGCATGCGAGGAAAATATCGGAGTCCCAGAAAGTGACGACGATATTTTTGACGATCGTCCGATAATTCGTCGGCGTGTATTTTTCGATCTGGTGGAGAACCCCCACCACGATACACCATCGCCGGAACTTGGGCGGCCATGGATACGGGCGGCACGCGCCCGACCGCATGGGCGCAACAACGATGGAGGGATCGAGCGTGATCGTTCCCCAATACTGGGTCGTAGGGGGCGATCGCGGCGACGCGTTCGAGCTCGTGTAGATCGCAGCAGCAGCAGCAGCAACAGCGGCGGAAGCATTACCGAAAGCGGCTTGGATCGGCTAAGCCCTCCACGACGCCCCATGGATTAGTCGCCCCACCCCACGAAATAGTGCGTCGAAGCCCCTCCCTTCGCCTCCCTCAAAACGTTTCTCGCATAATTTGTATTGTTTTATTCATATTTTTACCTTCAACTGTTTACTCGATGAATCATTTGTATTGTTTTTTTTTAATATTTTGTATTTTCTGATTCTTAATAAATAAAAAAATTGTAATAAATTGTTTTTTATTTTTGAAAAAATAAAAAAAAATTGAATCCATTGTTTTTTTATTTGTGTGTATGTGTGCGCGCGCGCGAGAGAGAGAGAGAGAGAGAGAGAGAGAGAGGGAGAGAGAGAGAGAAAGAGAGAGAGAGAGAAATGCTATAGCGATCGATGCGCCGAAAATGTGCGAGCGGGAAAAAATGAAACTCGCGATCAATGCGCCAAAAATATGCAGCGGGAGAAAAAAATTATATCGATTAGGAAGCTAAATCTTTCATAGGATAACGTAGGACTCGGCGGAAAATCTTTCATCGGATAATGTAGGACTCGGCGGAAAATTATCGACCGGAGGGGGTCTATGCATCGCAGCATCCGCGCGATCGATGCGCCAAAAATGCGCAGCGGGGAAAATCCAAATGAATGGATAATGCCCGTGTGCTGCGTGGAAAACGCGATCGAAGCGCCGAAAATGCGCGAGCGGGAAAAAAATCAATTATCGATCGAAATGATCGATCTCGCGGCTTGTGTTGTGACACTGGAGCTTTAATTTTTAAATTGAACCACACTCGCTTGAACCACAGCTATCATGTATCCATAATAATAGAAATTAAAAATTAAAGCTCCAGTGTCACAACATTCAAAAAGAAATTGTACTTTCAGGATAGTAAAATTTCTGGAGAGGATCCACACACAGGATCGAAACGTAAAAGAATCGTGGAAAATTCATTATCAAAGTTTTCCCACCCACACCCACCAACATCGGGAATCGGTCGGATTGTAGCCACCTACACTTCAAGATTAATTAATCATCAACGACCGCTCAACCTTACAAACACTATAAAACTTGAAAAAAAAAAAAAATAAAACATTTTTTTTTATCAGAACGGTGCACGTGCGCGTAAAATAAATATAATTAAAAGGTGCACGTGTGCGTAAAATAAATATAATTGAAAGGTGCACGTGCGAAAGGAAAAAAATATATTTTGTGCAAAAATAAAATAAACAAAATTAAGAAATTCAATCATGAACCGCGCACTCAGCCGCTATTTGGAGGACAAGGTATGCCCTCTCTGCGGGAAATCCACCGTGGTGTGCCGGTCCGTGGACGCATGCGCACGCAGCAGCGTCTGGGTCATCGACGGCGCCCCGGGGGAGGCTCGCTGCAAATTATGCAGCAAGCTTGTCGCGGCTGCAAGGTACGAGGCCCACGTGGTCTCGTGCCTGCCCAACTTCCACGACCGAGTGCGCGCCTCGAGCCAAGGCCCGCCGGAACCCATCAACCCTCGGCCGAGGTTCAGTTCAGACCATGGCGCTCGGACCACGCTAGATGACGTGGAAAGGATTGCGGCCCGTCGGATGCGCCAGCTGGGAAATCCGGAATGCCCCGTGTGCAGGCAACGCGGACCCAAGTCCGAATATATGAGACACGTCGGCGCGTGCCTTGCCGCGGCCGAGGGACCTCGACCGCACGGGGTCGAGCCCACGGTAACGACAATGCCTATCCCGTCGGCACTCGTCGGGCGCATAACCGGTCCACCACGGGCTGCCAATGCCGAGGGGCCGCGATCACGCCCGGTCGAGCCCACGGTGACGAGCATGGCGGCCCCGCCGGCGCCTGTCGGGCGCATAGTCGGTCTGCCGCGGGTCGTTAATACCGAGAGGCTACGTACGACGGACTTGACAACGACGCAGGAGCCGTCTGGACACACCGCCCCCAGCCAATCAACCAGATCGATCGGTGTTCAAACCGATCGAATCCGACTGACGCTAAGTGACCCCGGCATGCTATACGTCATCTGGACCCCGCGATCGAGCGCGGAGACCCATATAGCACCAAATGTTCCATGTATATCCATTGGATATCCATAATGTGAAAAAGATATCCTGTATATCCTATGGATATCCATACGACTTACATGCATGTATGTACATGCACGAACGTTTAAAGCACATTGTATGGATATACGGAAAATACCCTTAAGTGGACATACAGCACCAGATGTTCCATGGATATCTATACGACTTACATGCATGTATGTACATGCACGAACGTTTAAAGCACATTGTATGGATATACAGAAAATACCCTTATGTGGACATACAGCACCGGATGTTCTATGGATATCCATACGACTTACATACATGTATATACATGCACGAACGTTCAAAATATATTGTATGGACATGCGGCAAAAACTCTTATGTCGACATACCGGAAAAGGTGTTCTATGGATATCTATACGACTTACATGCATGTATATACCTGCACGGGTGTCCATTGCACATTATATGGATATACGCCAAATACTCTTATGTGAACGTGTTTCATCGACATATTCATATAATATCCAATGTATATCTATACATGTCCATAAAAAAAATCAAGCTATCAACACCCAAGTAAGAAAATTATATATAAACTATATATGAAATTGGGTAAATACAATTTATATATAGGTTATTTATAGACTCTATATAGTCTATATATAGACTACATAAAGTCTATATATAGACGACATGGTCTGTATATAGTCCATATATACTTGTACATGCGAACTCCGACTTTACTTCGCGAAGTTCCTAAGTCACAATGGTTAGCTTTTATGACAGATCAATAATATCATATTCATCGAAGTCGGCGTAGCGCAGTGAGCAGCGCGCCGGACTAGTAACCGCGAGAACCCTGGATCGAGTCCCCGCTTCTCCTATTTTTTTTTCCTTTCTTTATATACCTGCGAGACAGTTTTTTAGTACATTGTATATACATATGATGTCCCCGTGTATATGCAGAGTATGTTCATCGGATATACGCGTATATACCGTATATCCGATGGACATACTATGCATATACGCGAGTATATACAATGTATATGCAATGGATATAAGAAAGTGTCTCCTTTGCTGATACAATGGATATCCATTAGATATACGCTGCGGTATATCGGTATATACATAGGATATTCAATATCCTCAGGAGTATATACAATGGATATCAAATGTATGTCAAAATGCTATATGGGGATTGCCGTTCAAACGGATTTCGGCGGCTTCGCGACCGCAACACCAGATGAAGGAGGTGATTCGTCGTGGGAAACCGCCGACGAGGACGCGGTCGACGAGGAGCCGTGCCGCCCGCCAGTCGCCATGCAGTCAGTTACGGTCCGCGGAGGACTCCGGGGAAGACGCCGTATTCACTTCCGCGAGTAGTAAGCCATCGTGCTGCTCGCGGAATCTCCCGTCGCGCCCGCTGCGGTTCTCGCGACAATCGTAACGGACGCGGCGACGTGTTCGCGGAATCATCGCGCCGCCCGACGGATGAGGATGAGAGAGGATTACCGAGGGCGATCGCCCATCCGAAGGGGGGGTGAGTGTTGTATCCGTCCCGACTTTTGCATGTTGAAGATTTTCGGAAGTGAAGTGCAAGACGGGACGGGTGCAACGACATGGAGACACCGTTGCGCTGCCGCATCGGCAACACACGTGCCGGTAGCGGCGGGTTTCAACGGTGGCGTGATCGAAGGAAAAACCCCGTCAGCAATCCCAAATTGCCCGCTCTTCCACTCGCGAGCCGAGGAGCGAGGAATTTGCGAAAGAATAATCCGTCGTCTGTCTGCGCTTCACGCGAAACGCAAAAAGAAAGGACTTCTCGGTACACCGTCGGGAGCGACCGTAAGACGCAGGAAAATCCAAGGCGTTTTAAAGTGTCCACATAGTGGTGACGCCGGGAGACCCTCCGCATTCGCGACCGTCGGTGCCTCCAGAATAAGAACTCTCGATCAAACTTAAAACTCAAATTAAATAAGTGAACAGTGATTGCCATAGTGAAACCCAAGCCAATTACACACTCTCACACACACAGCACATTACACTTTTCCGATAATTGAAGACAATCAATTAAAGACAATAAGTTAAAGACATTAAGTTTTAGAGACGATTAAGTGATTAAACGATTAAGTGTTAAAAGATTAAGTGGCGTCTGTTAAAAGATTAAGTTGCGCGACCACCGAGGCCCGACGGAGGCTAAGAGCGACCGACGGCAGCGGCTCGAGTAAGTACAAAAATAGTTGTTAAATTTATTGAGTTCTCCGGCCGTCGGGACTCAACCGCGGTTGAGCCGACGGTAGCAATCGAGCCGCTGCCGACGGCAGAGCGTGCGTTAGAACCTTGCGGAATGTAATTCTAGCGCGCGACGGAACTTTTAATTTCACGCATAATACTAACCTACTCTTAATTCGTTTCCTTACTAACCCCATATGATTGTAAATACTTCAATTATAATCGTCGGTACCTTTTGTTAAATATTTCTTTTCTTCAGTTGGAATAGAGTTATCTTTAATCTACTTTCTTACCGGCACTTTATATTCGGGAAAGGATTTGTATCAGGAAGTACGTTTAAAATCAAGATGGCTGATGATTCGAAAGATTGTAAATTTAATTTATTTAGTTAATATAATTGTAGCTTAAGCAAAACAAGGAAAAACAAACTTTATACGAATAATCAAATTGAGACTACCGGTCTCGATTCGACGGCCTAGTCGAGCCCGGGATAGTCCGGCGCCCGCTCGACACACACGTTTCGGCACGTGCTCTCTCTTTCTCGCTCTCACGTTCACGCTTACTCTCTCTCGCTCTCGTCTTATCGGTTTCGAGTTCGAATTACAACTGACGCTCTCTCTCCCTCGTAATCTCGACGTAACGGTACATCGTACTTACACGCACATGCGCATCATAGCGCGGGTGGCGCTCACGCGCTCGTCGTTTACTCGCCAATCATACCCGATGATTTAAGATTCAAACTATTACGGTTACGGGTGGCTTTAATACTCGGCCACGCTATGCAAAGCTCGTCCTCGAGCGTTTTATTCATGTAACACAAAATCGTCGAGTGCGCGCGGTCTTTTCGTCGAACGCACTGACTTACGTACTCCGACGTTAGCACATTCTCTCTTCGGTACAATGGACATTTCTTTTTCGGGTATATTAATCACTTCTTTTACAGGTACATCATTAATTTCTTTCGCAGGTAAATTAATCATTTCTTTCGCAGGTACATTAATCATTTCTTTTACAGGTACATCGTTAATTTCTTTCGCAGGTACATTAATCATTTCTTTTACAGGTACATTACATTCGTTGGATTCGGTTGCACGTACACTTCCACTAACACAGGTCGTTGCACTTGACATTTCATTATCACAAATGTGTCGTTTTACGTGGTGATTATGATTACTCACACTCGCATTTTCATTATCTGAGTTACTATCGGGGCCTCCAGCCTCGTTGTCACTCTCATCATCAGATTCGTTACATGCAGCGGACCATAATTTTAATTGACTCGCGTGGGCGGTAGATGCATAACGTCGCCCCTCGGTGCTATCGTTCAAGTCAGTTACCTGGTATGTGTCGCTCGGCAATTTACGAATAACAACTAACGGGCCTCGATACTTCTCGTGAAGTTTTGTTGACTCTCCAGTCGCGGTCGGTGTTGTTTTCATAATTACAATGCTACCCACCTCGAAATCGACATTTCGCACCCTATTCGCATCGTATCGACTTTTAAATTTATTTTGCGCCGACATTATTCGTTCTTTCGCGCTCGTTTGCAATTCGGACGGCATCCTATACGTGCTTGCATCTTCGTGTGTGAGTCTCCGAACCTTACCTTTTTCTCTTCGCGGAACATAACCAAATACGATTTCAAAGGGGCTCATACCGGTGCTCGCGTTTTTCATTTCATTTAAATCGCTCTGAATTTTTCGTAGATGTCGATCCCAACTTCGATCTTCGTCGTCATCGAGATTGCATCGTATCGCCGGTATTAACGTTGCGTTTAGTCGCTCTGATTGTCCATTAGCTTGTGGATGACGCGGCGAATTTAATGTATGAAGTATACCGTGACGTTGACAAAACTGTTCAAAGGTTTTCGCGGTAAAACATGTCCCTCGATCGGAAATGATCCTATTCGGAGCTCCGTAGTCATGGACAACTTCCTCGAGAATGCGTAATACGTTTGCTGTTCGCGTGTCCTTGACAGGACGGATAATCGCGAATTTCGACAGATTATCGACGATGGCAAGTGCATATTTATTGCCTCGCGCGCTCGTTACAAAGGGTCCTAAATGATCGATATGTAGAATGGCAAACGGTCTATGCCCTGGCGGGATTGGGTGCAGCTCGCCTGCTTGCCTTCCCGGTTTGGTTTTGCTCACGATGCACTGAATGCATGACCGGATATGGCGTTTGACGTACGCTCTCATCCGCGGAAAATAATAATGCTCGCTCATCCTCGACACGGTACGCTCTGCCCCCTGGTGACTTTTCAAATCGTGGAAACGTATTACTAAACTTTTACGCATCGTGCTCGGTACTACGTATAACAGTCGCTCGCCTCGTCGCTTATACACGATTCCGTTTACTAATTCGAAGTCGTTAACGCAACCTTGTTCGTCCTTCGAACGCTCAACCGTGGCCTTCTCTAATATTTGTTTCTTGCGTTTTATTTTGTCGTCGATAAATTGATACATGCGCACGGCATCGTCGTCGTTGCGAATTATCATCACCGAAAACTGATCCAAGTCATCGGGAACATCGACCGGTGCACGACTTAGTGCGTCTACATGCGCTAACCTCATACCTGGCCGGTGAACAATTCGATAATCGTACTCGCTGAGTAAGTCGTTCCACCTGATCATTTGCGGATTAAGGGTCTTCTGTGTGCTTAGGTAGCACAATGCTTGGCAATCGGTAACGATAGTGAACGGTATATTGGCCAACATCGTACGCAAACGGGATACGGCCCAAACTATAGCGAGCAGCTCTAGTTTACTGCTGTGATAGCGACTCTCGGGTTCGCTCGTTCGTCGGCTAATTGCATATACTAATCGCAGTTTACCGGTATTATCTTTTTGCATCAACATGCCTGCTAGCCCTGCGGCACTCGCGTTGGTGTGTAGTTCGGTTTCCGCGCGGGGATCGAATGTTTGAAGAACCGGATGTTCCGTTAAATTTTTCTTAAGCGTCTCGAATGCTCGTTGTTGCACTTCACCCCACTCGAACTGCACGCTACACTTCAGCAGGTTATTCAGAGGTTCAGCAATCTGCGCGAAACGCGGTACGAATTTTCGGAAGTAACTCGTTAATCCCAAAAATCGCCGTACTTCGTGTACATTTCGTGGGACGGGAAACGATTTGATTGCCTTTACCTTTTCCCCCCCCCCTGGCTCGACTCCATTTTCTGAGAGCTCGTGACCTAGATGAGTTACTGCGCGATACAAAAAGCGATACTTCGCGAGTTTTATCGTAAGTCCTGCGCCTCTCAACGCATGCAATACTAAACGGAGCTTTGGTTTCAAGTCTTGCCAGTTCGTACCGGGAATCAAAATATCGTCGAGGTAGAATAACACGACGTTATCGCGTAGGGGACCTAGAGCTTTATGCATTGCTCTTGAAAAAAATAGGCGGGGCCGTTCATCAGGCCGAATATCATACGCGTGAATTCAACCGTTTCTTCCGACGTAATAATTGCAGTCTTTTCTCGCGCGTCTTTCGTTAAGGGAATCTGTAAATATCCGTGTGCTAAGTCGAGAACGATAAACATTGAACTATTACGAATCTGTGACAGATGGTCATCAATATTCGGTAGCGGGAAATGGACGCGTTCCGTGACCTGGTTAAGTTTCCGGAAATCAACACACAATCGCGATTCCCCCGTTTTCTTTTTAACTAATAGAACTGGACTAGCGTACGCGGATTGAGTATCCGTGACAATACCTGCTTCTCGCCACTCGCTCAAAATACTTTTTATTTCTTTGCGCTCGCTTTCTGTTGCTCGGTAAGGCTTGCTGTGTACCGGTAAAGAACCTTTTGTTAGCCTGATATCCATGGCGATGGTATTCGTGCATCCGAGATCGCGTACTCCGGTCGATACGCAATCGCGGAACTCGTTGATTAGGTCATGGAGATCCTCGACGACCTCTGGCGGTTGCTCCGATCCAACGTTTATTGCTTCAATGGGAATCTCAGATGATTTCTCTGTTGATTTTTCGATCATGAGTAGCCGGGAAACTTCCCCTCGCATCGTCGCATCTCCTTTCGTGATGGTGCGTTCGTCCGCGTTCAAGTTAACGACGGGAATAGAATAACTGTCACCGGTATTCACAACGTTCACGAAACTGATAGACCGGGGCGGTAAAATAACATCGGTGACCGCAGTGGCTCTCGCGGAAACCATGTCACACTCTGTCGGTAACTCTCAATTTACACAAAATGTTAGCGTCTCTCCCACTTTATGATAGTCGACGTACGGTTTGTCGGTAAAGGTGCGGCCTCTAATCGCATCGACCGGCTGGGTGTCATCCGGGACCACACGAATTACAATGTCCGTCACTTCAACGCCGTCGATCACAACACTCGCGTTGACAATACCGGGACTCGTGACGATGAACTCCGGTGGGCCGAAGCCTTTTAATTCGGTCGGTAAGGTCGTGATTTTGAATTGCTCCGTCAACGGACGTGTCGCTCGAATCGTACACTCCGCACTACCCGTGTCTATGAATGACGTCACCTCGCGTCCGTTTATCACAGCAACCTTTACGTACTTGGTCGCCGATTTGTCGCTCGGTCTTCCAATCGTTTGCACTAGTCTCTCGCTCCCTGAACCAATCACAGTACACGTTTGGCTCATGTGCCCTTTTCCACCGCATTTAAAACACGTTAACTCACGTCGTGGCTCGGGGTAATCTCGCGCCAAATGTCCAGCCTTGCTGCAATTAAAACACTTTCGCTCACTCGTATTTGTTCGTGCCGATGTCGACTGTCTAGTACGCGCGTCACTTGTATGTTTCATGTCTCTCACGGTAGGACTTGTTCCTGCACTCACTGTACGCGTCGATTGTCGCGGTCTCGGCATTGCGGGGTCTCGCGTCGTTCGAATTCGTTCTACTCGTTGCTCCAAAAGTTTATCATAGTACATTAGGTCGTGGAGCAACGCGTCGGTCGACGAATGAGTTGCAGCCATAACGGCATTGCACAATTCACGGGACCACAAACCCACGAGCACTTCCGCTTTCACCTCACGCAAAGTCATTTTCAAAGCGGTGCACAATTTCACTTTTGAATGAAAATATCTAGTTATTGACTCATCTTTCGTCTGCACTCGCGACTTCATTCGCGTACACCGTGTCGATAGGTCGTCGCGTACGACAAATGTCTCGCGAAACGCTTCGCGGAATCCCGAAGCTCGCTCGATCGACTTCGCGCCCAATCTCGTGCACCTCCCTTTAAGTGCATTCGCGCTGCTTCAAACAGGTAGTCTTCGGGCCATTTGTGCAATTGTTTCATTGTCTCCAGGTTCTCAATCCACTCGCGAGGGTGCGCACCATCGTCATCACCGGTAAACTCTTCGATATTCTTTGATAAATCCGGGATCACGTGATACGACGGGACTGACGATGTCGGTGCTTGCGATATCTGCTGTTGATTTGCCATCAACCCGGCGAACAGCTGCGCCAGTGCCTCGTCGCGGTTATCATTCGATAATAAGTTTCGGAATGCGGTCACCAACGGCCGATTATTTCGCTCTTGGCCGTATACGGTTGAGTGACCGGTTGGCAAGGCAGGGTCTGGTCGGCCACTGCTCGCTGTCGACGTATCTCCTGTTGACGGGACAACTCCTGGTCCGTTGGGTCGCACGGTGTCGTTTGGAGTGATTATGGGTAGTCGCGATACCATGTCCGCGACAAACGATGTCCCCACTATTCCCATCTCTTCTGTCGACTCGTATCCAGGGCTCGTACCGGAGCGCTCATACGCGGGATTTGTCGAACTCAGCGCGACCCCTCGCCCCCGGCCTCGACCCGCAGAACGATCGCCCGCACGCTCCAAACCCATCACTCGTGGCTTCGTTTCGGCGATGTTTGCCAACCCCCTCCCTCACGCAAATGTTTCTCCCGCCCGTCAGCGCGCGCACTTTTCGTTGCGGCAAACGTCGCACTTCCGGGCCGCTCAGCGCGCCCACGCGGCTTCTATTTTTTTTATTATTTTTTTTAATCGTTTCGCGTATAATCTGGTATTATCCCACTTCTGAATTTGTTGAAGATTTCTTTTCTTCAGTTGGAATAGAGTTATCTTTAATCTACTTTCTTACCGGCACTTTATATTCGGGAAAGGATTTGTATCAGGAAGTACGTTTAAAATCAAGATGGCTGATGATTCGAAAGATTGTAAATTTAATTTATTTAGTTAATATAATTGTAGCTTAAGCAAAACAAGGAAAAACAAACTTTATACGAATAATCAAATTGAGACTACCGGTCTCGATTCGACGGCCTAGTCGAGCCCGGGATCGTCCGGCGCCCGCTCGACACACACGTTTCGGCACGTGCTCTCTCTTTCTCGCTCTCACGTTCACGCTTACTCTCTCTCGCTCTCGTCTTATCGGTTTCGAGTTCGAATTACAACTGACGCTCTCTCTCCCTCGTAATCTCGACGTAACGGTACATCGTACTTACACGCACATGCGCATCATAGCGCGGGTGGCGCTCACGCGCTCGTCGTTTACTCGCCAATCATACCCGATGATTTAAGATTCAAACTATTACGGTGACGGGTGGCTTTAACACTTTGTTTTTAATCAATCATTTATATTTGTCAATGATCGTTGTAATAATCGGTAATTCAACCTCTACAAAATATAACAAAATAAATAATCTTTCCATTCTAACTAATTAAATTGTGCATTTACATTTCTCATTATTCGAGCGAGCCCATCACCTACCCCCGAGCAGGTAGGTACCGGGCTTGTAAAGGACATAGCGACCCCCCTCCCCTCTCCACATTACTCTTTTCTCTCTCCTTTTTACTACGAATAGGTGCCGTGCCTTCTGCACGGCTGGTGGCAGCAAAACCCAACCTTCTCCCTTGAATGTACCACCCTCAAGGTGGTACGTAACACATAAATCGATGGCTCGCGGAGAATTTCCATGGAATGGCGTAGTACGGTGGAGACAGCCTACGATGAAGCTAATCAAACTCTTATCATGCTATTACAAAATGCTGATAAGGTTTATAGAAAAGGATTGGAGAAGATGCAATGGCTTTGTCAATATATTCCAAACGCTATTAACATCGCGAACTTGGGTTGTCCATCACTGCAGAAACTAAGTGAAAACATTGCTCATCCATGCAATAATCACCCATACATGTGGTCAACATTGCATTGTGCGGCTTTCAATGTGTATACGATGAAGGCGTGGTATCTCAACACGTACCGTCCGACGATAGCTATAGCTGTAGCAGCAGCGGCGATGCCCCCGCCCCCATCATACCCTCAACCATCGGCACCACGACACTCATCCCCACTACCACCACCACTATCACCAGTTGACTATGGATACGATACAACGGATTTCAACTGCAACACAGACGCAATCATCGAAGCAAATATTTCCAAAAAAAATTATTTAAAGAATTTCTTCGATTTAGATGAATGTGATGGAAAAAAAGTGTAATTTCGAAATAATGATTTTTTATAAGAATTTTTTTCTAATGTACATGAATGTGAGGTGAGGGAGGAGGAAAAAATGATTTAATAAAAGAAAAAAACTGATTTAATATTTCCAATCCATTTATTTCATGAAACATTAATACTTTTGTTGTTGTTGTTGTTGTTGTTGTTGTTGTTGTTGTTGTTGTTGTTGTTGTTGTTGTTGTTGTTGTTGTTGTTGTTGTTGTTGTTGTTGTTGTTGTTGTTGTTGTTGTTGTTGTTGTTGTTGTTGTTGTTGTTGTTGTTGTTGTTGTTGTTGTTGTTGTTGTTGTTGTTGTTGTTGTTGTTGTTGTTGTTGTTGTTGTTGTTGTTGTTGTTGTTGTTGTTGTTGTTGTTGTTGTTGTTGTTGTTGTTGTTGTTGTTGTTGTTGTTGTTGTTGTTGTTGTTGTTGTTGTTGTTGTTGTTGTTGTTGTTGTTGTTGTTGTTGTTGTTGTTGTTGTTGTTGTTGTTGTTGTTGTTGTTGTTGTTGTTGTTGTTGTTGTTGTTGTTGTTGTTGTTGTTGTTGTTGTTGTTGTTGTTGTTGTTGTTGTTGTTGTTGTTGTTGTTGTTGTTGTTGTTGTTGTTGTTGTTGTTGTTGTTGTTGTTGTTGTTGTTGTTGTTGTTGTTGTTGTTGTTGTTGTTGTTGTTGTTGTTGTTGTTGTTGTTGTTGTTGTTGTTGTTGTTGTTGTTGTTGTTGTTGTTGTTGTTGTTGTTGTTGTTGTTGTTGTTGTTGTTGTTGTTGTTGTTGTTGTTGTTGTTGTTGTTGTTGTTGTTGTTGTTGTTGTTGTTGTTGTTGTTGTTGTTGTTGTTGTTGTTGTTGTTGTTGTTGTTGTTGTTGTTGTTGTTGTTGTTGTTGTTGTTGTTGTTGTTGTTGTTGTTGTTGTTGTTGTTGTTGTTGTTGTTGTTGTTGTTGTTGTTGTTGTTGTTGTTGTTGTTGTTGTTGTTGTTGTTGTTGTTGTTGTTGTTGTTGTTGTTGTTGTTGTTGTTGTTGTTGTTGTTGTTGTTGTTGTTGTTGTTGTTGTTGTTGTTGTTGTTGTTGTTGTTGTTGTTGTTGTTGTTGTTGTTGTTGTTGTTGTTGTTGTTGTTGTTGTTGTTGTTGTTGTTGTTGTTGTTGTTGTTGTTGTTGTTGTTGTTGTTGTTGTTGTTGTTGTTGTTGTTGTTGTTGTTGTTGTTGTTGTTGTTGTTGTTGTTGTTGTTGTTGTTGTTGTTGTTGTTGTTGTTGTTGTTGTTGTTGTTGTTGTTGTTGTTGTTGTTGTTGTTGTTGTTGTTGTTGTTGTTGTTGTTGTTGTTGTTGTTGTTGTTGTTGTTGTTGTTGTTGTTGTTGTTGTTGTTGTTGTTGTTGTTGTTGTTGTTGTTGTTGTTGTTGTTGTTGTTGTTGTTGTTGTTGTTGTTGTTGTTGTTGTTGTTGTTGTTGTTGTTGTTGTTGTTGTTGTTGTTGTTGTTGTTGTTGTTGTTGTTGTTGTTGTTGTTGTTGTTGTTGTTGTTGTTGTTGTTGTTGTTGTTGTTGTTGTTGTTGTTGTTGTTGTTGTTGTTGTTGTTGTTGTTGTTGTTGTTGTTGTTGTTGTTGTTGTTGTTGTTGTTGTTGTTGTTGTTGTTGTTGTTGTTGTTGTTGTTGTTGTTGTTGTTGTTGTTGTTGTTGTTGTTGTTGTTGTTGTTGTTGTTGTTGTTGTTGTTGTTGTTGTTGTTGTTGTTGTTGTTGTTGTTGTTGTTGTTGTTGTTGTTGTTGTTGTTGTTGTTGTTGTTGTTGTTGTTGTTGTTGTTGTTGTTGTTGTTGTTGTTGTTGTTGTTGTTGTTGTTGTTGTTGTTGTTGTTGTTGTTGTTGTTGTTGTTGTTGTTGTTGTTGTTGTTGTTGTTGTTGTTGTTGTTGTTGTTGTTGTTGTTGTTGTTGTTGTTGTTGTTGTTGTTGTTGTTGTTGTTGTTGTTGTTGTTGTTGTTGTTGTTGTTGTTGTTGTTGTTGTTGTTGTTGTTGTTGTTGTTGTTGTTGTTGTTGTTGTTGTTGTTGTTGTTGTTGTTGTTGTTGTTGTTGTTGTTGTTGTTGTTGTTGTTGTTGTTGTTGTTGTTGTTGTTGTTGTTGTTGTTGTTGTTGTTGTTGTTGTTGTTGTTGTTGTTGTTGTTGTTGTTGTTGTTGTTGTTGTTGTTGTTGTTGTTGTTGTTGTTGTTGTTGTTGTTGTTGTTGTTGTTGTTGTTGTTGTTGTTGTTGTTGTTGTTGTTGTTGTTGTTGTTGTTGTTGTTGTTGTTGTTGTTGTTGTTGTTGTTGTTGTTGTTGTTGTTGTTGTTGTTGTTGTTGTTGTTGTTGTTGTTGTTGTTGTTGTTGTTGTTGTTGTTGTTGTTGTTGTTGTTGTTGTTGTTGTTGTTGTTGTTGTTGTTGTTGTTGTTGTTGTTGTTGTTGTTGTTGTTGTTGTTGTTGTTGTTGTTGTTGTTGTTGTTGTTGTTGTTGTTGTTGTTGTTGTTGTTGTTGTTGTTGTTGTTGTTGTTGTTGTTGTTGTTGTTGTTGTTGTTGTTGTTGTTGTTGTTGTTGTTGTTGTTGTTGTTGTTGTTGTTGTTGTTGTTGTTGTTGTTGTTGTTGTTGTTGTTGTTGTTGTTGTTGTTGTTGTTGTTGTTGTTGTTGTTGTTGTTGTTGTTGTTGTTGTTGTTGTTGTTGTTGTTGTTGTTGTTGTTGTTGTTGTTGTTGTTGTTGTTGTTGTTGTTGTTGTTGTTGTTGTTGTTGTTGTTGTTGTTGTTGTTGTTGTTGTTGTTGTTGTTGTTGTTGTTGTTGTTGTTGTTGTTGTTGTTGTTGTTGTTGTTGTTGTTGTTGTTGTTGTTGTTGTTGTTGTTGTTGTTGTTGTTGTTGTTGTTGTTGTTGTTGTTGTTGTTGTTGTTGTTGTTGTTGTTGTTGTTGTTGTTGTTGTTGTTGTTGTTGTTGTTGTTGTTGTTGTTGTTGTTGTTGTTGTTGTTGTTGTTGTTGTTGTTGTTGTTGTTGTTGTTGTTGTTGTTGTTGTTGTTGTTGTTGTTGTTGTTGTTGTTGTTGTTGTTGTTGTTGTTGTTGTTGTTGTTGTTGTTGTTGTTGTTGTTGTTGTTGTTGTTGTTGTTGTTGTTGTTGTTGTTGTTGTTGTTGTTGTTGTTGTTGTTGTTGTTGTTGTTGTTGTTGTTGTTGTTGTTGTTGTTGTTGTTGTTGTTGTTGTTGTTGTTGTTGTTGTTGTTGTTGTTGTTGTTGTTGTTGTTGTTGTTGTTGTTGTTGTTGTTGTTGTTGTTGTTGTTGTTGTTGTTGTTGTTGTTGTTGTTGTTGTTGTTGTTGTTGTTGTTGTTGTTGTTGTTGTTGTTGTTGTTGTTGTTGTTGTTGTTGTTGTTGTTGTTGTTGTTGTTGTTGTTGTTGTTGTTGTTGTTGTTGTTGTTGTTGTTGTTGTTGTTGTTGTTGTTGTTGTTGTTGTTGTTGTTGTTGTTGTTGTTGTTGTTGTTGTTGTTGTTGTTGTTGTTGTTGTTGTTGTTGTTGTTGTTGTTGTTGTTGTTGTTGTTGTTGTTGTTGTTGTTGTTGTTGTTGTTGTTGTTGTTGTTGTTGTTGTTGTTGTTGTTGTTGTTGTTGTTGTTGTTGTTGTTGTTGTTGTTGTTGTTGTTGTTGTTGTTGTTGTTGTTGTTGTTGTTGTTGTTGTTGTTGTTGTTGTTGTTGTTGTTGTTGTTGTTGTTGTTGTTGTTGTTGTTGTTGTTGTTGTTGTTGTTGTTGTTGTTGTTGTTGTTGTTGTTGTTGTTGTTGTTGTTGTTGTTGTTGTTGTTGTTGTTGTTGTTGTTGTTGTTGTTGTTGTTGTTGTTGTTGTTGTTGTTGTTGTTGTTGTTGTTGTTGTTGTTGTTGTTGTTGTTGTTGTTGTTGTTGTTGTTGTTGTTGTTGTTGTTGTTGTTGTTGTTGTTGTCGTCGTCGTCGTCGTCGTTGTTGTTGTCGTCGTTGTTGTTGTTGTTGTTGTTGTTGTTGTTGTTGTTGTTGTTGTTGTTGTCGTCGTTGTTGTTGTTGTCGTTGTTGTCGTTGTTGTTGTTGTTGTTGTTGTCGTTGTTGTCGTTGTTGTTGTCGTTGTTGTTGTCGTTGTTGTTGTCGTTGTTGTTGTCGTTGTTGTTGTCGTTGTTGTTGTCGTTGTTGTTGTCGTTGTTGTTGTCGTTGTTGTTGTCGTTGTTGTTGTCGTTGTTGTTGTCGTTGTTGTTGTCGTTGTTGTTGTCGTTGTTGTTGTCGTTGTTGTTGTCGTTGTTGTTGTCGTTGTTGTTGTCGTTGTTGTTGTCGTTGTTGTTGTCGTTGTTGTTGTCGTTGTTGTTGTCGTTGTTGTTGTCGTTGTTGTTGTCGTTGTTGTTGTCGTTGTTGTTGTCGTTGTTGTTGTCGTTGTTGTTGTCGTTGTTGTTGTCGTTGTTGTTGTCGTTGTTGTTGTCGTTGTTGTTGTCGTTGTTGTTGTCGTTGTTGTTGTCGTTGTTGTTGTCGTTGTTGTTGTCGTTGTTGTTGTCGTTGTTGTTGTCGTTGTTGTTGTCGTTGTTGTTGTCGTTGTTGTTGTCGTTGTTGTTGTCGTTGTTGTTGTCGTTGTTGTTGTCGTTGTTGTTGTCGTTGTTGTTGTCGTTGTTGTTGTCGTTGTTGTTGTCGTTGTTGTTGTCGTTGTTGTTGTCGTTGTTGTTGTCGTTGTTGTTGTCGTTGTTGTTGTCGTTGTTGTTGTCGTTGTTGTTGTCGTTGTTGTTGTCGTTGTTGTTGTCGTTGTTGTTGTCGTTGTTGTTGTCGTTGTTGTTGTCGTTGTTGTTGTCGTTGTTGTTGTCGTTGTTGTTGTCGTTGTTGTTGTCGTTGTTGTTGTCGTTGTTGTTGTCGTTGTTGTTGTCGTTGTTGTTGTCGTTGTTGTTGTCGTTGTTGTTGTCGTTGTTGTTGTCGTTGTTGTTGTCGTTGTTGTTGTCGTTGTTGTTGTCGTTGTTGTTGTCGTTGTTGTTGTCGTTGTTGTTGTCGTTGTTGTTGTCGTTGTTGTTGTCGTTGTTGTTGTCGTTGTTGTTGTCGTTGTTGTTGTCGTTGTTGTTGTCGTTGTTGTTGTCGTTGTTGTTGTCGTTGTTGTTGTCGTTGTTGTTGTCGTTGTTGTTGTCGTTGTTGTTGTCGTTGTTGTTGTCGTTGTCGTTGTCGTTGTCGTTGTCGTTGTTGTTGTTGTTGTTGTTGTTGTTGTTGTTGTTGTTGTTGTTGTTGTTGTTGTTGTTGTTGTTGTTGTTGTTGTTGTTGTTGTTGTTGTTGTTGTTGTTGTTGTTGTTGTTGTTGTTGTTGTTGTTGTTGTTGTTGTTGTTGTTGTTGTTGTTGTTGTTGTTGTTGTTGTTGTTGTTGTTGTTGTTGTTGTTGTTGTTGTTGTTGTTGTTGTTGTTGTTGTTGTTGTTGTTGTTGTTGTTGTTGTTGTTGTTGTTGTTGTTGTTGTTGTTGTTGTTGTTGTTGTTGTTGTTGTTGTTGTTGTTGTTGTTGTTGTTGTTGTTGTTGTTGTTGTTGTTGTTGTTGTTGTTGTTGTTGTTGTTGTTGTTGTTGTTGTTGTTGTTGTTGTTGTTGTTGTTGTTGTTGTTGTTGTTGTTGTTGTTGTTGTTGTTGTTGTTGTTGTTGTTGTTGTTGTTGTTGTTGTTGTTGTTGTTGTTGTTGTTGTTGTTGTTGTTGTTGTTGTTGTTGTTGTTGTTGTTGTTGTTGTTGTTGTTGTTGTTGTTGTTGTTGTTGTTGTTGTTGTTGTTGTTGTTGTTGTTGTTGTTGTTGTTGTTGTTGTTGTTGTTGTTGTTGTTGTTGTTGTTGTTGTTGTTGTTGTTGTTGTTGTTGTTGTTGTTGTTGTTGTTGTTGTTGTTGTTGTTGTTGTTGTTGTTGTTGTTGTTGTTGTTGTTGTTGTTGTTGTTGTTGTTGTTGTTGTTGTTGTTGTTGTTGTTGTTGTTGTTGTTGTTGTTGTTGTTGTTGTTGTTGTTGTTGTTGTTGTTGTTGTTGTTGTTGTTGTTGTTGTTGTTGTTGTTGTTGTTGTTGTTGTTGTTGTTGTTGTTGTTGTTGTTGTTGTTGTTGTTGTTGTTGTTGTTGTTGTTGTTGTTGTTGTTGTTGTTGTTGTTGTTGTTGTTGTTGTTGTTGTTGTTGTTGTTGTTGTTGTTGTTGTTGTTGTTGTTGTTGTTGTTGTTGTTGTTGTTGTTGTTGTTGTTGTTGTTGTTGTTGTTGTTGTTGTTGTTGTTGTTGTTGTTGTTGTTGTTGTTGTTGTTGTTGTTGTTGTTGTTGTTGTTGTTGTTGTTGTTGTTGTTGTTGTTGTTGTTGTTGTTGTTGTTGTTGTTGTTGTTGTTGTTGTTGTTGTTGTTGTTGTTGTTGTTGTTGTTGTTGTTGTTGTTGTTGTTGTTGTTGTTGTTGTTGTTGTTGTTGTTGTTGTTGTTGTTGTTGTTGTTGTTGTTGTTGTTGTTGTTGTTGTTGTTGTTGTTGTTGTTGTTGTTGTTGTTGTTGTTGTTGTTGTTGTTGTTGTTGTTGTTGTTGTTGTTGTTGTTGTTGTTGTTGTTGTTGTTGTTGTTGTTGTTGTTGTTGTTGTTGTTGTTGTTGTTGTTGTTGTTGTTGTTGTTGTTGTTGTTGTTGTTGTTGTTGTTGTTGTTGTTGTTGTTGTTGTTGTTGTTGTTGTTGTTGTTGTTGTTGTTGTTGTTGTTGTTGTTGTTGTTGTTGTTGTTGTTGTTGTTGTTGTTGTTGTTGTTGTTGTTGTTGTTGTTGTTGTTGTTGTTGTTGTTGTTGTTGTTGTTGTTGTTGTTGTTGTTGTTGTTGTTGTTGTTGTTGTTGTTGTTGTTGTTGTTGTTGTTGTTGTTGTTGTTGTTGTTGTTGTTGTTGTTGTTGTTGTTGTTGTTGTTGTTGTTGTTGTTGTTGTTGTTGTTGTTGTTGTTGTTGTTGTTGTTGTTGTTGTTGTTGTTGTTGTTGTTGTTGTTGTTGTTGTTGTTGTTGTTGTTGTTGTTGTTGTTGTTGTTGTTGTTGTTGTTGTTGTTGTTGTTGTTGTTGTTGTTGTTGTTGTTGTTGTTGTTGTTGTTGTTGTTGTTGTTGTTGTTGTTGTTGTTGTTGTTGTTGTTGTTGTTGTTGTTGTTGTTGTTGTTGTTGTTGTTGTTGTTGTTGTTGTTGTTGTTGTTGTTGTTGTTGTTGTTGTTGTTGTTGTTGTTGTTGTTGTTGTTGTTGTTGTTGTTGTTGTTGTTGTTGTTGTTGTTGTTGTTGTTGTTGTTGTTGTTGTTGTTGTTGTTGTTGTTGTTGTTGTTGTTGTTGTTGTTGTTGTTGTTGTTGTTGTTGTTGTTGTTGTTGTTGTTGTTGTTGTTGTTGTTGTTGTTGTTGTTGTTGTTGTTGTTGTTGTTGTTGTTGTTGTTGTTGTTGTTGTTGTTGTTGTTGTTGTTGTTGTTGTTGTTGTTGTTGTTGTTGTTGTTGTTGTTGTTGTTGTTGTTGTTGTTGTTGTTGTTGTTGTTGTTGTTGTTGTTGTTGTTGTTGTTGTTGTTGTTGTTGTTGTTGTTGTTGTTGTTGTTGTTGTTGTTGTTGTTGTTGTTGTTGTTGTTGTTGTTGTTGTTGTTGTTGTTGTTGTTGTTGTTGTTGTTGTTGTTGTTGTTGTTGTTGTTGTTGTTGTTGTTGTTGTTGTTGTTGTTGTTGTTGTTGTTGTTGTTGTTGTTGTTGTTGTTGTTGTTGTTGTTGTTGTTGTTGTTGTTGTTGTTGTTGTTGTTGTTGTTGTTGTTGTTGTTGTTGTTGTTGTTGTTGTTGTTGTTGTTGTTGTTGTTGTTGTTGTTGTTGTTGTTGTTGTTGTTGTTGTTGTTGTTGTTGTTGTTGTTGTTGTTGTTGTTGTTGTTGTTGTTGTTGTTGTTGTTGTTGTTGTTGTTGTTGTTGTTGTTGTTGTTGTTGTTGTTGTTGTTGTTGTTGTTGTTGTTGTTGTTGTTGTTGTTGTTGTTGTTGTTGTTGTTGTTGTTGTTGTTGTTGTTGTTGTTGTTGTTGTTGTTGTTGTTGTTGTTGTTGTTGTTGTTGTTGTTGTTGTTGTTGTTGTTGTTGTTGTTGTTGTTGTTGTTGTTGTTGTTGTTGTTGTTGTTGTTGTTGTTGTTGTTGTTGTTGTTGTTGTTGTTGTTGTTGTTGTTGTTGTTGTTGTTGTTGTTGTTGTTGTTGTTGTTGTTGTTGTTGTTGTTGTTGTTGTTGTTGTTGTTGTTGTTGTTGTTGTTGTTGTTGTTGTTGTTGTTGTTGTTGTTGTTGTTGTTGTTGTTGTTGTTGTTGTTGTTGTTGTTGTTGTTGTTGTTGTTGTTGTTGTTGTTGTTGTTGTTGTTGTTGTTGTTGTTGTTGTTGTTGTTGTTGTTGTTGTTGTTGTTGTTGTTGTTGTTGTTGTTGTTGTTGTTGTTGTTGTTGTTGTTGTTGTTGTTGTTGTTGTTGTTGTTGTTGTTGTTGTTGTTGTTGTTGTTGTTGTTGTTGTTGTTGTTGTTGTTGTTGTTGTTGTTGTTGTTGTTGTTGTTGTTGTTGTTGTTGTTGTTGTTGTTGTTGTTGTTGTTGTTGTTGTTGTTGTTGTTGTTGTTGTTGTTGTTGTTGTTGTTGTTGTTGTTGTTGTTGTTGTTGTTGTTGTTGTTGTTGTTGTTGTTGTTGTTGTTGTTGTTGTTGTTGTTGTTGTTGTTGTTGTTGTTGTTGTTGTTGTTGTTGTTGTTGTTGTTGTTGTTGTTGTTGTTGTTGTTGTTGTTGTTGTTGTTGTTGTTGTTGTTGTTGTTGTTGTTGTTGTTGTTGTTGTTGTTGTTGTTGTTGTTGTTGTTGTTGTTGTTGTTGTTGTTGTTGTTGTTGTTGTTGTTGTTGTTGTTGTTGTTGTTGTTGTTGTTGTTGTTGTTGTTGTTGTTGTTGTTGTTGTTGTTGTTGTTGTTGTTGTTGTTGTTGTTGTTGTTGTTGTTGTTGTTGTTGTTGTTGTTGTTGTTGTTGTTGTTGTTGTTGTTGTTGTTGTTGTTGTTGTTGTTGTTGTTGTTGTTGTTGTTGTTGTTGTTGTTGTTGTTGTTGTTGTTGTTGTTGTTGTTGTTGTTGTTGTTGTTGTTGTTGTTGTTGTTGTTGTTGTTGTTGTTGTTGTTGTTGTTGTTGTTGTTGTTGTTGTTGTTGTTGTTGTTGTTGTTGTTGTTGTTGTTGTTGTTGTTGTTGTTGTTGTTGTTGTTGTTGTTGT